>JAJTWQ010000280.1:0-357935 GCA_029007595.1 Solanum commersonii | reverse complement strand
AAAAGGACAACTCCTATAGACTCTTTTTTTTTGCCACTACCAAGTCACCAACCGGGGTGGACATCGAAAAAGGTTCTTCTAACACATCGGGTAGTATTCAAACTTCATAGACACAAAAGGTGCCAACAAATGACAAAGTGGCACTAGGTCTAACAATGCATATACATCAATAGAAAAGACTTGTAACGTGATGTTCACAACATCCGAGGAGCTCTCTTAGTCACCTCGAGATTGAAGAGCATAAAAGCGGTTTTTCTTAGGAGCATAGGAATTTGAACCACTAGGAGGGAGTTTCTTGCCCTCTCTTCCTTGGACCTTTAACATGGGACAATCTCTACCGCTCTTCCCATAATTATAGCAACCATTCATGCCAATTAGGCACTTAGCATCATGATTTTTACCATATTTTGCACAATTAGGCTATCAACATAAGAACCACCATTATTACCTCATTTTGGTTTAAGGTTAGACACCCTATATTTGTTGACCGTTGGAGCACTAGAGGAGCCTTGGTTGGACAACCTCTTCTTGAACCTTGGACTACCTTGACCCTAGAATTTACCCTTGGAAGAATTTCCATCATCGGACCTTGCCCACTTTATTTCCCTATTCACATGCTTAAGCTTTTGTTCTTGTGTTTTTTAGGCATGGACCATAAGACCTGAAATATTCATAGTTGGGATGAGCATTACCGAATGACATTCATTGACTACCAAGTCGGATACCCCCATAACAAATTTGTTCATCTTGGCCCTAGAGTCCACCACTAAGGTTGGAGCATACTTAGACAATTGGGTGAATTTAATGGCATACTCTTTCACACTAAAAACACCTTGTCTAAGATTTATGAACTCTTGCATCTTTTGTTCCCTCAACTCTAAGATAAAGAACCTATCAAGAAAGACCAACTTGAACAATTCCCAATCTACCGGACCCACTCCAATGGGTCTTTCACCCTTCCATTGATCATACCATACTTGAGCCACATCCTTCAATTGGTAGGTGGCTAGTTTTTCGCCCCCTTCCCTTGTGGAGACACCCCATATCATCCAGCACTTTAAAGATCTCATCAACAAACCCTTGTGGGTCTTCCAACACATTGTAACCAAAGAACATAGGAGGGTTCATTCTTGTGAAATACCTTACCCTTGAAGCGGTCGTACTTACATTGGGGTTCACATGTGTCCTAGTATCCCTATTAACTTGGGCCGTTCCTTAAAACATGCAAAAAGGCACAATTTAGTTACAACCATGCACTTTAACATTTTTAAGAGTCATCATGTTCAATAGTGTAACACACAAGTCAAACCAACCCATAAGCAACCCTAAGCCATACTTGAGAAATGCATATACAAGATCCCATAATCCTATCTAAAGCTAAGTATCATTTTTATGCCACAATCATCATACATTTCATAACTTTTCCTCATCTATAACCAATACTCATAAATAAGGAAACATTCACAGCAACAATCCATATCATACATGCATAATTCATATGTCTTCATAGTATAAGAAAACCACACTATAACCCCTTTCCAAAGCCTACTCGTGCAATGCATAAATGAAGTCACATACCCCCACTCACACTAAGTAGAACCCCTTGAGAAGTCATAAGTATAGTTCATGTTCATGTTCTTGCCATATTCATATTCTTGTCATATAGGAAATATAGACTTAACCAACATAAACCATGTGGGATACATAAAATCCGGTGTCTTACCCCCACACCGAAAGGAGGTGTCCTACTTGCCTAAGGTAGAACTCATATATTAGCTTTTATGTGGATCTACTAGCTAAAGACCTATGTGGGCACATAGTTATGGGATAAGGAGATTGCTACTAGAAACCCGGACTATCTAACGTAAAAGGTTTCCATCTCATGAGATAACTATTTTAGGAAGCCGGACTAACTAGCGTAAAAGCTTCAATCTCATATTTATATCCACTCGGTGCTAAGCATAATTCCCTTTAAAATTCATGTTAAGTCTTCACTTAAGTTCGTGTTCATGAAAGAATGCACTAGGCACTCCAACCAACATGGTATCATAATAGCTCATAGATTCATTAGGTGAGAATGTCCTTTCAACCTTTCACATCATATTTATAGTGTGTTCATGAGAATAACCTTTCAATCAACACAACAACATTATCATATACATAGACATTTCATCCATAGTCATGTGTAAGGATATGGGGAGAATGATCTTGCAACAATACCACAATTTCACAATAGTCATAGGATATTCACTTTCTAAGTGAATCATAAACTCATACACAATTCTCATCAACATGTACAAACCCTCATAATTTGCCCCTCAAGGCTATGAATCAAGTTTAACCCAAACATCTAGAATTTCTACATTAGATAGGGTCATATAATGATTCAATAACTCAATCAATATAAACATAATCAATTGGCATGCTTCTATAATAAATCAACCCACATCATAAATTCACAATTTAGCAATATGGGGGATTCAGGGGTTATTGGGGAAGGGGGACTTTTTATCATAAATTAACAATAAGTCATCAATTCAGCCATAATACACCATAATCAACCATAAATCAACAATTGAAAACGTTTTCAAAGAGAACCCATGACTTAGATTGAAACCCTAGGTTTTGGGGAAATTGAGAGCTTTAAAATCAAGTTCTGAAGGGACTCTATGGGTAAAAGCTGCCCATAGATGAAAAGCCACCATACCTTCATTAAGAATCTCCAATAAATTTGAGGAAGAAGCCTTGAATACTCCAAACCCTAGCTCTAATTCTACGTTTCTTTTTCTTTGATTTTTAGAGAGAAATATTATGAGGAATAGAACTTTTTATTTGATTTAGGTGTTTGAGTATAATGACTTGTTTTGGTGAATTTGGACTTAAAACAACTTATATAGTACCCTAAAAATGCCCAAAATGACCTCACTTAATTGGACTTAAAAAGGAAATGACTTAACTAGCCCTCATTAATTGACCACACCCAAGTGTCACGAGTGACCTTCAAAGCGTGGTGAGGACCATGATTAGTCGCCCCCCTCATGAGGTTGGGATAGTGGCTAAGAATTTAAGTGCCACAAGTTTCCATGCCCAAGGCATTCCCACGAGGAGCTCCAAGAGCCATGGTCCCTCTCATGGTCCTTGCGGTAGTAGCTAGGCTACTTTGTGCCACAAGCCATTTTGCCTAAGGCATCTTCACTAAGGGCTCCACAAGCCGTGGTCCCTCTCTTGAAGTTTGAGGGAGTAGCTAGGCCATTTGGTGGCCACTCTACCATGGCCAAGGCAAGACCACAAGCCACCTTCATGAGGCATGGCGTGATCCCGAACAACAACGACATGGAGCCACCCTTTCTCATCATGCCTCAACAAAATGGAAAAAAATCATTCTTAGGAAGGATTCCCCTAACTGGGGGTGGGACTATTTTTCTGTTGGTTGATTCTCGAAATTAAAAAAAAATTGGGTCCAGATCTTGGAGACCCACCAAAGTATGAAAGCCAGGATCTTTCAGAAAATGTGAAGTTGGGGCAGTGTGCAGCTAGGGGCAGCGTTGGCCTTTGGCTTTGGCTTGTCCCCTTTGCTTTGGCACTTGCCCTTTGACCTTGACTCTTATAACCTCCATTTCAATCCTAGATGGTCTACTAATCTTCGGGAAGTCATTTTTCATTTTTAACCCTTATGTTTAGGTTCTAGTTTAATCTACTATTTTTTGGAGTGTTACAGTACTCATCAACAAGTGGTGCTCTATTCAAGTAAATTACTACATTCACTTTCTCCGCAATTCCCCTCATATTTTTCAATACCAAGCCAACCTTTGTTCTCAACTGGATCATCTTCTCACGAATGTCATCATTGGACTGATTCAATGTGTCTTGGACTGCAAATGTATTTCTTCCAGTATTTGACATTTTAGTGCTCCATGCCTTGTTATTGTTAGAGATCTTCTCAACTTTCTCTGCAATCTCTTGAAATGTTTTTTCTCCGTAAGATCCTCCGACAATAGTATCTTGCATAGCCTTTTCATTATCATCTTTCCATCTATAAAAATACTCCTTCAGTGACTCGTCATCAATGCGGTGGTTAGGCACACTCTTCATAAACCGAGTGAATCTATCCCAAGAGCTACTAACTGACTCACCAAGCAGTGCTACGTAGTTATTGAGTTTATCCTTGAGTCTCAGCTTCT
Organism: Solanum commersonii; assembly: GCA_029007595.1. NCBI lineage: Eukaryota > Viridiplantae > Streptophyta > Magnoliopsida > Solanales > Solanaceae > Solanum > Solanum commersonii. The sequence goes on along the minus strand of JAJTWQ010000280.1, from coordinate 353,754 downwards.
TAGACAATGAAAAAAAACTTTTCCAGAAGCACCCTGTGCAGCTATGCCCAAGTGGATATTTAATTATATGGCAGCTTAGATAGCCACACAGTAGCATCACCTATCAATCAAAGTGGAAACACCCTTAATCCGAGTGATCCGTGTCTAAATCCAATCGTCCCACACTGCTCAAGCAAACACTCTTTACTTTGCTCAGATACACATAAGGATCCTTCGAAGGTAACCAATCAAACAACCCTTTATTTAAGGATTTGCATTAGACTGCTGGTCACCACAAAAGTATGTCCACAAGGTAGTAGAGGAACAATGATAGCACCAGTTGACTCCACATCGTCATAACCAACCTTGTAGTTTTCACATACATCGAGTCTTGGCTAATTTTGCACTTCTTTGGAGTTTTCAACTTGAGGGTTTCCTTGGACATGTCTAGACACATCCACAACTCCAAGAAGTTTTACCCCAGAAACACCCCTTTGACCCACTCCGATTAGATCATTCAATACCTCAAGATTTTGACCATTTCCAGCCATTCTTCTCAAAGTTCCTCTTAATTCAGGATCGTAGGAGGTCAGGGTACTGCCTTGACTCTGTGTAGTTTGCATTCACCGAAAATAAGATATGTAGAAAACAAAAGCAAAACAAAATGTAAATCAGGAAATAATTGACTAAAGTTCACTAATGAAATTAGTTTAATCTAAAAGCCTTATTCCCCGACAATGGAGCCAAACTTTGATATGCCCAAATTACACCTCTCTAAAGAAGTTTAAGCGGTCAATGCCAAATAGAGAACCTAACTAAGGTTAGGATCGATCCCATGAGGAATATGGTCTAAACTTAAGATTATTTATAGTTATTTGTACTTTTAGTCAGGTTTAGTTTCGTAAAAGGGGGTATTTGTATATAAAGTAATGATTGATTGATTTGTACTAATAAGTAACAAGCAAACATGACTATTAGTTTGTAATATCACTATGAAATGGAAACTAGGGTACATGTGTTCCCCACAAGTTCTTAACGCAGTTATCCTAATAATAGTAACACTTTCCTAGTACTGTTAACATGCAAGGTTCGTAAGTTCGGTATCTCCTAAGTGATTGGTTGTCAAAGTAGAAATTTCACCACGCAACTTGGTTGGTGTACGGGTGTATGCTTTACCAACCCTTACCCTTAAACCCATATTAGCCGTTGCAGGAGGTGGGTCAACCTATTACATAATGGATTATCACACTAAATCTCCATTGGTCAGTCCCTTTCTCATTCTTTACTTCATTGGTCAGGCCAGTAGAAAGTGGTGAGTTCTAATGTTGCACATAGTTAAAAGCATTCAAAACGAATGGATTAACAATACATAAATAAACACTATTTCAGAATTACTTAATTATTACTTTTACATTGTTATCTACTCATGGTTCCCACAACCCTAGTTGTGGATTTATTTATTCATGCTTGAGTTATCACAATTCATAATAGGATTAACTATTTAAACCATGAACTTACAATTAGAATAGATGAAATCAAAAACTTGAACTGAACAAGAAACTCAAAATGCATAAACCAAACTTTAAGAACTAAGAGCTCAAAATGTTTGCAATATAATTCTCAAAGCCAAAACAAATTATCTAAAAAAGTCTAACAACCCATAAATAAAATTTTAAACTAATATCTATAGAAAATAAATCCTAAACCAAGTTGGAAAAAGAAGTCTTGAGGAAATCTGGTTTGGGAAGTATCATTAATGGGTGGCTACCTACAGCTCATCACAAGAGCAACGACTCGTAGGTACACAATCATTCAGTAGTTTGCCAAAAATCCAGTAGGTTTTTTCGATGGACATGACCTATGACTCATAGGTATAAGCACGGCCCGTCCTGTTCAATATTTGTTGATGGACTAGAACTCATCTTCTCTAAAGTTACCTATGAGTCACTATCGGTGGCCCGTCATAAGACTTACGACTCATCAATTGCCTCCATTGTTCTATACTTAGTCCATTTTCCTAGAATCTTTACCCATGCTAGCCACCTACGGCTTGTCGAAGGAATGACGGCTCGTAGGTGGGCCTATCCATTACTACTTTTCTGCTGTTTCAGGCACTTTCAACGCCAACTACTTGATAGCATCCAAAGAAGCGCAACTCCATTGAAGGACAAGGATGAACCTTTAGAAACTCCAAGGAGGCCCATAACAAGATCTCAAACCAAGGAGTTCAATGATAAGCTCAATGGGCTTCAATCGCTGATCCAAAGGTGTCTTATTGGGGAAGAAGAGCTCAAGCCCAAGGAAGAGGAATTGTCCAAATGCTACAATTATTTAGTGGCCCAAATTCAAGCCCAAGATGAGTAATTTTAAGGCCCAATTTCGTGCAAATAAGGTCAAGAAGAGTCAAGAATCAGCCACAACAAGAGTTGCTTTCATCCAAGTTTTGAGAGAAGACTAGTCAAACTTTTCAAGATTGTCAAGATTCTTTTCCTAGTTGGGATTTACCTTATTTCTTTATTTATTTATAGGTTATTAATATTTTCCTTATTCTATTTATGTTCTCCTAAGTACCATAGCTTTCCTAGAAGTACTAAATTTGTTTTTAGTTAGATTACTTTATTTCCTTTCTAGAGTAGGAGTCCTTGTAATTGACTTTTAGGGTCTTGGACGTTTTTCACCCCTTATCCTATATATAGGGGTCCTTTTTATTCATTAAAGAGATTTTAGATTGATATTAATAATATTTGAGAGAGTTCTTTGAACCTTTGTGACTTGTTCTTTGAGAATTTATCTTTAAATCTTTACTAGTTTCATAGTTTAAGGTATAAAGTATCTTCTTCTTGTGATATCTTTGGTTTCTTTTTGATATTCTTTAGAAGGTGATTAGTTCTACATACTAATTATTGTCTTTAGTTACTCATAAAGCGGTCAAGATCCGAATCTATTGTTTTGATTCATTTTCTCAAGTAAAGGCGTTAGATTTCTTCCATAAATCTATACGTTGTTACTTGGATCTTTTCAAGACCTTAGAACATCTAATCCTTGGAAATTCGTGGATCTTTTCTTCGAATTTCCCATATCTTTATTTAGTTTGTTTGTTTCTTTTCTTTGTGCTTCCGCATTCTAATATTCAATTCTCTATTTGTGATCTCCCTTAACCTAGCTGTTATCAAGTGGTATCAGAGCAGTTCTATCAAGATTCCGTTCTTGATAAATCTTGGGATTTTTTCTTATAGTAGAGCAAAAAAAATAAAAAATGTAGCGTGAACAGTAGTGTAAAAAATACTGTAGCATGAAAAAAAAATATTACAGGAGCGTGAATAGTAGCGTGAACAAAAAAAAAGTTATAACTTGCTCTCTAAGAAATCTGATTACTTGTCCTCCAAGAAATTTGATTACTTGGTACCCAAGAAAGCTTATTACTTGCTATTCAAAAAAGTTTATTACTTGCTCTCCAAGTTTTGCATTAATCTATTTCTAAGCAAGAAGGTAGCAAGAAGAGGGGATTTTAGATCTTGAAGAATAAGGGAAATTTTTTTCTTGTTCTTATAATTCTAAAATAAGTTCCTTTTTATTCGTGTTTTGTTTCAACTAAATCCTACTTGTTCTAGGACTAGTTCTTTACTTTCTTTTTGTACCCCAAGATTCCATACTTTATTACTACAAACTTGATACACGTTTTGGTTTAATTATAAATCTACAAAGTATTCTCGTTCAAAGGTTATTTTGAGTGGAAAAAGGCAAGTGTGGGTGAGTTTAAAAGAGGGTAAAAGCCATATTAAAAGTGTGATACTTGATCTTTTTTTTAGATGTCTAATTCAGGTGGTGATGAGGAAAGGGCTCGTTTAGAAGTTGAGGTCAAAGGAAGGAACGACTTCACCCTTCAAGCTATGCACCAAAGAATTTGAGAGATGGACCCTTCAATTTCAAGAGATGAGGGATATGATTGTCGAGCAGAATGACACCATAGCTGCAATTAGGGAGGGAGAATGATGTTGTACCCCGAAATAATGTTAGACCCCAAGTTAGAAGGAATGTACCCCATATCCCTTTTGTAAATGCTGAATATGCTAATGATGATTTTGATGTTGAATTTAATCTAGAAAGAAGAGAAAGGAGGGGACAAAAAGGTAGAGTAGAAGATGATAATATAAATAGTATAAAGATGAAGATGCCATCTTTCAAGGGGACAAGGGATCCAAACTTGTACCTTGATTGGGAGAGACGAGTTGAAGCCATCTTTGATTGTCATAACTACTCTGAGGGTAAGAAAGTTAAACTTGCTGTTGTTGAGTTTTCTGATTATCTTTGCTTCTTGGTGGAAAAAGCTTGCTAGGGACAGATTGCAAGAGGAGCTACCACATATTGCTACGTGGGCAGAGATGAAGAGGGTAATGAGGAAGCGATTTATTTCATCATACTTCCAAAGAGATCTACAATCTCGCCTTCAACACTTGAAGCAAGGCTCCATGTTGGTGGATGAGTACTTCAAAAGCATGGATATGGCTATGATCCAAGCTAACTGCATGGAGGAAGAAGAGGCTACAATAGCTAGAATTTTAAATGGTTTAAATACAGAAATAGCTAATGTAGTAGAGATACAACAATATGTAACTTTAGATGAGTTAGTTGATTTGTCTCGTAAAAGTTGAAAAACAAATTGAGAAAAAGCGACAAAATAACTCATGGAGAAGTTGACCAAACACTATCTCTAAGAAGCCATGGTCAACTCAAGAGGAAAGCTCCTTCCAAACCTCAAGATGATAGAGGTAAAGGTAAAGTTGAGGAGGGAGGTAAAATCTTTAATCCTAAATCTTCTAAACCTTCAAGTTCTATTCAATGTCACAAATGTCATGGAAGGGGGCATATGATGCATGAATGTCCAAGTAGAAGAAACATCCTACTTAGAGAGAATGGAGAATATGAGAGTGAAAAAGTGAGGGGGAAAAAGAAGAGGAGAAGGTGTAAGTGAGGAAGATGATTTAGAACCCCTAATGATAGTATAATTGGGGTGGTTAGGAGAATTATGACTATCAATTTGGGTAGTGTTGATGAAGGGCAGAGAGAGAATTTGTTTCATACTAGGTGTGGGATAAAAGGGAAGACTTATTCTATGATTATTGATGAGGGAAGTTGTGCAAATGTGGTGAGTTCATACTTGGTGGATAAACTAGGAATTGCATGCATGAAGCGCTCTACCCCATATAGGCTCCAATGGTTGAATGATTGTGGAGAAGTAAAAATAAACAAACAATGCATGATTTCATTCAATGTTGGTAGGTATGAAGATGAAATTCTTTGTGATGTAGTTCCAATGCAAGCATGCCAAATTTTACTTGGCCGACCTTGGCAGTATGATAGGGATACTACTCATAATGGGAGAAAGAATAGGTATAGTCTTCTGCATAATGGTAAGAAGTATACTCTTGCACCATTATCTCCTTCTCAAGTGTTTGAAGATCAAAACCGATTGAGGGAAACAATGGGAAAACAAAAGGGAGAGGTAAAAAGTGAGCTAGAGGGAAAAGAAAAGGCCAAGAGATAGAAAAAAAAGAGAGACGGCCGAGAGAAAGAGAGAGAGGGCAGCGATCTAAGTAAAGAAGTAAAAGAGGGTGTGAGTAAAAAAATAAAATGTTTTGGTGAGAGGAAAGAGGCTAAGGAAAAGAAAAATGAAAGCCTTTATATAAAAGCCAAAGAATGTTTGAATGCTAGGAGAGAGGGGCTGCCCATAATACTACTTACTTACAAAGAAGTATTGATTAATTTTGAACAACTAACTCCTTCATTGCCAAATAGTGTTTCTTCTCTTTTGCAGCTGGGTCTCAACTTCCTAATAGGCCTGCCTATAGGAGCAATCCTGAAGAGACCAAAGAATTACAAAGGCAAGTTGAAGAATTGCTTGAAAAGGGATTTGTTCGAGAGAGTATGAGCCCATGTTCTGTTCCAGTCCTATTGGTCCCCAAAAAGGATGGGACATGGAGGATGTGTGTAGATTGTCGAGCTATCAACAAGATAACAGTAAAGTATCACCATCCTATCCCTCGTTTTGATGACATGTTGGACCAACTGTATGGTTCCAAAATCTTTTCTAAAATTGATCTAAAGGTGGTTACCATCAGATTCGTATGAATCCTGGAGATGAATGGAAAACTGCTTTTAAGACCAAATATGGACTATATGAGTGGTTAGTTATGCCCTTTGGCTTGACTAATGCACCAAGCACTTTTATGAGACTAATGAATCATGTTTTTAAAGATTTCCATGGAACATTTATTGTGGTGTATTTTGATGAAATCTTGATCTTTTCTCAAAATCTGGATGAACACCTAGAGCACTTAAAACAAGTTTTTGAAGTTCTTAGAAATCAGCGTTTATTTGCTAATCTCAAAAAGTGTACTTTCGTGTGGATCGTGTGGTTTTCTTAGGTTTTGTGGTCAGTTCTAAGGGAGTTGAAGTTGTATATGGATTCAACCCCTTACCCCCCTTGATTTATTGCCTTTGCCTACTAATGATTTTGCTAATCTTGATGGTAAGAAGAAGGCTGATATGACGAAGAAAATTCATGAACAAACAAGGCTTGCAATTGAAAAGAAGAATAAGGAAGTTGCATTACGAAGGAATAAGGGCGAGAAAATATGTTATTTTTAAACCTGTTGACTTGGTTTGGGTGCATATGAGAAAGGAAAGATTTCCTTCCAAAAGAAAGACCAAACTAGATCCTAGAGGAAGTGGGCCATACAAAGTCCTTGAAAGGATTGGAGACAATGCTTATAAACTTGATCTTCCTGGTGAGTTCCTCATGATTTGTTCTTTGTTTTAGGATTCATGCGTTTTCATGATCTTCTTATGCTATGCATGTTCATGAAAAACTTGTGTTTTGAAAGAAAATGAGTTTACATTATTAATTTCCTCATGTTGTTGTGCATTGAGTATGAGTTGCCTATAGATTTCATGAGATAAATTGTTAAACATGCTTTAGTTATGCTTTTTGAGAAGGAATTGCATATAGGATCCATGAGATTGTGTTGAGCATGCTTTTAGCTTGGAGTTTGTAGTTCCTCCTTGGACATGAGAATTTTCAAAATTTCATGCATATTGGTTATTTACGTATAGTTCCTACTTTCTTTATGATGGATTGAGTTTGTTTATCTTGGAGTTGATGTTTTTTCCTTGGTTTTGTTCATTTTTATGAGATTGCATGCATGATGGGCTGCTGTTCCTCGTTGTGGTGAGTGGTCACACACCAAAAATTTAGGGTGTGTTTGGTATTAAGGAAAATGTTTTCCATGGAAATGTTTTCCTAGAAAATGTTTTATTGGAAAACGAAGTTGATTTTTGACTTATTTTCTCATGTTTGGTTGGTGAGTAGAAAATATTTTCCGAAAAAGATTTTTAGTGCTTGATTTATGAATGAAAAATGTTTTTGCAAAATTTCTTTTATTTTTACTAGAATAGAAAATAATTGTTGAAATTGAAAATATTTTTTAAAAACAAACTTAATTTTTTTTCGGGGGGTGGGGGCTGGTAGGGGGTGGGTGGGGGTGGGGGGTGGGAGGGTCGAGGGTAGGGGTGAAAAATTGAAATTTTAAAGTTAAAAATATTTTTAAAAACAAACTTAAATTTGTTTTGGGGGGTGGGGGGGTCGAGGGTAGGGGTGAAAAATTGAAATTTTAAAGGTAAAAATATTTTTTAAAAACAAACTTAAATTTTGTTTTGGGGGTTGGGGGCGGGTCGGGAGTGAGTGGGTGGGGGTCTAGGGTAGGGGTTAAAAAATGAAATTTTGAAGTCGAAAATATTTTTTAAAAACAAACTTAAAATTTTTTTGGGAGGTGGGAGGGGCTGGTAGGGGATGGGTGGGTGGGGGGGGGGGGGTCGAGGGTAGGGGTGGAAAAAATGAAATTTTCAATTTTTTTCTTTTTGAAGGGTGGTGGGGGCTGATAGGGGCTGGGGGGAGGGTAGGAGGTGGGGGTGTAAAAAAATAAAAAATTGAAATTAGAAATAACTTTTAAAAACAACTTTTAATATATTTTTGGGAGGGGTGGTGGTAGGGGGTGGGGGTAGGGGTGAGGGTGGGGTAAAAATATTGAATTTAAAAACAAACTTTAAATTATATTTTGGGGGGCTGGTTTGAGGGTAGGGACCAAATAAATTGATTTTTTCAACAATTTTTTTTAATTAGAAGTTGGAAGAGAGTTTTGGAAAATGTTTTCCTTAAGTTTTGAAGGGAAGTCATTTTCCTTAAATTTGAGGAAAATGAGTTGATTTGGAAATCATTTTTCGGAAAATGTTTTCCTTCATACCAAAACACACGCTTAGCCTTGGCACCCTCCAAGAAGATTCTCACTGACCGTGGGCACCACTCCTTGTGGTGGTGCACGTGGACCCTATGCAGTAGCTAGCCAAGAGAGACTCACCTCCCACGAGCACCATGAAGACGGCTCGTTGTGGTGCAAGTGGAGGTGATACAGTAAGCCCTCCAAGGCTGCCTAAATGAAGACCCTCCACACGAGCCACTTGATGGCTCATGAAGGCCACTACGGTCAGTGGGAGAGGTCGCGGGAAAGAGTTGGGTTTTAGGGGCTAAGTGGTGACAAGCCAAGCCACTAGTCTAGGGGCAATGGCTGCCACCACGGTTTATGAAAGCCACCACGGCTCGTAAATCCAGGCATGGTGGTGGTTTGGCAGTTCTAGTTCAGGGTTTTTGTGTCTTTTCTGATGTTAATTCAATTAATACTATGCCATTTTACCCAAGTATAGGGCCCCTATATAAGAGATTTTAAACCCCAAAACTCACCCATTCAAGTGATTATTTCCAAAACCCAAAAGAAAATCAATGATTTTCTCCCAACAATATTTCTCTCTCTAGAAACTTGAAGAAGAAGAAAGGATTCAAGCAAGGGTCAAGGTAAAGAAAGTCTCAATTCATCCATTGAAGATAAGAATTGGGCTTTAATGTATGATAGTTTTCATCTATGGATTCTTTCCATTGATAAGTTCTCAAATTCTCCTATTTTCAAAGTTAGAAATTCCCAATTGAATTAGAATTTTCTTCAATTTCCATGGGTTCTCTTCAATGTTGATTTAAATTATTGAATTATGATCTCTTATGCATAAATTGATGAAATACTATGATTTTATTATGATTAACCCATGAAACACATATAACCCCCCATGTTTTCAAGCTATGAATCATATGATGTGGGATTTTTATTGTAAAGGAGGAGTTTTATGAAATTGAGCCTGTATTTCTAGCTCTACTTGAATTTATGATGAAATTCATATATAACCTATGTTTTCTAAGTGTTGATGATTGAAAGTGGGTTTTGAACCTTCAAAGGTGAATTATGGACTGATGCATTTTCTTCTAAAATCTATGCATCGATTTTAAGGATGCTTTGAGAGTAAACTATCAATGATGATGACCATGATGTGCTATTGAAAGGATTTTTTCATTTACACATAATAGTAAGATGTAGAATGTTTTCTCACATGATAAGGATTCTAAGGTTGAAAGGCATTCTCATCTAATTGAATTAAAGATTAAGAGCTATCCTAATGAACATAGATTGGATTGGTTATTGAAAGATAGCTTTCCATGGATGATGACTTAGCTTGGATTGTCAAGATGACGTGCCTTTCCATGCATAATAAGAATGAGAAGAAATGACTAATCCATGGGATTTATGCTTAGCAACGAGAGGATATTGAGATGGAAGCTCCCTCGTGAGTAGAGGCCAAATTTATAGAAGCAATCTCCTTATCCCTTACGTATGTGCCCCCATAGCATGATTGTATAGATAGACATTAGCTATTTAATCCACTTAAGCTAGAAGTTCATGGTTCTACCTTGCAAGTAGGACAACCCTTTTTGGTATGGGAGACACTGAGGGGATCATGTTATAGCTCACATGGTCTTTATGTTATTTAAGGTTAATCACTAACATTAATAATGAAGTAAGGTTACTTCAATAAGTATCTCATATTTGTTCAAAGTCTTTAAAGATGAGTAGCTTGCATTGACCATGGTTTATGACTTATGTTTTCTAACCCTTTTGTATCATATTTCATCTTGGTCAATTACATGTCATGAAATGTCCTCTTTTAGCATGATTTAAATGTTTTATGCATAACTATCATACTTGGTACACTGTTTTGTACTAACACGTACTTTTGCCTACATTTCCCCAAATGTAGGGTCTGACAGTCAGGGTCATCCATTTCATGGCTTGAGGTCGACTTGAGAGATTTCAAAGCTTTGTTGAGTCCTCATTCTTGGAGGACAGGCTTTCAATGTTTTAGTTCCTTTTTCTTGTATTTAAATTTTGACATGATGTATGGGCTACGCCCAATTTCATTCTATTGTATTAGATGGCTATGTCGAGACAAGTGTTTTAGACTTCCACTTATCTTTTATAAAAAAAACTACTGGACTTGGACTATTGTTTTACATTTATGTTCTATTTCTGTTGTGGGAGTTAAGTGGCTTTATAGAGTCCTTCGGGGTTTAATGCAGAATGTTATATCTACGGGTTAACCCTAGGTAACATTCATGCTTAGTACATTTAAAATTCTGACTCATATTTCACATTAAATCATTGTATGATGCAGGTTCAGGCGCTCAGCATCCATATAACTCTTAGTTTGACTTCCAGCCCATACTCAGCATCATCAGTGGTGAGTCTGCATTGTTTGAAGACACTTCTTTATGTTTTCGGTTTAGTTAGCTTATTTTATGTCCTTTACGTATTTTTAGAGTAAGCTAGGGTTTTGTCCAAGCAACTCATCACTATTAGAGTCTTTCAGACATAGAGTCAATGTAAAGTTGTTTTAGGGTTGTTTCCCCTAGATATTCAATTATATTTTCATTTGGAGTCCTTTTAGTTTTGACTCATTATACAGTTATGCTTCCGCTTACATAGTTATATTTTCATTATCTTGTGATTAGTAAGACTCAGGGTTAGCTTGGGGTCACTTGTTATCCTAGGTTCCATGTTACGTCTAGGGGGTTGTCTCAGGGTGTGAAATATTCAATTCAATAGCGCAAAATTTTGTCAAAGATTATGATGAAATAAATTCTACCGTTTATTCTACCATAATAGAATAGAAATAATTGTCAAGTGAAAATTGGAATGATGTATCTTTGTAAGTGTTCAGGTTATTTTAATTGTAGTCTAGACACTAGAAGATATAATACATTTAATATTGAATGTTGTCACTTGATAAAATTGATGAGAAAATTTCTTAAGGATTTAAAATTTAAAGAAAATTCAAGTTGCAAGTTTTTGATAAACCTTTTTGTAATCCTCATTTGGATTAAATTAATCTATAATATTTTGTATTATTATGCAAGTTGATGACTTAAAATGAAATTCTTGAAGAGTTTTCAAATGACAATAGATTATTTATATGAAGAAGTTTAGGTGAGGAACTTGCTTAATTCTTTAATATTCGAGATATGACTCATAAAAGGAGATAGGTCAAAGTACATTTCGTCAAATATTTTCTCCAAACATGAGCTTAAAAGAAGAGTGATATTAACATACAACATATCTGTTTGATTGATAATATAGATGATTTATTTACCAAGTCTGTACCAAATTAAACTTTCCAGAAGAAGGTGCACAAGCTTGCAATGCGAAGATTGAAGTGTTTGGATTGATATTTTGATTAGCGGGAGTTAGTACGTCATGCACTCTTTTTCCCTCACAAGGTTTTGTCCCATTGTGTTTTCCTTGTAAGGTTTTTAATGATGCATCCAAAATGCGTATTATTTGATATGTGTAATCATTATTCTTAACTAGAATTTTTCCCCACTGAATTTTATTTGTTAAGATTTTAAGCACGCACATAATCTATCAAATGGACATTCAAGGGGAGTTTTATAAACATGTTTGTATTATAGTGAATGCCTATTATATGGAATCTTATGGAGGAATGTTAGGACTCCTGCTTGGGGACCAAGTCAGTTTTCCTTTATTGTAAATCAGATATGTGAATTACTGAATATATTACAAGAGCAACAGAAGTCTTTTCTCTTCTCCCTAAATTATAAAGTTTCATAACACCAAATGTTTCTTTGTTTTAGTAAAATATATATAACTCTTTAAATTAAATTTCATTTTTTTACATTAGTTATGAAAAATAGAAGATAATTTAGTTTATAATTTTCTATTTACAAAAATATTTATTAACATATTATCTGAGGAAAAAATATATTATTGGGCTTGTGCTTTGTACTTTACACTTGCAAATGTCACTAGCAAATGTAACAAATAAGGAAAATTTCTTAATTACATTACTTAAAATAACATAATATCTAAAAATCCCTACCATTTGAATTTATTATAAAATATTCCCTTTTTCCCTCTCTCTTAACATCTGGATACACAACTTCACCTCTTCTCACACTGTACTAAACTCCTAAAAAATCACACCTACAATTTATTAACGCTTAGATTACACCTCTTCCAATTCTAGGTTTAAAGACTGTCATTATCCAGTATTAAACCTAACGAAGAGTTGGGGTAGAACCCAAAGGGAGAAGTACAATTGTTCGAATTTAGTTACGAAATACAAATGTATTCTAATTGGTTATAGGAGTATACATTGTTGAAAACGTATAAAGAAATCTAAGGAAGTGACAACGAATATGATATGGGGGGTTTGGATTGTCAATTATAAGCTAAAAATACAACGAAAACAGGGACAACAAAAATATACAGAGGAATTTTTGGGATGTGATCGATTCTGGGTTAATTTCGCTATATGGGTAATTAAAATTACCAACAAAATGGTAAAACTCAATGGCTAGGCTAAACTAAGGGTGTAATAGTTTTCTCATAAAAAGCTACCATGATTCAAGTGATTTCTCTCAAACATCAACAAGTTTAACAATGTAAACAACCAGAAACCTTAATTCATCCATTCTTTCGAGCTATATGGGTAGAATCAAATTTAGGATTTACTCTTTCGAGATAAAACAATATCAACCAAATAACTACAATCGTTAATCGAAAATGTTTGGTTCTAAAACTCCTCTCTCAAAAAAGCCCAAAACTCTATACTAGAATTGCATTGGAAACAACAATTAATAAATTCATACACATCTAACGATTATACTCACACCAATTAAGCATTAAAATTAGTAAATCACAATATCCATAAGCTAATTCAGCCCATAATCACATGATCACACCCCAATAATTGGGGTTTTAGCTAAGCATCATGAAAAGGTAAAAAGAGCTACCAACTAAATTATCCATAAGTTGGGTAGGAGTCTTCAAGCCTTGATTATGCTTCGAAATGATTAAGTTCAAAATCCCACTTACAAATCCTCAAAATTAAGCTTAGAAATCATCAATGTCTTCAATGGAAATCGAAAAACTCAAAGAAAACTCTAACTCTTAAACTGGAGATCAGAACTCCTCAATCTTCATTTTAAATTCCAATTTATAGTTACCCACTTTTTGGCCTTAAAGTCTATTTCGTGGAATAAGTCACGCCTCGCCAAGTGGTTCGGCAGTCCTCCCTTTGCTCTCTTTCATCACAACTTTGTAGTTGTTATCAGCCTCCAAGGTCCTTTAGCTTTAGGAGTTCCAAGTTGCTATCGCGGAGTTGGTAGGCTATTCACTGACTACCCATTCTAGTTGCCAAATTGGTTCTTCTCCAATGCTGACATGCTAGAACTTTGGGCAAGCTAAAGAGCCATTCGGCGGTTTGCCGAGTCTTCTTTGCGATCACCAAGATCTGTTTTCTTAGCTTCTTCAACTTGTTTATTCCTTTTTGTCCAGTAGTGTCCTTGCCTTGCTCCCTAGCCTTTAATGCTGCAAATCAACACTTTAACATCAGTTTAGAGCATAAATTAGGAATTTGAGGACACTTAAATTATCATAACGAAGCCCTAAATCAGTCGAAATTGCAGACTCATCAACACCCCTAACTTAAACTTTTGCTTGTGCTCAAGTAAAAGTGAAGATCAATCCGTTCAACAAGGATGTCTACAAATAGTGTTGTATAAGACTCAACATAAATTACTCAACAAGGTTCAAACTACACATACAATGATCAATTGTGCATTCAAAGTTTCAAATTATGACTCACCATTATGATGTGTACTTAAGCTCACAATGCTTGCTTCAAATGTAAGTTAAATCTCAACAAGCGTATTCAAATGTCCTCACAACAAAGATAATTCCTTATTCACAAAAAAATTATCAAAAAATTTGAAGACTAGAATCAAATACAACTCTCACACTCACAAAGATGAACACATACATCACTTCACCCATAGGCTTGCCCTTATTTTCCAATCAACATTTGTTTCAACTCACTCAAGATTAAAAAGGTCCTTTTACGGCTTGTCATGGGGCTGAGTGTAAAGGTATGATAATTTAGGCTCAATGGCTCCTACCTTCATGAAGTACGTTTTGACTCACTGTTTATTCCTTTTATTTATCATTCGAGCATGCTAATAATCCACCCCATTATTTAACTTTATATGACTCACTAGATACCCCATTTCTTTTGCAATTTTCACACAGTTTATTTCACACCACTTCTTTTTTAGTCATTTTTCATTTTGATTTAAACCTTGTTCTTTCCTTTGCTCTTTTCTTCCTTTTGTTCTATGGAGGTGTTCAATTATTTTCCAAACAATCCATTTTGGGGGAATTTTTCACACTTCTTGATTCTCCATTTTTTTCACCACATCCCCAACTTAGGCTTTAGGCCTAAGATGGCTATGCAAACAAACCATACATCATGAAAGTTATGGGTGAAGGGGAAAAGAGGTTAGAATTGTTCAAGTTTCTTCCGAGAAAAGGTTAGTCTCAAAATGGACCACGCAAGGTTCACATTTCTCACAAGGTTGGCCATAATGAGCTCGGTTGTCAAAAGGCTCACTCTTCAAATCTTTTGCCTAAGATCAGTTCTATTGCTTTCTTTACTCGATCAACTGGACCAACAGGGCCAATTCTAGGTGTCATCAAGCACAATGTTTAATACGACCTCACCACACCAGGAATTGATACAATTATAAAACAAGACTCCGCACACTCTAGCTAGTGTGCAATGATCATCACAAGAGACTTAATCGACAGTCGGCTAGTCACAACGAGATGCTAAAGGTTCACATATTATCTATGTAACTTAGTTTGCCTCATCGTAGCTGAACATTCATTTGGTTCCATTACGAGAACTATTAAAGTCATCGACAACGCCACAAAGAACACTCAAATTTGCACGAGAACAACCAAAATCATATAATAAAGAGGCGACCAAAATATTAAACTTGGTTCAAAACCATTTTCATATGAAAGCAATGGGCCATAAGTTCTGAACAACAAAAATTCAACAACGAAGATATATATATATATATATATATATATATATATATATAAACAAAAAAGCTTCAATATTCACAAAAGTCAAGCACAAATAAACAAATATTCACAAACAAAAAACACCCCAAACGAGATAGGTATGGAAATACCTTACCCCACCAACAAAATACACAATTCTCCTCAAATGAAAATGAAATAAAACACACTCAATTAAATAACAGAGAGGGAGGTAAGAATAGTCATCCCGCTAGGCTAAGCATGGTGTGAAGTCTGCATATCAGTAATCTATCTGTGGGGGCATCAAGTCCTAGTATGTCAACATCCTTGGCTCCACTGGAGCCCACCATAGTAGTATCGTGAAGTGATGCATGTCTAGCAGTCTCAAACATAGCACCCTCAAAGTCAGCTAAATCCTCATTCAATGTCTAATCATGTTCACCAAGCTACTCCTCATATGTCTCAATATTCGTCACAGCCTCATCGTCATCAGCTCTCATCTCATCTATTATATATTCAGAGAAACCTCAAAAAATCTACAATATCTATTCTCAGAACCTCGGGGATCTCCACAGTACCAAAGAACATGGACAGATCAGTGGACTTCAGCTCATCCACATCTTTACAGAGCACAACAATGTTGGCCTTCAAGGCCGTAACAGAGTCTGTGGCACCCTGGCCCTTCTCTATAACACCCCTCAAAATGAAATAGGATAATTAGAGCTTCACATGCGTGTTAGAAGTTGATAAACTTGAATAAAAGTTTTAAATTCTCTCAAAATGAAATAGGATAACTAGAGCTTCACATGCGTGTTAGTAGTTGATAAACTTGTATAAATGTTTGAAAATGAGTTTATAGGTCAGTTTAGTTGAGTTTGAAGTCAAACGTCAAACAGACGTTCAAGGCGTTCGAAAACTAGTCGTTTGCGTGCTAGTGTGCTCTAATGTGTCGTGCGTATTTTTATGTGTCGTATGAAGTCTAAAATCAGTAAAGGTGACCCTAGTGTCTGAATAAATGTTTTTAGGGTCAAAACGTCCGGGTACGACTCCCCAGGACCACCCTAAGGGTTCCCGAAGAGGACCCCAACCCTTGGCCAAACAAGCTACCAAGGCAGCTTGAAAATGCTCATGGATAGGGCATGTCCGCATCACTGACTAGCTCTACCATAGGCCAATTTTTGGTCCGCATCGCGGACTTGTTTACTGACGAAATCTATGAAAATAAAATTCAAGGTTTACTTGTTTAAAAGGTCCAACTAAGTGAGGGATGGTTTGGGTACTTTGGGGAATTATTATAACTGGTTATTCTATCTATTTTAAGGTATTTTAAGTTGGTTAAACCCCCAAAACCTAGAATTAGACCTCATTATCCAAATTGAACCTTCCCTGTCAAATAAATTCTCTCTAGAACTCCATGGAAGACATTGATGAAGCTTCAAGCCAGACAATTCGGATACTTGGCTACAAAACCCGCTATATCCTTCTTCATACCATTCAACCAATAGACTTCCCATAGGTCACGGTACATCCTGGTGGCTTACGGATGAATAGAATACCGCGAACCATGAGCCTCTTCTAAAATTTGCTCTCTTAAGCCATCAACATCTGGAACACATAATCTAACTCGGTACCTAGAAACCCTATCTCCCCTTTGGGAGAAAGCCTCAACGGACTTGTTGAGTACAGATTCTTTCAACTCCATCAATATGGGATCAAGGCCTTGTTTAGACTTCACATCAACAACAAAGGAGGATTCAGAACCATGATGGACCATGACACCACCCTTGGTGGAATCGACTAGTTGGACACCTAATCGGGCCAACTTATGTATATCACGAACTAACTTCTTCTTCTTATCCTCTATATGAGCCACACTACCCATGGACAATCAACTTAGGGCATCCACAACTACATTAGCCTTGCCAGGGTGGTAAAAGACACTCATGTCAGAGATTCAAGTCTTTTTGGTTAAACACATATTGAAGACTCTTATGATTGGTGAAAACATCCACATGGACCCCATATAGGTAATGTCTCCATATTTTCAAAGCAAACACTACCCCCGCTAATTCAAGATCATGGGTCGGATAATTCTTTTCATGGATCTTGAGTGCCTTGAGGAATAGCCAATGACTTTACCATATTGCATGAGAACACATCCCAAACCCACTCTAGAGGCGTCACAATATACAACAAAACCATCGGTACTCTTCAGTAAGGTCAAAACCGGAGCGAAAGTAAATCTATCTTTCAACTCTTGGAAGCTTTTATCACAATCCTCCAACCACACAAACATAGCTTTCTTTTGAATTAAGGTCGTTAATGGAGAACAAATGGAGGAAAAACTCTCAACAAACCTCCTATAATAACCGGCCAAACCCAAAAAACTTCTAATATCGGGAAGAGTTAGAGGTCTAGGCCAACTCTGGACCGCATTCGTCTTCTTAGGATCAACCTCAATACCCATGCTTGACATAATATGACCAAGGAAGGCAACCGACCTTAGCCAAAACTCACACTTGCTAAACTTAGCATATATTTGGTGGTCTTTAAGGACTTGCAATACAATCCTCAAATGATTCATATGTTCACCCTCACTCCTTGAGTAGATCAAAATATCATCAATAAAAACGATTAAAAATAAATCAAGGTATTGCCTAAACACCCTATTCATTAGGTCCATGAATGTCGTCGGGTTGTTAGTTAACCAAAAAGAATTACTAGGAATTCATAGTGATCATATCTTGTTCAGAAGGCCGTGTTAGGGATGTCAACCCCTCTCACCCTTAGTTGGTGATATACGAACGTAATCAATTTTTGAAAAGTAACTCTCCCCTAGGAGTTGATCAAACAAATCGTCAATTATAGGAAGAGGGTATTCATTCTTTATAGTCACTTTGTTTAATTGGCGGTAGTCAATACACATCCTAAGGAACCCATCATTCTTCTTTACGAACAATACCGGAGCACCACATTGAGAGATGCTTGGTTGAATAAAGCTTTTGTCTAAGAAATCCTTGAGTTGCTCCTTCAACTCTTTCAATTCGGCCGGAGCCATTTGATGTGTACCGTGACCAATGACACTAACCTAAGGTTTGAGTGTCTATGATCGTCAATAATATAGTAACCCAAACAAGGGTTGGGGTCATGTTCCAAGGGAGTGGTAGTGAAAATAGCAATTAGGCTAGAATTTTGTTCTAGTTAGCTGTAGTTTGAGAAATTATCAAATAAAAACAGAGTAAATTCAAGTGGGTGACACAAAAGAGCCAAATATCAAAGGGGTTTTGTCACTAGTATAGCTAAAACAACAAAAATAAAGAGAAAATTCAAGTATGGGGAGAAGTTCATGGGGTGTGACCGCAATACAAGTTGAGATAAATCATTGGGTACATGCTTTCTATAGGAATTTTGCAAGATAATAGTGACTAGGCTAAGCTTTTCATGGAAATAAGTTCCCTCTCAGGCAACTTACCCCGTTTCAAATACGTTCCTCTCAGACACTCATTTGCCACATGAAGGCCAGCCTACACCTTACCCCACTCACTCTCTCGAGCTGAGTGTTAGGATATGGGACTAGGGCTCACCCTCTCAGGCAGAACCTCATGTCAACCCACTCCTTAGGCCATCAGTCTAGTGGTCTTGGTTTCGCGACCTCCCTCTTGGGCAAGCCGAAAGCACATGGGTGGTTTTGTATTTGCAACTACAAACACATTAAATTAAACCACAACCACTAGGTGAAATCACCATTAAAATACATCTAACCTATCAGCAAGCAAGACCCAACAACAATATCAACACCTATTTGCTAAATCACACCCAAGAATGGGGGGTTTTAGCCACACATCAAGAAATAACAAAATACACCTAAAATGATAATAAAATCAAATGGGTATAAGGAATTAAACCTTGATTTAGGCAAAGAAAGAAGAATGGAGAAGACCCACTTCCAACTTGGGGAAGATGAAATCCTTCTTTCTTCAAGTCTCCCATAAAACCCTCTCCACACTTAGAGAAAACTATCCCAAAAAGTATTATTCTATTCTGAAATTAAAATAATAATTCGACTCCCTAAAATTAATAATGATTTTAGTATTTATAGACTTTAGAAATTAGTGTTGGTGGATCATTCGACAAGGTTAGTCGATGTCGCCGAATGACTCGGTGACTCGCCCTTTTTTTGTTTCATCGTCGTTTCATTCTTGCCTTCAGCATTTTCACGTTTTGGACCATTGGACAGCATAATACTGCTTCACGAAACTATTTGGCAAAGCGCCGACTGCTCCTTTCATCGCCTTTTTGATCCTTCTCCTTCAAGGCTTTGCGTACTGGAACAAAGGGCGGAGTGCATCCCTTTGGTGAATCACCAAGTGTGTTGGCGATGCTCAGGTCTCAGCTTCTTCGTTCTTTTCAGCCTTATTGTTCCTTTTTGCGCCAAGTGTCCATGCTTCCACTAAAATTTCAAATACCTGAAACTTTAGAGTTTTCATTAGATGTTGAGACAAAGTAAGCATTTGAGGGCACTATTTCTATCAAAATAAAGCCCTAAATGAGTCCAATTGTGGCGTCATCAACACCCCCAACTTAAACTTTTGCTTGTCCTCAAGCAAAATTAAGTTTAGCCGTTCAAAAAGGGTATCTCAAACAGTGCTACACAAGACTCAATCATGAATACACACAACAAGACTCAATTTACTTATGCAAGGATCAATTGTGTACTCAAAGATTCAAGTTGTGACACACCATAACCAAAGATTCTCATGCTCACAATACTTGCTACTTGTGCAAGATAAAGCTCAACAAAAAGTATGTAAATGCCCTCACATAAAGATTGATTCCATATCCACACACAGAGGTTAATCAATTCAAGATCCAGAATCAGATGCAATGCTCACACTTAAAAAAGAGGAACACAATACATGTTTTCACCCATAGGTTTTCCCTTATTTTCCAATAAACTTTCGATTCGGCTTACTCAACATCAAAAAGGTCTTTCTAAGGCTTGAACTGGGGATGAGTGCAAAGGTATGGTCATTTAGGCTCAGTGACTTTTTCCTCATGAGATGTGGTATTCTCAAAGCATTCCCTTCTTTTTCATTATCAATTTTTTTTCTAGTGTTTCTAAGTCATCTTTTTAATCACCCCCGTGGATCACTTGGAAACTCGATTTCTTAGGTACTTTTTTCTTCTTCTTTTTTTCGAAGGGTTTCCATTGTTTTGCAACACCAAGGGTTAAGGGGGACTTTTATTGCACTTCTTGATTTCTCCTTTTCCTTTTCACCACACCCCCAACTTTTGGCCTAAGTTGGCTATTCACTAAACCACAAATCAAGAGAATTATAGGTAGTAGGTCAAGTAAGGTCTAGGGTTCATCAATGTTCTTTCAAAGAAAGGTAGCTCAAAGGGTGTTCAAAAGAGTTTCACACGCTCACGGGTATGCCACAAAAGAGGTATATGTAAAATTTTGCTCACACTCTTTAAAGTTTCCTAAGATCATTTCAAGAGAACACCTTTCTAAATCAATCAGACTAACAGTGCAAATTCTAGGTTTATTCATGCATGGTTCAAAGCAAGCTAATCACACAAGGCATCAACACTTAAGTCAAATAAGACCACACACTTTTGCTAGTGTGCAACGGTCATTGCAAGAGATTCAATTTGATAAATGGCTAATCACAACGAGATGCAAAGAGTTCACATACTGTATATGCAACTTCATTTGGCCTCATCGTAGCTGTACACTCATGTTCGTTCAACTGAGAGCACAATTTAAGTCATCGGTATTGATCGAAACCAAGACTCCAATTTTTGCAAAAGATCAACCACATTCAACTCACAGGGGTGGCCAAAATGTGTGAAAAAGTTAAAAAATTTCAGAAGGGTCAAAATCATTTTGCAAATAAAAATTAATGAAGCCACAATCTCAAACAATCAACAAAGCAATTTTTTTTAAAAACACAATTAAAAAAAATAACCCAAATGTACACCAAAATACAAGTATCCGAAACAAGCAAAACAAGGTGGGCCTCACCCCACCACAAATAAAAACATTTGTCCTCAAATGCAAATAACAAAAAAAAATCATTCCAAATGAGTACAAAATTGCTAAAAATAAATTTGGGGTTCGGAAAACCAACCTTAGATGCCGATTAAAATACTTTTGAAATGCTAGGCGATAATGTAATCCACTCCAAGCACTAATTATCGACTACAATACTAAAGGCAAGCAATAATCTAGAAAATATTACCTTGATGTGAAGTTCAAAAGTTTAAACGGAGGAAGAGTGGGAAAATTTAAAAATTTTGAGATTTTTGGCACTTTATAACCATTCAGTCTTGTCCATTCGGCGATGTTAGTCAACTCATCAACCAACTCAGTGGTCTACGAGTGGTCATTTATCCCACCCTTTCTTCAAAATCTTTAATTTTTTGGGGGTCAGATCGACGGTTTGCATCGAGATCGCCAAGCAGGTTGGCAATGCGTCAAGCTGCTTTTTGAGTTCGTCGAGTTTTACAAGCTTTGTAAAAATCTTATATTGAGCCAAACAGTAGATCCAGTCGGGCTCGATGACATGTTTAGCGACTCGCGGAATGGATTTTCTGCTCGCCAACCTGAGATTTTCCACACTTTCCTCAGTTTATCTGCAACGTCAACACACCATTATTTATAAAAGTAAAATCCTAAATTTACGACCTTGGGTTGCCTCCCAAGAAGAGCCGTATTTAACATCCTGGCACGACGCAACTCCTCACACAAGTTCCATTAGTGAGGTTTGCCTCATTTTCATGAGGCCACCCCTCTTTTGGCTCTAGGTAGAGGACCTTCATACACAAACAATAAACAAAGAAAAGCAAAACTAAAAGTAAAATTAGTAAAAACTACACTAAAAAGAACAAAAACTCTAGGAGAACTACATCTTCACATAACACCACTCCCCGACAGGGGCACCATTTTGATGCTTATCGTGACCAACGACACTAACCTACGGTTCAAATGACTACGATCATCGATAATATAGTAACCCAACCAAGGATTGGGGTCGTGTCCCGAGGGACTGGTCGTGAAAATAGCACTTAAGCTAGAATTTTGTTCTAGTTAGCTGTAGTTTGAGAAATTATCGAATAAAATCGAAGTTAATTCAAGTGGATGACACCAAAGTGTAAAATATCAATGGGGTTTTGTCACAAGTATAGCTAAAACAACAAAAATAAAGAGAAAATTCAAGTATGGGGAGAAGTACTTAGGGTGTGACCACAATACAAGTTGAGATAAATCGTTGTGTACATGCTTTCTATAGGAATTTTGCAAGATAATAGTAACTAGGCTAATCTTTAGATGGAAATAAGTTCCCTCTCGGGAAACTTACCCCATTTCCAATACGTTCTTCTCAAACACCTATTTGCCGCATAAAGGCCAGCCTACGCCTTACCCTACTCACTCTCTCGAGCTGAGTGTTAGGATATTGGACTAGGGCTCACCCTCTCGGGTTGAACCTCATGTCGACCCACTCCTTAGGCCATCAGTGTAGTGGTCTTGGTTTCATGACATCCCTCTCGGGCAAGCCGAAAACACATGGGTTGTTTAAACTACAAACTCATTAAATTAAACCAGAACCACTAGGTGAAATCACCATTAAAATTCGTCTAACCTATTAGCAAGCAAGACCCAACAATAATATCAACACCTATTTGCTAAATCACACCCCAACAAAGGGGTTTTTAGCTACACATCAAGAAATAACAAAATACACCTAAAATGATAATAAAAGCAAATGGGTGTAAGAAATTAAACCTTGATTTAAGAAAAGGAATAAGAATGGAGAAGACCCATTTCCAACTTGGGGAAGATGAAATCCTTCTTTCTTCAAGTCTCCCACAAAACCCTCTCCAACTTGAGAGAAAAATATCCCAAAAGTACTATTCTATTCTGAAAATTAAAATAATAATTCAAATCCCTAAAATTAATAAAGAGTTTAGTATTTGTAGCATTCAGAAATTAGTGTTGGCGAATCGCTCGGTGAGGTTAGTCGATGTTGCCGAATGACTCGGCGACTCACCTTTCTTCTGTTTCATCACTATTTCGTGCTTGCCTTCAGTATCTTCACATTCTAAACCATTGGGCGGTATAGTATGCTTCATGGAACTATTTGGCGAAGCGTCAATTGCTCCTTTCATCACCTTTTTTATCCTTCTCCTCCAGGGCTTAGCGTACTGGAACAAAGGGCGGAGTGCATCCCTTCAATGAATCGCCAAGTGTGCTTAGCGATGCTCAGGCTTTAGCTTCTTTGTTCTTTTCAACCTCTTTGTTCCTTTTTGCTCCTAAGTGTCCAAGCTTCCACTAACACTTCAAATACCTGAAACTTACGAATTTTCATCAGATATTTAGACAAATTAAGCATTTGAGGGCACTATTTCTATCAAATTAAAACCCTAAATAAGTCCAATTTGTGGACTCATCACCATTCTATATGGAGGAATGGGTATGGGTTGAGTATGCGGCAAGAGATTATGGCAAAGTCTATTTCCCATTCGGGAGAAATGTCGGGCAAGTCATCGGGAAACACTTCCAGAACTTCACTCAGCATGGGGACCAACTCTAAAGGAGGAGTCTCAGACTCAATGTCAGTAACCCTAACAATATGGTAAATACACCCCTTCAAGATCATGTTTTTACTAGCCTTTAGACATGAAACAAATGGACCTCTAGGGATAGAATTTCCCCCATTCCATTCTAAACTAGGCTTAGTTGGAAATTTAAACTTAACCACTCAAGTCCTACAATCAATAGACGTAAAACATGCATGCAATTAATCCATACCAAAGACGACATCAAAGTCTAGCATGTCTAACTCTATCAAATCAACAAAAGTTACTTTATGAGACAAAGAAATAGGACAACTTATATAAACTCTTTTTGCCACTACCGAGTCACCAACCAAGGTAGAAACTAAAAAATTGTAACGACCCTAAAAAATGAACTAGTGAAAGTAGAGCCTAACTTGTGTGGGTTTGAGTTGTCTTGAGTGTTGATGGTGTTTGATGTTGTTCCAAGCCATGGTTGAAGTGTTTAGGGGTTAGACGTCAAGGTACGACTGCCCAAGGACCACCCTAAGGGTCCTTGAGGAGGACCCTAAGTATGAACCCCAAAGCCCTAAGGAAAAACCATGGTTGGCCAAAAGTGGCCAAACTACAGCCATGACCTACGGCTCGTGGGTCAAACCACGGCCAGTAGTCTTGGTCCATTGTTTCAGGCTCTGCAGGTTGACTCTCAGTCCCAAACCACGGACCCCATTGATGAGGTGTGGACCAGACCACGGTCCGTGGTCTGGTGGGCATGGTTAGAAGCTGGTTGTTGTCCGAGGGACTGGCCAAGTGGGGTTCTTTTAGTAATTTGTTAATTAATTATTTTAAGCATGTAGGTAAATTATTTTACATGTATTAGGGTATTTTAAGAGTATTAAAACATTAAAACCCTCATTTAGATTTCATCTCTCAAATCAAACCCTTCTCTCCTAAAAAGTTCTCTCTAGAAACTCCATTGGAGATCAAGGTCAAGATAAAGCTAGGGTTGAAGGTTTCAAGTGTTTTCTTCTGAAAATTCTTGGGATTCATGAAGGTTAAGGTATGGTGATCCTTTATCTAGGGCAAGCGTCACCCTAGAGTCAATTTCAAAATAGTTTTCAAGTTTCCAATGTTTATGAAAAACCCTAATTCTTACTCAAATTCATGGGTTCTTGCATCAAATGATTTCAATTGATAAGATATGATTATGTTGATGTTTAATTGATGATTTAAGATGAAAAAACTCTATGAACCCATGATTTCACTAAACTCCTAAATTTGGCTTATGAAGTGGGTTTTATGGTTAAGATTGGATGATGATGGAATTATTCTTAGATTGAATTGTACTATTGATTTCTATTTTTGTCTATACCTAATTATGGTGAATTTTTGGGGAATTGAGTAATGGTGATTATGTCTTTGAAGAATGGTAAGTTGACCTACCTTCATGTTATAGTAGAATTGTTCTTGTATGGATTGATCCACTTGAAAGGTGGAGGTGGTTATATATTGAATGTGTTGTCATTATGGACATGAAGGAATTTTATGGTGAATTGAAGTGTTATCATGTTATTGTATAGATGGTTGTCTAATGTGACGGTGTTTACGTGATCTCAATGATGATCTTGTGTGTAGTTTTATTATATTTTGATGGAAAGTATGTTCTCTCTTAATGATCATGTATCAGGTTGATCTAATGTGAAAGGTCCTCCTAGTATTGTAATGTAATCTTGCACATTGATTTGGTAGGCCTAGGGTATCCTCCTCCTTGTGTAATTGAATGTGATGTGATAAGTATATCTTAGGACCGATAGACCAAATGTGGTATCCCCTCCATGAAGTGTGATTGATTTCTTGAATTGGTAGACCTAGTATAGGTTCCCTTTCATGAATTAATGAGTAATGACCTTGAATCAGTAGACCAAATGTAGAAGGCACTCTTCTTGGAAAGTCATGAGTTATCCTTAATGTAACTTGAATCGGAAGACATAGTGCAAGGACCCTTTCTAGTGTAAGGTACTTTGGGTCGGTAGACCTAGTATTGGTTTCCCTCCTAAGTACAATTGTGAATGAAATACTCTATGGGAATGGAGGCTAACTACCGAGTGGATAGGGTTAGATGGAAACTCTCCCAATAATAGATTAGAGTTCCAATGAACATCTTCCTACCCCAGAAACATAGGAGATATATTAGGTAGTGGTCTACACCAATGCTATAATATCATGTAGTTCTACCTTAGTCAAGTAGAACACCTTTTATCGGTGTGGGGGTTGAACACCTGATTCCATGTCTAGCTATCATGGTCTATATCGGTTAAGGCTTATTCCCATCATGTGGGATGTGCACTCTAGTTATTGGATAGGCTCTACAACATGTAGGTAGTAGTATGGGTTGCTACCTACACATGGCACGAGTAGGCTTTGAAGATACTAAAGTGAGTTTCCTAAGCTTTAATGGCTAATGAGTGAAAGTCCTCTAATGGAATGAATGTGTCCTAAATGGCTTAAAGAAGAATGTTGACTTATTGTCTAAGTGATTTGTTGAATGAATAGTTTATGTTAATGAAGTGAGTTACTTAGTATGTTACCTTGAAGCATGATGGTTCTTGTCTATAGTAGCCTTGAGGAACACTTAGGTGTGTATGAAGAGGTTGTATGGGTGGCCACTTCATGTCTCACTCAAGTGTGTCTTAGGGTAACTTTAGATAAGGGTCCTTGGATGATGAAATGAGTTACTTGGTGAAAATGTTGAGCATGTCTATAATGTGATAAATGTCTTATATGTTGGCTATGTTTTATAATATGCCTAATATGTCAATGTTCATGAAGTTTTACTAAAATGGCATAAGGCATGACTTTCAACCAAATGTCCTTTTTTAGCATATTTTTGCATGGTTTCCATAATTAGTACTTAATTGTGCTAACAACTTTCTTTCCCTTTTGACTTAAGTGTAGGGATTTGGAGATGTTGATATTCCATGGTTTATGGATAGGTTTCTGAGGTGTTAAAGATGAAAACTTGGTGAGTCCTCATAGATTCGAGGACAATACCCAACATGTTCCTTTATGTCTTGTAGTGTTGTTATAGTTTTGAGTGGGCTTAGTCCCAATGTTGTATTCAAGTATTAGATGGTTTTGAGACATCATGTATAAAGTTTAGAAAATCTTCGTCTTGTTATTTAATGAAAGTATCTTCGTGTGAAGAAATTTTTTAATTCCTTATGGTTTTTAGTATCTATGAAATGAATGCTAAGAGGTTTGTATTAGACGTCCGAGAGGTTGAGTATGCTGGTTACGACTAAGGGGTGCTCTCGAGTCGTGACAAAAATTCTCTATTAAGTTTTTGGGGAGAATTTAAAATTTCATAGCCACAGAGGGTTTAACAAAAGACAAGGTGGCACTAGGGTCTAATAATGCATAAACGTCAATGGAAAAGACTTGCAACATACCCATTACAACGTCTAGGGAACTCTCTTGGTCACCTCAGGATTGAAGAGCATAGAAGTGATTCTTCTTGGGAGCATCGGAATTTGAACCACTAGGAGGAGTTTTCTTATCATCTCTTCCCTTAGCCGTACGGGTTGGGAAATCTTTCAATTGATGCCCACCCTTTCCACATCCATAGCACACACCTATGCCGGCAAGACATTAACCATCATGCTTCTTACAGCAATTGGAACAAGTAGGCCTCTCCATGGAAGATCCACCACTATTGCGTCCTTGAGGATTAGGGTTACACACCCTATCTTTGTTGGTCCTTGGAGCACTAGAGGAGAGTTGATTGGAAAACCTCTTCTTGAACCTTGGCCTACCTTGACCCTTAAACTTACCCTTAGAAAGATTTCCATCATCGGTCATTGCCCTATTTACCTCCATATTTTTCTTCCTAAGCCTTGTCTCCTCAACTTGTTGAGCCTATACCATTAGACGTGAGAAATACCATACTTGGACTACATCGTTTAATTGATAAGCAGCTAGTTCGGCTTTCTAAATAGAAGTCACCCCCATAGCATCAACTATGTTGTAGATCTCCTCCACAAACTCTTATGTGTCTTCATTCACTTTGGAACCAAAGAATATAGGAGGGCTCATTCTTGTAAGGTCTCTCAATCTTGAAGCCGTGGTGGTCACATTGGTGTTCACACGGGTCCCAACGTCTCAGTTGGTTTGAGCCATCATAGCTTGGGCTTGAGTGGTCATGACTTGTGTCAATGTTTGGAGAGCCGCCCTTATTTCAACATTGGTCATAGCCCCTTCATCATTAGGAGCTTGAGGGTCTTGAGGAGCTTGGGGAGGAACTCCCTCATGCACATTCTCCTCTTCCATCCTCCTTGCATTCGTCCTGTTTGTATTCATAGCCTATAAACACAAAAGAAGGGTTAGGAAAAGGACTTCATAGAGTTAGAACTCTAAAGCACGAATAAGGAGTAGTGAATGAAGTGAACTTTCCTAAACATCTTATAGCCTCTTATTCATAATTGTGGCGCGCTCCACACTCATGAACAAGACCTACTAGAAGTGGTTTATGAGACATCAACCTAAAAGTCATCCCAAAACCTTATGCTCTGATACCAAATTTTTCACTACCTAGGGGTACTCCCTAGATGCAACACGGCGTACTTGACCCCAAAGGGTTCTCATACAAGCCCTTAGCATACATACACATAGGAAATAAAAACAATGCGGAATTTAAATTTTTACAATCAAAGTCTTTTTATTAAAACAAAAGCGGAGTCTAGACATTATCTAATTCAC
Organism: Solanum commersonii; assembly: GCA_029007595.1. Taxonomy (NCBI): domain Eukaryota; kingdom Viridiplantae; phylum Streptophyta; class Magnoliopsida; order Solanales; family Solanaceae; genus Solanum; species Solanum commersonii. The sequence goes on along the minus strand of JAJTWQ010000280.1, from coordinate 325,123 downwards.
CATCTACTACAATAGAATTTCAATAGGGTCACAACCCTTTACAATCAAAATAAATCTCTAAAGTAGTCTATAAGAAAAGCAACTAGAAGTGAATGACATATTGTCCTCGTACAATGAGGACTCATCATAAGTGTTGGATATAAGCAATACAAGCCTTTGTCCAGAAAGGAAGTAAACTTCACCTAGCTAGAACCTACACTTATCAAAGATGTAGAAGAAATAGGGGATAACACAATTATGTACTAAGTATGGAAGCATGCATAAAAATCCTTGAAATATGATAAAAGGACATTTTGGTTGAGAAGCATGCATTTGCTAAGTTTAAGAATCACCATGCACTTTTAATGTAAAATACAAGTCATAGGCACATTTATCAAGTAATAATATTTTTAACATAATAGGACCATCTTTGTAGTAACCTTAAGTTGTACTTGTGCAAAGTATAATTGGCATCCCATAATAACAACCACACTAAGTACTCATTTAAGGCCACCTTAGTCATATATAACATACATAGACCTCATCATAGTTAATAATCATAGCCAAGGAAATAGTCATGTACATTAACTTGAACATAAGGAAAGTCATCCATAACAACAATCCATTCAACATACATGCATGCATTCATATCGTATCATAGCATAAGAGACCATCTTATAATCCCTTTCAAAGTCTACTAGTGCAATGTAAAAGTGAAGTCACATACCCCAACTCTTACTAAGTAAATCTCATCAAGAAGTCATATTATAGTTCGTGTCATATTCATTATCTTTTCATGTAGGCAAAATAGTCATAATGGACATACACCATGTGAGCAACATGGAATCTGGTGTCATGTGACCCCACACCGAAAGAAGGTGCCTTACTTGCCTAAGTTAGAACTAAGTGTATTAGCGTTTAGGTGGATCCACTATCTAAAGACCTATGTGGGCTCATAGTTATGGTATATGGAGATTGCTTCTAGAAACCTGACCTATTGTATTGGCGGAGAAGCTTCCATCTCATGAGAATAATCTAGATAACCCGACCTATTGTATTGACGGGAGTGCCCCTATGTCATTTACCATATCCAATCGATGCTAAGCATTATTCCCCAAATTATACTTAATTAGTCTTGAATTGCATTTACATGTGTGAAGGAATACCTTGCCCTTTGTTCAATACAACTCATAATATATCTCATAGATTCATTTAGGTAAGGATGGACTTTCAACCTTAGAATCATCATTAACATGTGAGTAAGACTTTCACATCATATTCATACTGTTTCATGAGAATAGCCTTTCAAGCAACAGAACAATATCATCATCATCCTAGACAATTCATACATAATCATGTGTAAGGGTAAGGGAAAAATGATCTTTCAACAATACCACAATTTACCCAATAGTCATAGGATCTTCACTTTCTAAGTAAATCATATGTTCCTACACAAGTTCCATCAACATGGACAAACCTTCATAACTTACCCTTCAAGGTTCCTGAATCATGTCTCACAATCACACCTAGAAGTACTATATTAGGCATGGAACAAACAAGAAACAATAACTACAATACCATAGACATAATTCATAGTATTCATCTTGCATCAATGCAACCATGCACAATTCATGAAATTGGGGTCATGGGGAACTTTAATATAAAAATCACCATTAAACAACAATTCAATCATAATATAAAACAATTAACCAATTAAAATCATTTTTTAGGAAGAACCCATGACTAGATTGAAAACCCTAGGTTTTGAAGAATGTACTAATTTGAAATTGAAAGTTGAAGGGCTTCATGGAGAAAAGATTTCCATGAATCAAGACTCTCATACCCTAATTAGAGCTTTCCTCTTGAATTGGTGTTGAAAAGGTGAGTTCTTGAGCCCTAATCTTCAAGTTCTTGTTCTTGTTCTTGTTCTTCTTCAATAGAGGATTTATCGTGAGAGAAATACTGGAAAAGAGATGGGTCTTCTTTTAATTATTTTAAAAGTGACTTAATTGAAGGAATTTCAACTCTAAAAAGGTTATATACTTATTGGGAAAAGAGTACAATAAAGTGGCTCTAATTTTGGAAGAAAACTAGGGACCCTTTAAGTTACAACTTAATTTTTCCCCTCTTTCAAGACTTTGCTCGCCCAATGGACCCCTTGGATTGCCAAGGGCACTAGGAGACACACCTAATGGACCCTTGGCTCTCCTAATGTTATAGAATGTCCCATAATGGGGCTAGTCACTTGGGCGATAAGGGGGTCTTTTGGCAATTCGCCAAGTGGGTTGGCGAACCCCGACCTAGCTCGCCTAAAATTACAATAGCTAGGTCTAGGGGAGGCTGCATGGAAGGAGAGGAGAGTCCATTTGGCTAATCACCTATGCACTTGGGCGATGCTACTGCCCCATCGCCGAATGGACCAAAGGAGAAATCATTTTCCCTCACTTTTCTTAGGTAATTTAGGCCCTTACCCTCTTCATAGACTCTTACCCCACACATTTTAGCTCTAGTTAAGTCTACCCAAATTCCAGTGTGTTACACTTTTCTTTCTTATTGTGCGAATTGTCGCTTGTGGTTGATATACCATGAGTTTACGGTATTTCTAATACATTTAACTTACAAGTTGTGTGTGTCTAGGGCCTTATCGTATTGGTTTTTCTGTGTTTTATTATGTTTTTGCAGGAAAGATGTTCAGGCATAGAAGTATGGAGACAACTGATCAAAATGCAGAAAAAGAGCCTTCAAGGAGATGATCTACGGACCGTAGGTCCATTGACGGTCCATAGGTGATGACCGTAGATCAGCAGCCAAGGGACGGATGGCAAATCAGGGAAATCTGACCAAGTGTGGAACCATGGTGTCAATTGACGGTCCATAAATCGGTCTACGGACCGTACTGGTCAAACCGTAGAAGGAGACTACGAGGGTTCTAGTACCTGAGTTTTGAAGATTCTAAGTATGGAGCTACGGAGGGGATTGACGGACTGTAGATAGATCGACGGTCCGTGCTGAACATCCATTGTTTGCTTCAGAGAGGCTGATGTTTGAGAGCTGAAATATTTTCTAAGTCCCTGCGACGGAAGGGACTTACGGACCGTAGATCCATCGACGATCAGTAAGTCAGTCTCGTGGAATGAAGACGCGTACCTGAACAGACTTTCCTTAAATTGTTTCCTTTTTAAATTAGGATTTGTTTTTCTATATATAGGGCATGTAAACCTCGTTTTTGGGGGTTAGAGATTAATATTCTAGTTCTATTTTGTGACGTTGGAGATTGAATTACAATTGGAGAAATTATTAATTTTACAAGTTTGTTTTGAAGATTTTGGCTTTGCAACTCAAGTTGAATTTCTGGGTTTATTATTCTTTTTACGTAAGTTCATGATTTCTTCATCTAAAATTATGAATTGTGTTCTTGCTAATATGAGTAACTAAATCCACAACTAGGGTGTGGGAACCATGAGCGATTAACAAAATATGAATAGTAAATAAGCAATTCGTGAATAGTGTTTTGCATGCATTAATAATTCTTTCGTTTAGACGTCTTTTTAACGGTGGCCAACGTTAGAACTCGCCTTGTTGCTACTTGTCGGATCAAGGAGGTACTCAACAAGAAAAGAATTATCAACATAGATTTAGTGTGATACTATCTAATAGACTAGTGTCGATTGGTGCGAAGTAATAACTAAGCCAAACATCGATTATGATGTCTAATATGAGGTAAAGGTAAGGATTAGTAAATTATACACACATAGACGGATCAAGGTGCGGGGTGAAATTCTCTAGATGCCAGATCAAGGATTTAGAGATACCTAACTTATTACTTTGCATGTAATACACTAGGAAAGGATTGTTGTTACTAGGATTATTGCGTTATGAGCTTGTGGGGAACACGTATGCCCTAGTTATTTCTCTCATCTTGATAACAACCAAAAATTGAGTTTAGTTTGATTACTGATTACGTACTAAATTCTTATTATTTGTTTCATATAAACAAACCCCCCCTTTTATTACTTGTTTTACGGAAGTTCTTTGACTAATTGAATATAATTGTCGGTTAAAGTAAAATCTAAACCATTTTTCCTCGTGGGATCGACCCCAACCTACAAGTTGGGTTTTCTACTTGATAACGATCGCTTATACTTCTGTAGGGAAGTGTAATTTGAGCGTATCAAATTTTGGCGCTGCTGCCGGGGAAATTTTAGCTTTTAGATTTATTTTAACTACATTATTGAACGTTAGTCAAATATTTCCGTATTTTACTTTTTCTCTTTGTTTTTTGTCTCTCTCAGGTTCCACCTCTAGTGTATGCCAAGTACACGGAGTCAGGGTGAACCACTTACTCCTTACGATCCAGAGCTAAACCGCACTTTACGAAGAATGAATAACCCAAGAGGTCCAATTAATACTATCGGAGGATATCTGGATGATGCAGATGAATTACAACAGCAGAGGGTAGTGGGTGGGGACAACCAGGCTCCAGCTGAAAATCGATTGGGAGATCCACTGAGAGCGCAAGATCCACTAGGCCCACGATAATATGACAACTATCAGGGCAACTTGAACATAGTAAACTCCGATGGACCCATTGTCTTACCTCCTTTACCTCCAGGGCACACATTTGTGGTGACTAGAAGTTTGATGCAGATGCTTATAGCAAGAGGCTTATTCTCAGGATTGCCATCGGAGGACCCACATGCTCACCTAGCCAAGCTAAGAGTAGTTTGCAAGAGTTGTGTAGGTAGACCAGACCTAGATATGGACGTCATTGGTTTACGAGTGTTTCCTCTGTCACTCACAGGCGACGCTGCAGTATGGTTCACTGAGCTTCCTTATAACTCAATATTTACATGGGACCAATTGGCGGAGGTGTTCAAAGCGAAGTACTATCCAATGTCCAAGAAGCTCAATCACAAATACAGGGTCAACAATTTTGTAGCATTACCTGGAGAGTCTGTGACCAGCTCTTGGGACAGATTCACTACATTCGTTAGAAGTGTTCCAAATCACCGTATTGATGATGAGTCGCTGAAGGAGTACTTCTATCGAGGACAGGATGATAACAATAAAGTAGTCCTTGACACTATTACTGGGGGTTCATATGGTGATTGTACATATGCACAGATTTCTGAAAAATTAGAGAGGATCTCTCGCAACAATAAAGCATGGAGCACTAGGGGAGCAGAATCGGGAGAAACATATTTGCCGTTCATACTGCAACTGTCAACTCTGCAGATGATATCTGTGAGGAGATGGCTCAGATGAGGACAGAGTTGGGGTTGGTACTGAAGCATGTGAGCGGAGGAGCAGAAAAGGTAAATGTTGTAAACTACTTAACAAGAACTCGACCACCAGTTGAGGAGTGTTACTATGAAGAGGACACTTATGCGGTGAATGATCAGACGGGGGGTTTCCGACAAAATGCCCAAGGATCCAACATGGAAAATTGGCGCCAAGGTCAAGGAAACCAAGGTCGGAACTATGGAAATTACAACCGAAAGGGTCACTATGTTAGGGATGGGAACTTCAATCACAAAAACAACTATAACAGGAACAATTATGGCAACAGAAATGATCGGGTTGGACCCTATGTTCCCCCTCAAAATCGGGAATCTGGTGCTAGGGAAGCTGGAGGTAATTTGGCGCGGATTGAAGATATGATGCAGAAGATGATGAGAAGGTTTGATGCAACTGATGAGAATGTGAAGGAGATGAGAAACGACTTATCTGGCATTGGTCAAAAGGTTGATGCCCATACAGTGTCAATAAAATATCTAGAGCAACAAATGACTCAGTTATCTACTATAGTGAACCCACGTCAACCTGGCAATCTTCCTAGCAACACTATCCAGAATCCCAAGAATGATGGTCATTGTATGACAATTACTACTCGAGGAGGTAAGCAAACCATAGATCCACCTATGCCGTGTCTGTGGTGGATACCGAGATTAGAAAAGCGGATGATGCGGTGAAAGTTAGAGAGGAGTCTCGAGACTGACGATGAACAAGAAGTTGAGATACCTCAGAAAGTGGTCCCCATACCTAGACCGCCACCACCTTTTCCACAGAGGTTAGTAAAGAAGGCTGAAGATGGTAAATATCGCAGATTTATCACTATGTTGAAGTAGCTTTCTATCAATGTTCCTTTGATAGAAGCATTGGAGCAAATGCCTGGGTATGCCAAGTTTATGAAAGATATGGTGACAAAGAAAAGGTCTGTGAGTTTTGAAGATGACGACAGATTGCAGCATTGTAGTGCTATTTCTATAAGATCTCTGGTGCAAAAGAAGGAAGATCCTGGTGCTTTCACGATCCCATGTACTATAGGGTTGCTACACTTTGCTAAGGCATTGTGTGATCTTGGTGCTAGCATCAATCTCATGTCTTTGTCTATTTACAAGAAGTTGGGTATGGGAGATCCAAAGCCCACTGCAATGCGGTTATTAATGGCTGATCGGACTGTGTAGAGGCCCATAGGTGTGCTCCATGATGTGCTAGTGAAAATGGAGTCCTTCATCTTTCCAGCGGATTTTGTGATTCTTGACTGTGAGGTCGATTTTGAGGTTCCCATCATCCTTGGGAGACCATTTCTTGCTACAGGGCATGCGTTGGTTGATATGGAAAAGGGACGGATGAAGTTCGAGATTGAACAATGAAGAAGCGACTTTCAATATCTCGTAGGTCCATGAAGCGAAATGGTGAGCTCCAAACAAAAGATCTGCTATCACTTACAGAGTTGAGAGTGGGTCAGAAGTACAGATTGAAAAGCGACTAGGTGTTGAGGCACTCGCAGCGGTCATGATGAATTTCGATAGTGAGGGTATTGAAGAATATAATGAGTTGGTGGCTGCACTTAATAAGCATGAATACCGGTCCAAACGAAAGAAGTATGAGCTAGACATGAAGAATCGCGAGTCCCTACCCACAAGACCATCTATTGAGGAGGCACCAAAATTGGAGCTTAAGGCTCTACCACCGCACTTGAGGTATGTATACTTAGGCGAAGAGAATACTTTGCCGGTCATCATTGCAACAGATTTGAATTCAAGGCAAGAAGAGTGTTTGGTGACTGTATTAAAGAGGTTCAAGCGAGCTATTGGGTGGACTATTGCAGATATTATTGGGATTCCCCCTCGTATTTGCTCTCACAAATTCCAACTCATGCCAGAGCATAAGCCCAGTATTGAGCACCAAAGAAGATTAAATCCACCTATGCAAGAGGTAGTTAAAAAGGAGATCATAAAGTGGCTGGATGCATAGAAGACCAAGAGAAGACCACCTTCAATTGTCCATATAGGACTTTTGCTTTCAAACGGATGCCTTTTGGGTTGTGCAATGCTCCAGCAACCTTCCAGCGGTGTATGATGTCGATATTTTCAGATATGGTAGAGGATGCTATTGAAGTGTTCATGGATAATTTTTCAGTTGTAGGTGATTACTTTTACCATTGTCTAGATAATCTGGCCGAGGTGCTTAAAAGATGTGAAGACTGCAACTTGGTGATGAATTGGGAGAAGTGTCATTTCATGGTGAAAGAAGGTATAGTGTTGGGTCATCGCATTTGTGAGAAAGGTATTGAGGTTAATAGAGCTAAAGTTGAGATAATAGAAAAGCTTCCACCACCTATCTCAGTAAAAGGTGTTAGAAGTTTTCTTGGGCATGCAGGTTTTTATAGAAGATTCATCAAAGACTTCTCCAAAATTGCACATCCGTTATGCAAATTGCTTGAGAAGGAGTGTAAGTTCTATTTTGATGATGACTGTCTTAGAGCATTTGAAGAGTTGAAGAAAAATTTGGTTACAGTACCAATCATTATTTCACCGGATTGGGGACAACCGTTTGAGGTAATGTGTGATACGAGTGGACTGACGCTTGGTGTAGTATTGGGTCAAAGGCGAGAGAAAATTCTTCACCCTATTTACTATGCCAGTAAAGCTCTAAATATGGCTCAGAAGAACTATACTGTGACTGAACAAGAACTTCTTGCAGTGGTTTTTGCATTCGAGAAATTTCGATCATACTTGCTTGGTACTAAGGTCATAGTGCATACTGACCATTCTGCATTGCGGTATTTGATGGCGAAAAAGGATGCAAAACCGAGATTGATTAGATGGGTATTACTACTACAAGAGTTTGATTTTGTAGTAAAAGACAGAAAGGGGACCGAAAATCAAGTCGCCGACCACTTGTCGAGATTAGAGGAAGAGGCTATGCTAAAGCTTGGAGATAGGGCTGAAATCAATGATGCTTTTCCAGATGAAAAGGTATTGGCTGCATCTCATGATTTGATTCCTTGGTTCGCTGACTTTGCTAATTATTTGGCAAGCGACATTGTGCCCCCCGATTTTTCTTTTCACCAAAGAAGAAAATTTATGCATGATGTGAAGAGATTCTTTTGGGATGAACCTTACTTGTATCGTAGTTGTGCTGATGGAATTATTCGTCGATGTGTGCCTGAGGTTGAGATGTTGAGTGTACTTGAAGCATGCCATTCATCACCTGTTGGTGGGCACCATAGTGGTATTCGGACTGCACATAAGATTTTGCAATGTGGGTACTATTGGCCCACCATTCACCAAGATGCTCATGACTTTGCCAAATCTTGTGATCGTTGCCAAAGAGAAGGAGGGATTTCAAAGAGGCAAGAGCTCCCAATGAATCCGATATTGGTGATAGAGTTGTTTGATTTATGGGGAATTGATTTTGTGAGTTCATATGGGATGAAATATATTCTTGTTGGGGTTGATTATGTATCGAAATGGGTAGAAGCAGTTGCACTCTCCAACAATGAAGGTAAAAGTGTCACCGCATTTTTGAAAAAGAATATTTTCTCCAGATTTGGTACACCGAGGGCCATAATTAGCGATGGAGGTTCTCACTTCTGTAATAGGTTATTCAAGACACTACTTGAGAAATATAGTGTCCGTCACAATGTAGCCACTCCTTACCATCCATAGACTAGTGGTCAAGTTGAAGTATCCAACAGAGAGATCAAACAGATATTGGCAAAGACTGTGAATGCTAATAGAACGGATTGGTCAAGGAAGCTTGACGATGCTCTATGGGCATATCGCACTGCATACAAGACCCCCATAGGTATGTCTCCTTACCAACTTGTATATGGGAAGTCTTGTCATCTACCAGTAGAGCTAGAGCATAAGGCTATGTGGGCAATGAAGAAGTTAAATTTGGATTGGAGCGCAGCATCTAACCAAAGGATGAATGATTTGAATATGCTCGATGAGTTTCGCCTACAAGCTTATGAAAGTTTAGCCTTGTACAAAGGAAAGATGAAGAGGTATCATGACTAAAGAATTGAAAAGCGAGAATTTGTGGTTGGTGATCTTGTGCTGCTATTCAACTCTAGGCTGCGCTTGTTTCCAGGCAAACTCAAGTCCAAGTGGACAGGGCCATTTTTGCTCACAAAATTACTCTCGCATGGAGCGGTCGAGCTTGAGAAAAAGGATGGAACTAGGTTCGTGGTGAACGGGCAAAGGATTAAGATCTATCTGGGAAATGTTGAAACTGTGCAAGAAGTGATTGAGGCCTACAATCTTGATGAAGTCTGAGTAATCAAGACACCTGCGTCGTGCCGCGACGTTAAATCAAGCGCTGCTTGGGAGGCAACCCAAGATGTACAATCTAGCCAATGATAGGGTTAAATTTTCCAATTAGTAGTTTAGTTTTCTCTGATTACTTGCATTTTTGTATTAATTTAGTTCTTAGTGTTGGCTAGAATTAGTATAGGGTCCATGTCTAAAAAGTGTCAAGAAAATGTAAAAAAATAATAGCTTAATAGTTGCTACATGTACAGGTACACCACATAATGAATCTACAGAAATTGATCTGGTGCAGAGGTCTACGGATCCCATCGACGGTCCGTCGATTGATTCACGGACCGTCAATGGTGTCCGTAGATCCAAGGTAAGTCCCTAAAATTTTCCAACTATAGTAGTGATCTACGGTCCTCATCTACGGACCGTAGATCGACTCACGGACCATAGACGGGGTCTCGTGAGTCCAAACCGTAATGCTGTCTGACCCAACCCGGACCCCCTATTTAAATAACCCCTTGTTTTAAAATCATTCTCATTCCCTCCATTTACTCTCATAACCGTTTCCCCCACCTTTTCAACTCCCTAATTCACTCTATAACTCCCATACATCACACCCCTTTCCATATATCACCAAAATCCCTTCAATTTAGTTTACTCCCTATTCCATATTTCACTCTTAAAGGTCCAGTGTTGGGTTAGTAGCAATAGCGGTGTTTCAATTGTCGTGCTAAGAATTGTCATCACATAATCCCTCACTCCTCGTTGCTTGCAAGGTAATGAATTTTCCCCTCACTTTGAATTTTGATTCATAGCCTGATTATAGGAAGTCGGGAATTTGGTCTTAACTTAGAGTTATTGTTTGATGTCATTACATTATAAATCTACAATTTACAATACCCTTGGAATGATAGATAGTGATTCTGTAGTTTGATTGTATGTGATTGTAAGCCTTTAATGTAAGTTTCGACCTAGGGTTCCAGAAATTATCTAAATTATGTGTTAAAATAACCAATCGGAATCGTAAGAATGAAGAACTAGCATAATTGAGTGTTGAAATGCATGATAAGGCTTGTTAATGTTGAAATTTAGGACCATATATGTCTAATTAGTAAGATAGGGTAAAATCTGGGCACAAATGGCATCCACGATACCCCGTCTATGGACCGTAGACCCATCTACGGACTGTAGATGAGGTTCGTCACTGGATGCATACGCAAAAATAGCCAAGTGTAAAACCACGAAAGTGGACTACGGTCCGTAGATCGATCTACGAACCGTTCTGCAGATCCGTGGTTTCCATCTGCAACCTATATTTATGGTCCCCTGATCCACGGCAGAGTTCCAAAGGCCGTAGCTCAGTCTACGGACCGTAGGTACCCTCCGTGGATAACCACTGTAGCCTGTTTCTGCAAAAAAAATTGACTTTGTTATTGCTTGTTTATAAAAAATTTTACTGTTTCTTAGCATAGTTTTGGTTAGTTTTGGGCACTAATATCGTTCCCGCAGGTACAATGGCACCCAAGAAAATGGTCACCTACTCCAAAAGGGGAGTGTCCAAATCTGTTGCCCCTAGTTTCCAGTTGATTGATGAGGACACAGACACCGACACTGATCCAGCATACGTGCCTCTCAACACTAGGACTTCTCGTGCCAGAGGCACACCCCGGAAGGTGCTTCCCGACGTAGTCACTGTCTCCCAGTCTGATGAGGAGCACACACTGATCGGGTCACCAACTGGGGCTGCTTCCAGTTCAGAGGAGTCTGCATCAGGATCTGGATCTGACCATGCTTCAGGCTCCAAGTCTGCCCATTCTTCACGATCCGAGTCTGCCCAGGCTACAAGGTCCAATGCCAAATCTTCCACCGGGTTGGGAGAAAACGACCAAGTTGCCTCATCTGACGAGGCTACTAGTTCGGAGTCCATACCCGCACCCCCGAGTGATGTTCCCACTCCTGTAGCTGACGAGCTAAATAGGTGGTGTGTCGAGGGGCAATGGCAAATATACCGGGATGCCAAGATGGTCAATGAAAAATAGAAAATGGCCCGACTGATCATGGAAGAGCGGAAAGTTCTCACAGGGAGCTTGCACACTGTTCTAGACAATCACCGACTGTTCAACCTTCACAAGTGTGACGGGATGGCTCGTGACCCAGGGATGTACAACGAGGAGATTATGCGGGAGTTTTATGCTTCCTATGCTGCCACTCTCCGGGGCTCCATTTCTAAAAGGTCGAAGCCCTTAGCTCAGGATCCGCTGACTTCCACATTGGTTGGAGGGTGCCCAGTGGACATATCATCTGCCACGATCAGACGATTTCTCTATGGTCCTACTACAGGTCACTCTTGAACCCTCAATACAGCGGAGTTTGACTATAGATGGGACATTGTGCAGAGTGGTGCCTTCCAGAGGAATTCTGAGCAGCGAGAGGCTGTGATACTTTGGTCGGCCAGATACATTGCTGCAGATGGAGAGCATGCAGAATGGGTTGCTGCTCTACGTTTGGGCATCCGGAAGGCGTCAGTATCTTTTGTGGCCAAGTTCTTCTGGTTACTGGTGCGTAACAGGGTGTCGTCGACAAAAGCTGATAATCAAGTAACGTGGGACAGAGCAGTCATGGTAGCGGCATTGGTAGCAGGAGTAGAGATCGACTTTGCCCGCATGTTGCTGGCAGAGATACACGAGAGGGCATTCAGGACCTCCACTACTTACCCCTTTCCATGCCTTATTTTTCAGTTGTGCAGGGACTCTGGAGTGCCGATCTGGCATTGTGACAGGCTAGTCCACCCTACAGGAGCATTGGACATCGGTCTCATTTGAGATGAAGCGAATGTAACAGAACCTCGTAGAGAGCCTCAGGTTGAGGTACCTCCTTTGGGTACAGACCTTGCAGACATAGTGGGGCAGGCACAGGGCGATGACCTCAGCGCCCCCGATCACACCGACACTGTCCCGAGCTCCTCTTCTCAGGCAGCTAGCATGGGCCCTAGCTTTTCCCGTTCCACACCGCAGTTAGGCGCTGCTGTTGTTCCCTTGGCCAGAGTACAGAAGTTAGAGGCTCAGATGGCCACACTGCTACATCACATCCAGCCATGGATGCAAAAGTCGATCGCCGAGTCCGAGGCTAGAGTGGAGCGCAGGATGGAGGATATGATGGACCGGAAGGTCCAGGCTGTCAATAATCGCCTAGATGCCTTCGAACTGAGAGTCCTCGAGCGACCCGCCCCGGCCATAGACCTATCTGCTTTGCAGGCCGACATAGCTAGCCTCCGGTCTGACGTTGAGGGCATTCTTGATGCACCTTCAATTGAGCCTCAGGTTGCCCCCACTACATTGGCTGATGATACAGTGCTAGATGCCCTATTCAGTGGGACAGCCGAGGAGGGACTTGCACTTACACAGGCCAAAGGCAAGCGGCACCGCTCTCACCGCACTGAGGAGGAGAAAGCCCTCAAGAGACAGCGTAGGCAGGAGAAGGAGGCTAGGAGGGCGTCGATAGTAGATGAAGAGTTGCGCCAGCAGAGGGAGTGTGAGAGAGTAGCAGGGGCGTCAAGCTCTGCCCCAGTTGTAGCGGCCCAACATGTTTCGGGAGACGCAGAGAGATTGAGAGAGAGCACTATTGAGGGTGCTACGAATGATGATGTGGGCACTACTGAGGGTGCACCCACTGATGTTCAAGTGGGTTCCGGGCAATCGGACCCCCTTGCTTGTTGATGCTTCGCCGGCACTTTGCGCCACAAGTTTGCTTTACCCAATCCATTTTCTTTTACTATTTCTATATGCGTTAGGGACAACTGCATCTATTTTTGTTAGGGGTGGGGCAAATGGATTATGAGTGAGTGATAGGGTGAAATCTGAATAACCCAACTCATGAATCCTTCCTTGGAGTTTTCTTGTTTGTGTTCTTTTTCCCCAAAGGACTGTTTAATTTCTGTTGAACCGGCATGTCTTAGGATTGTATGTGTAGAAGCATGATACAGAATGATGCATGATGGCTTATAAAAAATGATACCCGTCAAATTTTGGGATTTATGCTAGATGTTGTAGGCTATGATTAGTTGATTGTGTTGACCCTGAGTATGACATAATAAATCAACTTGATGGCATGACTTGAGTTGAAACTTGAACTAAGTAATCTAATAATCTGATAATGAAACTATGTGCCAAGAGGAGTGGGTGAGAATCGTTGTGTTCAAACAGTTTTTGTGCAAAGCTAGAACTTGCCCGGTTAGTCCTGCTAAGACAACTCAATCTAGAGGTTAGGAAGTGATCATAGGTCATTGTTCTGAAAAGTCAGCAAATTGCCTAGAAGGATTCAACCAAATGAAATAACTGTTCCCTTTGATCCAGCTTTGAGCCTAAAATAAACCATTTCTTTCTAAAACCCCAAACTCACCTTCCCATAATCTAATACGTTGGCCCTGGTCCCTCCTTGGACATGTGCACTTCGACTTAGGCCAAAAGCCTAAGTTGAGGGTGGCTAATGTAAAAGTAACTTCAAATCTTGGCCCTGACCCGACATCGGGTATTGTGCACCTCAACTAATGAAAAATCTATAAGTTGAGGGTGGCTATGAAAGAAGATACTGAGATAAAAATGGGTATGAAAAGAGTAAGGTGAAGAAGAGAGAAAACATGTGGAAAGGATGTGATTAGTTAAAATCTAAAAAAAAAAAAAAAAGAGAAGAAAATAAAGCATTACAAATTCTGAAGTCACATCCTTGGTTGAAGAAAAACAAGCGAAAGAAGGTAAAACTGTAGGATGTCAGAAATAGGGCAAAAAGAGGTTAAAAGTCAAAGTGTAATGTCAAGGAGGGCAGAAAGTTACTAATCAGTACCCAAATGTACCACACCTGACCCTGAGCCTACGTTACAAGCCAATAAAGTCCTATAGTGATCCTAGAATCTAGTTTGGAGAGTCTAAGCAGTGAAAATAAGGGCAAGCTTATGGCATAAAGCACTAACTGTATTTGAAATTACTTCTGAGCGTGAGTGTTGAATAAATCCTTACACCATAAATGACATTCAATTTTTGTGAAAAAGGGATTTCGTTTGAAGTAAGGGCACTAGTTATATTGTCGGAAAGTTGGTATCTTGGTGATAGTGATAAGGTGCAAGTTGTGTGTCAGTTGGTTGATCTGTGTCGTAGTTTGATCTGCATTGATTAGCTTGTCGAGTCTAAAAGAACGAAGTTGCATCTAAAAAGTAAGGGGGGTAGAGAGCCATGTGATTCCTTGGGCTTGAAATGCTTGCTTCTATACAAGAGTCATTTAGAGTTGTATTACATCGCTTGAGGACAAACAACGAATTTAAGTTGAGGGTGTTGATATACCGTGAGTTTACGGTATTTCTAATATATTTAACTTACAAGTTGTGTGTGTCTAGAGCCTTATCGTATTGGTTTTTATGTTTTTGCAGGAAAGATGTTCAGGCGTAGAAGTATGGAGACAACTGATCAAAATGCAGAAAAAGAGCCTTCACGGAGATAATTTACGAACCGTAGGTCCATTGACGGTCCGTAGGTGATGACCGTAGATCAGCAGCCAAGGGACGGATGGCAAATCAGGGAAATCTGACCAAGTTTGGAACCACGGTGTCAATTGACGGTCCGTAGATCGGTCTACAGACTATACTGGTAAAACCGTAGAAGGAGACTGCGAGGGTTCCAGTACCTGAGTTTTGAAGATTCTAAGTATGGAGCTACGGAGGGGATTGACGGACCGTAGATAGATCGACGGTCCGTGCTGAACATCCGTTGTTTGCTTCAGAGAGGCTGATGTTTGAGAGCTGAAATATTTTCTAAGTCCTAGTTGACGGAAGGGACTTACGGACCGTAGATCCATCGACGGTCCGTAAGTCAGTCTCGTGGAATGAAGACGCGTACCTGAACAGACTTTTCTTAAATTGTTTCCTTTTTAAATTAGGATTTGTTTTTCTATAAATAGGGTATGTAAACCTCGTTTTTGGGGGTTAGAGATTAATATTCTAGTTCTATTTTGTGACGTTGGAGATTGAATTACAATTGGAGAAATTATTAATTTTTACAAGTTCGTTTTGAAGATTTTGGCTTTGCACCTCAAGTTGAATTTCTGGATTTATTATTCTTTTTACGTAAGTTCATGATTTCTTCATCTAAAATTATGAATTGTGTTCTTGCTAATATGAGTAACTAAATCCACAACTAGGGTGTGGGAACCATGAGCGATTAACAAAATATGAATAGTAAATAAGCAATTCATGAATAGTGTTTTGCATGCATTGATAATTCTTTCGTTTAGAAGTCTTTTTAACGGTGGCCAACGTTAGAACTCGCCTTGTTGCTACTTGCTGGATCAAGGAGGTAATCAACAAGAAAAGAATTATCAACATAGATTTAGTGTGATACTATTTAATAGACTAGTGTCGATTGGTGCGAAGTAATAACTAAGCCAAACATCGATTATGATGTCTAATATGAGGTAAAGGTAAGGGTTAGTAAATTATACACACATAGCCGGATCAAGGTGCGGGGTGAAATTCTCTAGATGCCGGATCAAGGATTTAGAGATACCTAACTTATCACTTTGCATGTAATACACTAGGAAAGGATTGTTGTTACTAGGATTATTGCGTTATGAGCTTGTGGGGAACACGTATGCCCTAGTTATTTCTCTCATCTTGATAACAACCAAAAATTGAGTTTAGTTTGATTACTGATTACTTATTGAATTCTTATTATTTGTTTCATATAAACAAACACCCCCCCCCCCCTTTTATTACTTGTTTCTGGAAGTTCTTTGACTAATTGAATATAATTGTCAGTTAAAGTAAAATCTAAACCATTTTTCCTCGTGGGATCGACCCCAACCTACAAGTTGCGTTCTCTACTTGATAACGATCGCTTATACTTCTATAGGGAAGTGTAATTTGAGCGTATCAGTGGTATGAGTTGAGTCCAATCGGTATTTCAACTAAGTGAACTACACATTGTAGCTACGACTGAAGGAATCGAGAAAGGTATATTGGAATTGAGAAGGTTCCAATTGGTATCTGGTCTTACAGGTTGTATAAAATGCATGGATGATCAGTAATGGTCATCTATGGAATGAACTAATTGAGAATTTGACTTGTCTGTGACGTGTGGCTTGAAAATGTGAATGTGTGCTTCTTATTGTCTGAATTATTTGTGAATGTGAAAAGTGTATTTGCTTGGGTGTAATGATATGATTATGTGTACAATAATTGTGTGTCGGAACCTTGATACATGAAATATGCCGGCCAAATTATTGAAATTATGAGTGTTGTAACTATTTGAGTATCATCGAACTCGTTATGAAAAGTAATTCACGACTAAGTTCAGTGCAAGGATCTAGATAATATACGATGTAATTCGTAAATGGAATCTGGACGTGCGTTGTGACCAACTAATAATCATGTGAATGGCTGGGTGTATCATGGGAATATGTGTGTGATAATGTGGAAGTGATGTAAAGGTATTTTCCTAAATGCCTAGTTGGAACATAGGAAGTAATGAGAATTTTAACAAACCAAAAGGAACCCAGAAAATTTTGCCTGGGTTCTGGTTCCGCTTGTGCCACTGGGGCGGGACCATCCTCACCAAGAAGAGAATTCTCCCACCAGAGCAGGCCAAGATAAGCCAGAACCTCAGCCCTGTTTCCCTTATTTTCCTAGCTATCTAACGTGGACCCCGAATGGTATATAAATTACTTCCTGCAAATCAGTCAGTGCTCAGTAAGTAAGTATAGATTATAAAACTTCACATCATTTATAAGCTTCGAAGAACCGCTAAAAAACCAGCATCCATGTGCTTACAAAAAGTAGGGAAACACAAAAAGATAAAACAAAGTATTGTTTATTACAAGCCCAAGAAGGGAAAAAACCAAATCAAGATCACGGAGACCATATTAACGTATCAGGGACACTTCATCCAATTCTAAGTGTTAACGATCACTAGTCAGTATAATAACCCACAAGGAGTGGTACGTGTTTAAGATTCAAGTGTAAAGTGCGAACATGTTCAAGTCAATCACAGGAATAGACATTTTCGAAGGAAAACAAATTCAAATTTTAGAGTGACACTAATGTCAAATAACAAGGGGGTTTTAATTGTAATTATCAACTACAACAAGAGCAAATAACATGGAATAACAATAAGGAGACGGGTTCTTGGGATGTGATTCGATTATAGGCTCATATAGACAAATGGGTAATTTCAACTGTTAGTAAATAGCTGTAAATCAGTGAATAAGATACACCTTAATGGGGATAAACTTTCTCTCGAACAATTTACCCCGAATCAAGTTGGTTTCTTTAAAACCCCAACAAGCAAGCAAATATGAACAACCTACACTTTAGTCCATTCACTCTCTCGAGCTGAATGTGTGGAAAAAGATTTCGGATTTACTCTCTCGAGTTGAACCCATGACAACCCAATACCCACAGAAAATCAATTCAATAATCTTGGTTTTAAAACCTCTCTCTTGAGCAAGCCACAAACACGAAGGTAGGACTACATTTGCAACTACAATACTTTAATTTCAACCACAATTAATGACTAAAAACACTTCTACACAACATTTTTAACTAACAATTAGCATTACCCATCAGCTAAATCAACCCATAATCACACCCCAAGGATTCGTAGAGATTTTGTAATAGAGGAGATTTCTAGTTGATTTTGACATATAATTCTCATTTGTACCCAAATATGGGATTTATGATGGAAGTTGATTTTCCCATTTTTGATATGAGTGTCTAAAACCCTTCTCTTGGGGTTTTGATTATGAAGCCAATTGTTGAGTTTTGCTAAGTGGGTATTGTTGAATTGCACATAATGGGGTTAATTTGAAGTGGGTCAGATTAGCTTCTGTGTTTTGAAGATGTTTGCATGTTTGGTGTAACAAATTTAGTGTTCTGAGCTTGCTCGAGAGAGAGGTGCATAACCAAAGTAGCAAACTTAGCATCCCTAGTTATGGGTTACCTGGATTTTAGCTCGAGAGAGTGGAATACAGACTTTATCCTTTGTATCCAGCTTAAGAGAGTGGATTTAATGAGGGAAAAAGGGTCGGGTATCTTTCGTGTGGTGTTGAAGTTCGAGGGAATTCAACATAGAAAAGGTAATTGTTCGAAAGAAAGTTATCTTACGTATGGTCTAACCTACCCACAACAAATTAACCCATTGTGAGTATCAACATTCACCCACTAAAGTATTATTCGATAATTGGCTAGTCAATTCCCCAAGGTTTCCTTTATTATCTGATTGTTTAATCTAGATGTGTGAAATTGGAGTAACAAGCAAAATTTGATATTTGAAATAAAAATCTTAAAGGTGTAAACGCGCTCTATTGAAGAGATTGTTGTCGATTTGCTATCTTTGAATTCTAAAGACAAACTGCTCCTTGTGGGATTAGACTCCAACTTACTTAGTTGGGCTATATTACTGACTAACGACCATTGGCACTTAATATTGGATGAAGTGTCTTGATATGTTAATCAACAACACATGAAAAGACCAACTTGAGGGTCTTCCACATGCGGACCATAAGTGTATCCCTCTCTCGACCCTTCCTCATCTCCAGGCACAGCTCGCGGCGAAGTATCTCAACCTCCAGGACGGTGCTGGGTGGAACCAAAGTATTGCTAGAAGTAGAACGCCTCAGCCTCTTCCAGACAGCCGCTAAGTCCTCCTCCACCTGTGCACCCGAGAGTGGGGGCTGGGACCAGGTGGGATGAGTGTAGTCGCTTCCCTCGTCGTTCGACTCCACAGCCACCTGACTGTTGTTGGCTCTGTCCTTCCTTCTTCTCTTACTCCGAGAAGTATAACCATGTCTAACCATAAGAAGGTGAAAAGGGGGATCCATAGGAAGTACCTCGTCAGCATCCAAGAGCAGCACCCCCTCCCTTTTGCACATCGCTGCCACCAGCCCAAATAGGAAGAACTCCTTCTTGTTACCCCGGTAGAACACCTTCCACTCAGATATAATTTGCGCTCCCATGTTCAGCTTAATGCCCTGCACATCGCACGCCACCATTAAGCCCCAAGGAAATGTCACGTTGGTGCATTTGCTCGACGGGGGGATCCTCCTAGTAACCAGGTGCAACCACCTCTTAGCGTTTGGAGACCAATCTGTGCTAGTGATACCCTCTGTAGGAGGCCAATAGACTTGGTCCCATTTGGTAGGCTCGATCAGGGTGTCCCTAAGCTAGCTCAAGTCCATCTCCCTTAGCTTAGCATCATACTCGGTGTTGGGAACATCGAGCACCTCGAGTATGTCATTGATATAAGAGGCATTTAGGATAATGTCTACTCCCCGAATATGAATAGTGAGGCTAGGATCGTCCCAGTGGATAGTAGAGAGGACTACGTAAAAATGTCTCATCCAAGTAGAGCACGTTAGACGTGGATCCTTAGTCAATGGGAGCCAGCCAAACTCTATGAGACGGGCATAGAAGGAAGGCACCTTCCGATCTAGCTCTAGCAAATGAAATCCCCTCTCGCAGAAAAATTTGTTCGTCCAATAGGCGTGATGTCATTCCTGATTAGCAGCATTGAGAAACTGCACGAAGGGTAGATCTTCTTCGTTAAAGGCAGCCATGTAGATAAGACCTGCAAAAATTATAAAATAGACACGTTAGAACACTGTGGGATTAGACAATATTCGGGTTAAGGGGAAAATGGAAATTTCCATCCTTAAGGGATTCATGCCACTGGTTTCCTAAATTCTGCCACAGCGGCTCAAATCCCGCCAAAGTGGGATGAGGGAGGTCGCCATAGCAGGATGAAGGCCGCCAAAGCGGCCTTTATCAGGGACGAACACCAGGTGCGATCATGGCGCCTCTTCATCCCAAAAGCCCCCCTTCTTATCAGAATTTCTGCAGATCAGGGTAACATACTTACGCTAGAACCTAAATATGCAATAATATTAAGAAAATAACTCCTAAACAGTGCACAAATTCAAGTTTTTTACCAAGAGACTTTTAAACTTTCCCTAACCCATTTTAGCGCCGATTCAAATGTATTTTTATGAAATCCTTATGCCCGGGATGTTGTGGAGATGTTGGGGACGTAAAGGAAGTGCCCATGCTATGTTTTTCTATCAAACTAGCAATATATGTTCATATTCAGATAACTACCCAAAAACCGTTTCTAATCAATCAGTTATTGTCATGCAATCGTAGTTAAGTATTGAAGAAAAGAGCGTAAAGGATAAGAGAATTACCTTGAGTTCGACATTCACAGCCAGGTGTTTGAGAGGATTTGGAGGGTATTGAGTGAGAGTGGAGAAAATAAGGAAACCAGTCCTCATTTCCCCTATTTACTATTTTCGATCTCCCGTCGTAACGAAAGATGTCCCGCCACAGCGGTCCCGTCTCAGCGAAAGGCCTGCCGCTTTGGTGGGATCAGGCTGTGTAAATTTGGAACGCAGTTCTTTTTTGGGTCCTGCGTCATTTCCCTAACCAGTCTTTTGAGTATAAGCATCTTTCGTGTGTCAATTTGAAAAGCCATCATTTGTCGTGGTCCCGTAGTGGACTGACCTGATAGTTCAAAAATACTCTGAGATGGGGCGCATAAGAATCCCATCGTGAGTCGTTTGGGGACTAACAAGGGGTAAATTGGTATCTATTGTAACGACCCAAACTGTCATTATTTAAGAAGAGTGAAAAATCAGGAAAATCTCAGGCCACTGTCCCGCCAGAGCAGGACAGATGCCGCTAGGAGGCAGCTCCATAGTGGAATAAGTTACCACCATTGCAAGATAGGCGAGACAGAATATAAATAACGCGAAGTCAGATTTTATCCTTCTTGCTAAAACCCCTAAATTAGATGTAAATCACCCAGAAACCCTCCTAAAGCTTCCCTAAGCATGGGAAAGAAGGAGAAAGAGAATTCTAGTGTGGGGATATCAATATATTGTGGATTCCGGCCAAGAATTGTCGTCCAAAAAACTAGAATTGGAGCTATAATTTAGTGTAGCTGTTTGGCGCCCTAGTAGGCTAGGTTTTAGTAATTGAGTAGTTATAAATTTGTGTTCACTGTGTAGTATATTGATAATCAATAGTAGAATTCATGCGTAGACCTTCGTGCATCGAATAAGGAATGATTATGCTTGTGTTTCTAGTTTTTGCGTAAGATATGTATTGTAAAGGGAAAACCCCCCTGGGTTGGGGTTAGGTGTTGTTGTGAATCCCTATTTCGTGATATAAGTATATTTATGGCTTCGTTACATGAATTCATGTGTAGAATGGCGGTGTTTGAATCAAGTCTAAGGGAAATACTAAAATTGTATAATTAAATTCCATGAGCCTAATACTTGATTGATTGTGTGATTTTAAGTATGTTTGTTATGGATGTGATTGTGAATTTGATAACATGCATTGGATCGGATGCCACGTACCGATATACATATACTAACTGGGATCGGTTTCCACGTTCTGAGATAAATATGGGATCGGTTACCATGTTCCGCGATAAATATGGGATCGGTTGTCACATTCCTGCACACATGCATACATTGGATCAGGTGTCTCGATCTGACACACTAACTTTTTGAGTATGGGTCCTATGAGAGGACCATTGACTTGATATTAATTTCATATTATTGAGATTGTGGAATGATACTTGCTTATGAATTGATAAATGAGTATGATGAAATATATATGATTATTCCACTATGTTGAGTAAACTGGGTGTGAGTCTGGTTGTTGAACGATTCCAAATGAGTTGAGCCAAATCGGAATGTGATGCGGTAAGTGGGGACCAAAGGGTCCAAGAGTTGTTATTAATTAGGTAGAGGGTTGTCTGCATCCTTAAAAGTTGAGAAGTGGGGGTAGTATGCGTATGGTAATTACATAGGTAGATCCTACCTTAGGAAAGAGATTCGTGGTTAATTGTTAGGAAGCCTTGGCGTAATGTACCAGGTGGTTAAGGGCTGAGTGGTGATGTAACAGAAGCAAGGGTATGTCGTGGGTGGATAGTCGGAATGTTTGGGGTAGTACTTGTGGACTCTTCTACGGGTTAGAATGGTTAAGCTACGACCAAGAACCTAGTAAGTAGGTTGACTGAGATGGAAGTTGAAAGTTAATGGTCCTAGTGCGCTTTGAAATATCCCAGGATGGTAAGATGGAGGAACGAACGGTTTACTTGCATGTTTCTCACTAGTTGATTTCCTATATTATGTGGTGGGTATCAGGTTGACCGATGATGCCTTCATATACCTGTGGTTTTGTACTGATACTACTCTTGCTATGCCTTTTTGGCGTAGTCTGGATGCAAGGTCGGTGATGTTTCATAGGTGAAGGCGAAGATAATCTCCAATAGCTTCTATTTTTCTTCCCGCGTGATGGGAGGTGTGTCTTCTCTAATTTGATTTTAGCTTGTAATCTTAGAAGCTCTTGTGCATGTTTAGACCAGATCTCTGGGGGTATTAATTACTTTACAAGTCTTAACTCGAGTTGTTTAATACATTTATTTATAAAATACTTGAAATGTCTTTTTATCTCAGTTTTCCTTAATCTTCCGCATGACGTTGGGAATCAAGGGTTCTCCTACTTAGGCGTTAGATTAGGTGCACGCACGGTCCGATGGGTTGGGTTGTGACAGTTAAGTTTCAGTTTCAGGTGGTATCTCTATTATCCTTTTACAACAGCTACTTATGATTCTACTTTCAACCTTACATACTAGTATATTTTTATTCGTACTGACGTCCCATTTATTAGAGAAGCTACTTTTTGTTTCGTGCGAGCAGGTTCAGGCAGGGATTCTGATCGACCCACCCGCTAGGATTCAAGTTCAGCTATGAGTTGGTAAGCTCTATCTTATTTTGGGGCTATCAGAAGATGTTTTCTCTTGTTGTACACTTTGGGTATAGTCAGTGCTTGCTCTCGACAATCCTAATGTCCCTTGTAGAGGCTATTGTGGACACAATATTCTAAATTTTCTTTTGTAAGTTTCAATCTCCAGCCCATAGGCTTTCCATGTATATATATTTGTGTAAGTAGGTATGTCTTCAGTTACGGCCTCGTCGGCTAGCTAGTACATCTTTATTTTGGCTTGTCTACCATTCTTTGTATGGGTTACTGTCATTCAGGTCATGACCTTCATGGTCCAGGCATGACATATCAGATGTTGTGCTACCTGATCTTTTTCTTTCACAGTTTAGTTAGCTAGTATGTTTCAGTGTCTGACTCAATCGAATAGGGTATCGAGTGCTTGTTACGCCTCCCTATTTTGGGGAGTGACATCAAGAATTAAGTGAAAAGTGTTTCACAACTTAATTCTCAAAAAATAAAATTGAGCTCTGAAAATAAAAAATAGCTAAAGTATTTATAGACAACTAATCATTAAAATAATAAGCCAAAGAAACTAAGGAAAAATAGAGTTTAGCTGCAGTTTCTACGACCCACAACCTATGGGTCATGGATTCCCTCAAATCAGTCTTCAAATCATGTCTTAGGATCTTTTCTACGGACAGGACTTACGATCTGTACTGTTTCTACGGACAGGACTTATGATCCGTACACCTTTGTACGGTCCATCATGTTTACTCGTAGTCTTAGTACTGGAGCCTATCTTTCTAATCTTTTGTACGCATGGACCTACGACTCATAGAACTTCCTACAGTTCGTGGTCCCCTCTCATAGCACCAGCCTTGCCTTTAATTCATGTTGGTCCTGTCTACAAGTTCCACCTATTGCTCGTAGAGATTTCGACGACTCCAAGGTATGCTCGTAGAATCGCCAAAAGATGTTGCTAATAGTGTCTTCTTCATTTAAGCAACCAAAACCTATTTTCTTTCAAAACAAAGACAAAAATACCATCAAATCTACTAACAACTACTTAAAAGACATGTAAAATTCAAATTTAAAGCATTACATGTACCTTAAATCTGCGATACATCATCCGTGCTAGCACGGGATCTTGTATCTAGTTCTTATATTATAAAAGGGAGTTCGCTGATTCCAATGCAAGCACCAAATCAAAGTGCTTGCTTTGGCATCTGAAGATATTTTTATCATTTTTTTTAAAGTTTTTTTATTTTAATTTGTTTGTCTTTTACTTAATTGGGTGTTTTAAGTTGGTGGCACTATAGTAATTTAACGTTCAAGTTAAGGAGTTCATGCTATTAATATAGTATATATATACACACACTTATATTATACGAGAAAGTTTGTTGATGCCAAAGCGCGTAGCAATTCGGCGTGCTTGCATCTGAGGATATTTTTTTGATTTTTCTATCGCTTTTTCATTTTATTTTATTTTTATCTTTTATATATTTGATAAATTATGAAAAAATTCCATAAATCGCAAATTCAAATAATTTAAAATACTCTTATATTATAAGAGGGTGTTTGTTGATGCCTAAGTAGGTAGCAGGTCGATGTACTTGCTTTGGCATCTGAGGATATTTTCGTCATTTTCGTGTAGTTTTTTGTCTCTAATTGTTTTGTTTTATTATTTTGGTCTATTATATATTTAAAAAATTCTCTAAATCACAAATTAAAATAATTTAAAATACTCTTATATTATAAGAGGGTGTTTGTTGATTCCTAAGTAGGTAGCAGGTCGACGTACTTGCTTTGATATCTGATGATATTTTCGTCATTTTTGTGTAGTTTTTTTTGTCTTTAATTTGTTTGTTTTATTATTTTGGTTTATTATATATTTAAAAAATTATGAAAAAAACTATAAATCACAATTAATAATTAAAATATTTTAAAGATTTGAAAAAAGTTAGGCTACCTCTTGATATTCTATTGGTGCCACATAAACTATGATACCATAAATACAATGCATTCTTTGAAAATTACGTAAAAGTACTACCAAATTCCAATAATGAATAACTTGAAATATTTAAAAAACAAAAAAATAAAATAAAAATTTGATCGACTCTTGAAATTCTATCTGTGCCACATAAAGTGGAACAAAGGGGATAATATATATTATTTGAAATTACGTAAATAAAAGTACCCTAAGACTCAATCATTAGCAGATTAAAATATTTAAAAAAACATAAATATTTTATGTATTTAGTATAAGAGGAAGTAGAAGTAGAAGAAAAAGAAGATATATAAATCAATAAAAAATAGTTGCTGCCAAGTGGCATATTGGCTTATTTTTACCATTTTTTTTTATTTTTGTAGTTCAAAGGAAATAATTTCAAAAATAAACGGTTCTTCAGAAAAAATAAAAAAGTTGATAGGCACCCCAAGGTCCATTATCCTTCCCTCCATTTCGTCAAGTGCACATCAAGATTAGAGATATGTGTTTTATTTAAATTTTAAAAGTCAAGTTTATATTACATAAACAAATATTGTAACCATAGTAAAGTCAACCAATTTTGAAAAACTACTTTCTAAATATGATAAGAATAAGATATTCCCAACAAATTATGATATTCATTAATTTCATCTTATATTTTTATATTCAAATATTAAAATTTTCTTTTATTCCCGACAAACAAATTTTAAAACATACTTCGTTTTTTCCACTTCAAACACAATACGTAGCCACACTTTCTCCTCTTACTAAAGTGTGGTAATTTTTATAAATCACAATTGTAATTCTGATAAGTTCTCGTCTTTTTTTTTTTATTTCCTGTTCTTTTATTTTAAGGTTTTTGTTTACATTAATAATTATTCACTTCTTTTTTTCGTTTCTCAACATATAAAATATTTCAAGAACAAAGTTTATTATCACAAATAATTGTTTAGTTGATTCTCACCTTAAATATAGTACAATTCAATATTTAAATACAAAAATATAGAGTGAAATTAATGAATATCAAGATTTATAGACAATATCTTATTCTTACCACATTTAGGGAGTAGTTTTCCAAATTTGAATGACTAAACTATGGTTATAATATTTGTTAATATACTATAATCTTAACCTTTAAAATTTAAATATGACATATGTCTCTCATTTAGATGTGCACTTTACGAAATGGAGAAGAGGGGTAATGGAGAGGAGCTAAATCCTAACTTGACACGCCACATGGTTCATTAAAGCAGAACACATGGCATTTTCATTCATCAAACGAAACATGCAACTCTTCCTTGGTGGTGTACTATACTAAATACAAGAGTATATTATGTTATTTTTTAATATATTTTCTTGATATTTAAAATTGTTAATTAATGTCATTTATAAAAAAATTGAATGAAATTTTAATGATATTTGGTACCTTCTTTGTCTCAATTTATGTAACATCGATTGATTTCTTTATATGTCTTTAAAATTTTTAAGTTAATAATTATTATGATTTATAGAGTTTTACCCCATTTAAAAATAATACATGTTACTTTCCTTATTCCAATTTATGTGACACATAAAAAAATTTGAGAGTGAAGCAAAATTTTATATCTTTTAAATATTTTAAATTATTAATTTATGGAACCTATTACGTAAAATTCATATAATATATTTACTTTCTTTGTCCCAATTTATGGGGCACTGATAAAATTATGAGAATGATTTAGTTATTTTTATATGTCTTTTAAATTTTCAAATTGTTAATTATTGAGACTTATAGTAGATATTACGTTCTTTTAAATAATATATATTAATTTGTCTCAATTTATATTACACTGATAAACTTTTTAGAATCAATAAAAATTTGTATGTCTTTTAGATATTAAATTACTAATCATTGTGACTTGTGAGTTATAATATTTATTTTACATAATTTATCTATATATATAAAATACAAAAATTTAAAAATACCTTAAACTACAGTAAAACTTCATAAAATTAATATAGGTGGGACCATGAAATATAATTTTTTTGTAGAGGTATTATTGAAATGATAAATTAATATTTATTAATTTAAGTAGTGTTTCGATACCGCAAAATTCATTTGGGGATGATATGCATTTGATGTCATGATTAATGATCTCAATTACTGCAATAAAATGGATGTTAATAACCCATTGGATGGGTGAAAATGTTACATGTTTAGAGGTAAAAAACTTAGAAGAAATTGTTATACCATTAAAAGAAAAAAAATGTTGAAGATAAAGTTGATTATAAAACAATACCTTCAGAAATGCCTCTTTTTAAAAGGTGCAACCTTTCGAATGGTCACAACTCTTTAGAAAAGACACAACCTTTCGAAAAGATCGCAACCCTTCGTAAAATGTCACAACCCTCCATTTCCTATTCAAATCATTAAAACCTAACAAATCCAAGCTCCTCACTTTATTTTCTTATTAATTAGAAAGAAACTAAATACCAATAAATATAAATGTATATATATATATATACAAATAAGAGAAATGTCGATCGTTTTTGTACAAATTATGATATGTACTTATATTACTGCTACCACATTCTGTTCATATTATTACATATTTCAGTCGCAACATTTATTTTAAGTTTCATTGTTTCTACGTCAGTAAAATCATAACTAATTCAAATACTTCTTATATCATAGTGAGAAATTGCTTATGAAGCAAATGTCTTTACAAAGCTATTCAATTTTAGTAGAGTACATGTAACTTTAATTGATGGATGATTATGATAAGGAAAAGACACACGCATTATAGAGTAAATTTACTAGTTAAGAATACATAAATCATTTAGGTAAATGTTTTAATAGTTAAATATCAAATGCAAAAAAGGCAGGAAAAAATATCAATACCAATGGAGTATTTCATATGAAGGAATATATTTTCTTTTCTTAAGAAATATAAGTGATTATCTTATTTGTTTTATGATATTTGATGACTAAACAAAAACAATTACTATGTAATCTGAGAAAACATAAAGATGGAAAATGTGGGGTCAGGGGTCAGTGGTTGGGGTCCTCAAAGGGTGGGGTTTGGGCGTTGGGGAGAAAATAATGAGGTTGAAATGTCATTTACAAAGCGTGTCCTTAGTTAGGCTAGGAAAATAAATTTACTCAATTTAAATGAGAAAATGTCCTAAATTATCCTTAATATATTGCTAGTGTTTTATTTTGATCTTTAATATTTTTTTGTTGATTGAAGTGGTCCTTTATATAAAACAAAGTTATTCATTATAGTTCTTAATATATTGAATTTGATCGAGATTGTCTTTAATATATAACAAAAGTTGATCAGTCCAGGAAAACAAGAGTATTTTCCAACTAATTTTAATCAACCAATCATAAAAAAGTTAAAATATAGTTTTCTCTATAGGACACACACCCAAAGTTACCAGGGAGAGTTTGCAAAATAGCCACTAACAACAACAACAACAACAACATACCCAGTGAAATCACACTAGGTGATGTCTGGGGAGGGTAGAGTGTACGCAGACCTTACCACTACCTCGTGGAGGTAGAGAGGCTATTTCCGAAAGACCCTCAGCTCAAGTACATCACATCCAAGTAAAAGGGGAGGGAAACAATGTATAAAACATAACATCCAATAAGAAAGATAGTGTATAATCAACAAAGGAGGCAATAACATCAATGGAATACTGTGAGAAGTGAAACTCGGTAAACAACATAAGGCTATAGGTATCACAGACAAGAACTACACAAGCAAGACTAGAATAGCCACTCTCAAGACTTAATGTGACATTAAGTCACAAGTCTTGAAAAATTTGTGGTATAGCCACTAATTATGACATCACCCATATGCCCTACTTGGAACATACAAGAGTATCTCCTATGTTTTAATATCTCCACTCTGGTCCCTTCCCCCCCCCCCCCCTTCTTTTCCAACAAATGTGGAATAATATGTGTATTTCCAATTTTTAAAATTATATTTGATAAAGAAATTCTCCAACAAGCTGCTCATTTTGCTGTTGATTTTTTCGATTCTAGTGAATTTTTCCAGCCACATTATCGATTCACAGGTAAAATCATCATCATCCTACTCATTTTTTTCAATTTTACTCCATTTTCTTTAAAAAAACAATCTTCAAAATTATTTTCCCGTCATTTTAGAAGCTAGAGAAATCTTCCATAATGATGTGATAACTCATTAGTAGATATATTCCAATAGGTTATATGCATTAAAGATATGTTTCTCCATTGCAGGAGCTCAATTTTGAACCCGATCTCATTCAGTTGTATTTTTGTACGGATTTCATATCTCATCAATCGTTAAAGACTAATACTACAATTTTGTATCTATATTTGTAGTCTATAAAGGCAGTAGTTGAATTTTTTGTTTCTGGTGGTTATTATATGAGAGAATGGGAGGAGTTTATATGCCGATATGATTATAAGCGTAATTGAGGCCGTGATGAGTTAACATGCGAGCCAAATGATTTGGTGATTAGTTATCAACTGAATGGGAGGGGAAAAATAAATTTTACATTCATAAAAAATGATAGGCACGTGAGTTTGTATATGTGAGATATTGTTATTGATGGCTCTAGGCCAACATTGAGGATAAAAATCAATGTGAGGCCTCCAAGTGAACCAAAAAATTCATTTAACAACATGATTCGATTGGAAATGAAAAATTGGGTGATCATTCAAAGGAGATCTTGGATAATTATTCAAATGAGAGCTTGGGTAATCATTCAATGAATATACATGATCATCTAATGAATGTAGAAACTCAACTAGTAGATGCGAAATATTCCAAACCTGAATATTGTGAAGAAATGCAGGGAGAACAAGAATTGGGATCAAAATCCAACAATTCCTTCTCAGGCGAAAATAATTTATGCATAAATCAAACATTCAATAATAAGAATGAGTTGCAATTGTTATTAGTCAAAGCGGCGGCCATGAAGTTGTTTGATTTTGTTGTTGTGAAGAGTTGTACTAAATACTTAAAGGTTAAATGTGTATCTCACGACTGTGCATGAATGTTGCGAGCGAGGAAATGTGAGTGTTCAGACAAATTTCGTATCTACAAGTACATTGGTGAGCACAGTTACACGTTGAACATGCCAACAATAGCCATAGAAAAATCTCAATCAATGTCATTGCTTCACTTTTTGTGTAAATATGTATCTGGATGAAAATATTCCAAATGTTAAAGAGATTCAAAGGTCTATGTTTAGTTCTTTTTGTTGTAATTCAGGCTATTGAAAATATTGGAAGGGAGGTGCGGTTGCCAAGGAAATTATCTGAGGGACAGTGGAGAATGTATATTCATGTTTACCACTTTTTCCTACATGATCGAGACTCTTAATGTTTGTTCTAGCCATAAAATCATGGTAAACAAGGATAGCCATAGGTTCATGTATAACTTATTGGCCTTCAATGCTTATATTAGGGGATTTTCCCACATAAGAAAGGTAATTGCAGTCAATGACACTCGTTTTCATAGTAAATACAAGGGTGTGTTGTTGAGCGATATTGCACAAGATACGTAGAATCATATTTATCCCATTGCCTTTTTTGTCGTGGACAAATAAAATGATGTTTCTTGGATATTCTTCTTTGAGAAATTGAAGGAGATTGTGGTCGATGGACCATATTTGTGCTTTATCTCTGATAGACACAAGAGCATCGCTAATGATATTGTGAAGGTTTACAATAATGCTTACCACAAATACATTATGAGGCACCTCGGTGAAATCTCCGGGTAAATAATCATTGTGTAGATTTCCTCTATCTATACTACAATGCTGTAAACACTTATTCTTTAAAGGAGTTTAACAATTATTTTGTAGAATTCAAGAACAAACACCCCGCATCAGCCGTCGTCCTTGAGCATAAAATTGGTTTTGAGATGTGGAGAAAGGCACATTTCCCTGGCAATAGATAAGATGTGATGACCACAAATATTTTCGAGTCACTCAATGCTAGATGATAGACGAAGGAGAGTATCTTATGGCATCAATATTTAATTTGATTACTAAGAGGTTTGGATAATTGTTCAGGGAGAGAAATGCATATGTCCTCAAATGAAAGGGTAATCAAATGGTGTCGGCTGCCGAAAAAATATCAAGAAAAAAAATGATCAAGGGCTACTCCTTGAGTGTGGAAAACATAATCGTGGAGACAATTAATTTACCGTGTCGATGCAGATGTTACTGCCAATGTAAACCTACTGAAAAGGTCATGTTCTTGTAGGAAATATTACTTGATCAAGCTATTGTTTGCTCATGCGATGACCTCGATATGTTTGAAGCATGGAAATGAGTATGGTCTGAGCATCTATCAGTACTCTTCACCTTTATATAAAGTTGAAGCATACCTTCATGCATACATGGATTCTATTAATGTTGTTCCTCTCTAGTCGAAATGGTGTGTGCCACAAGAACTGCTTACTGTGAAGATTTTTCCACCTCTTGTCCATACAAAGCTTGAAAAAAAAAGAGAAGAAAACTATAACATCCCGAAAATTAGTAGGCTAAACTAGAACTTAACATGAGGGTTATATTTATGAATATAACTCCCCATACTTAAAATAGAGTTTTTCGTGTTAGGACATCAAGGTGACCAACCATGGGCCCTTGAGGAGGAACCTGGAAAACTACATGGGCAGTGACCGTGTGGGTCTTTATTGATGAAGGGTGAATGTTATGAAAATTATGCATGTCGTGATTGAGTTACTTGAATTATGATGATATCCATGTCTAATGTAAGGAATTCTAGATGTTTTCATTGAATATGGGCTTTGATCCTTGAAGGGCAAAGTATGAGAATTATGCTTTTTTATGAGATTTATGTATATGCTTTAAGGACACTTTGAAAGTGAAGTGTCTATGATTATGATATAGTTGTGGTGTTGTTGAAAGGATATTCTCACATACACACTTATGCATGAATATGATATTATGTGAAAGGTTTTCTCTCAATATGAAGATTCTAAGGGTAAAAGGCTTTCTCACATATTGAATCTATATGTAGACATAAATGGTGAAAGGTTATTCTCACGCATGATCTAAGAGCTATCCTATGAATTATGTTTGATTGAGTGTCAATAAATTCTTCCATGAATATGAATTTAAGTTAAGACTTAATATGTACTCCGTGGGAATTAATGCTTAGCACCAAGTGGATATAGTATATGAGATGGAAACTTATATGCTAGTTAAGTCCGACTTCCAATGGGATCCTTATATTCTAGTTGAGTTCAGGTTCCTAAGGTATGTCTCATTAGATGGAGACCTTCTACGCTAGTTGAGTTCGGGTTTCTAGTAGCAATATTCTTATCCCATAAATTATGTGCCCCCATAGGTTATTAGCTAATGGATCCACCTAAGCTAAAAGTATGGTTCTACCTTATGCAAGTAGGACAACCCTTTTCGGTGTTGGTAACACCGAGGATCATGTATAGCTCACATGGTCTCATGTCGGTTAAGGCTTATTCCCACACAACAACAATAAGACTAAGAATATGAATTATGGACTATGGTTACTCAATAAGCTTTGTATATGAGTTCTTAAAGGCTTTTATGATGATGATGATTATGTTGACTATGTTTTATTACTTAAGCTCTCTAAACTCTCAAATGATGTTTAAACTTGGTAAATTACATACTTTCAAATGCAATGTCCCTTTTTGCATGTTTTCAATATTTTTATGCATGACTATCATACTTGGTGCATTTTTGTACTAACATCTACTTTTTTGATATTTTCCCCAAGTGTAGGGTCCAGTTCTCAAGGTGATCATTGTAGTGGCTAAAGCTTGGTCTTGCTTATTATCCTAGTTTATTGGTACGTCCTCATGGTTCGAGGATGGCTATGCTTCATGTTGTAGTTTCGTTTCTTGTATTTCCCATTTTAACAATCTTGTATGGGCAATGCCCCTTTCACATTTCAAACATTGTTATAGATGGCTATGTTGATACTTAGAGTCTAGACTTTTTGCAATGCATTTTTACTCTTATTGTTCTAATTTTTATGTTATGATATGCTAAGTGGCTTGTGTGGAGTCCTTCGGGGTATTATACGTTGTGTTACATACACAAGATTTAGAATGATTCTGGGATCATGTCTCATAAGCCACGTCTAGTAAAGTCTTGTTCATGAGTGTGAAGCACGCCACATTTATGAATGAGAAGCTATAAGATGATTAGGAAATTCCACTTCTTTCATTACTCTTTAAGTCATACAATAGAGTTTACTCTATAAGGTCTTTCTCGTAATCCTTATTCATTGGTCTACATGATCTGACTACCAATTTGCACTAAATGCCCTTATTGTGAGATTCGAGGCTTGTGAGCAGGGACGGGGTGTTTCTGAGGATGTGACTGTCACACCCCTTTTTACGCACGGCGGCAGAAGGGTTTTTCCAATTTAAGTGATGTTATTGATTAGGGATTATTTTATTTTTTGTTTTCAGAGCCGTCACTTGGAATTGAGTTGTGGTGTTCCAAGTCACCTTTTCGAATCCCTAATCAATAGGAAATGACTCTTTTAGTTTTGGTTTGCGAACCAGAAATTCGGGTAAGGAATTCTTTGGATATATTATGTCTACCGGTCATGGTTTGTTTTTTTTTTTTGAATTTTTATTAGTCTTAAACCGGATGCATAACTGCATTCTCGATCTTGACATTTGGAGACATAGCTGTCTTCCCCTCTCGAGTTCATCACACCAAATAATCTCAATTTACACCTCTTGGTTTGAATTAACAAAATTAATTATAAAAATAATTTGGTCAAGGTGCGTAACCGCATCCTTGAATTTGACCAAGGTGCGCAACCACATCCTTGAATTTCTTAAGTATCTCAAAAAAGATGTGGAACCACATTCTTAATTGAGATGAAATTTAATTATTATTACTCATATAATGTATAATAAAGCCTAATAAATATCTATGATTATATTAAAACAGTCTAAAAAAAATAGTAAAATGTTGAAGTGCCCAATCTTTTCTACATGTAACTTATCACCTGCCCACGAAATATTAAATTCAATTAATTACATTGTCTTATTAACATGATAGTACTTACAGTTTCTAGCAAAACAGAATGTCATTAGTTTATAATTTTTTAATATAATTATTAATTTACAGTAAAGCATAACTAAAAATAAAAAAATACACTAAACGCACACTTTAACAAATAATTAATGACATATGTGGCTATATCTAATTTAACAAATATTTTCGCTTAAACAATGAAGCGGCTTTATTACTTGCAAGTGATCATCCCAAAATCTAATATCTTGATTAATGAACCCATAAAATTGCTTTTTAGAGAAAAATAAAAGTAAAAAAAACATCATTAGTAGTTATGCTAAATTTAAACTAGCATTAGATCTATGACCTATAGAATACCAAGAATCTAAAACACTTTAAATGATAAGATTAAATTGCATAAAAAATGCATTTTTTATTTTTTACTAAAAAATAATGATTTTTAAATTGTACTATCAACGAATAACTCAAAACTATGTGAATTGATCAAATTAATTATCAGCAACCCATGAATCACGTTTTGGCTTGATAGAATAGAACAAATAAAGAAAAATATTGATTCCTTAGTGAGCAAGAAGCGATATACTTTATATCATATTTAATCCAAATGCAACAATACATATATTTACATGTATTTCAATAGTATATTGGCAAAGCTAAACACACATAAAATTTGAATAACCTTAACATTAGAATCAAATCTTGAACAATCTTGACATTAAATTAAACCAAGAAGAGATAAATGTTACCTCTTATGAAGATTAAACCACGAAAAAACAATGCCTAACAATCCACTGATTTCCCAAAATATTAATAATAGCAGACTTTTGGATCCGCGAACTTGAAGCCGTCAGAAACTATAACTTAATCCTTTTTTTTTTTCAAATTTCCGTGTGCTTTTTTCTTTTTCCGGTTATCTCCCCTTTTCCATATTTGTGTGTTGTGTTGTATATATATAGGAGAGGTTTCTTTTTTCTGCAGATACGTGGGCGTGTGGGTCTCCCTTTTTTTTTGGATTCCTCCTCTTCTATTTTTTAGTCCTGTGTGTGTATATGGGTGACTGTTTGTGTTGCTGATGGTTTCGTGGGGATATGGTAGGATAATTTTGAGGAATTGGGGTTTGTGGGGTATGGGAAGTGGGGGTGAATTATTTTCTTATTTTTATTTTTAGTTTTATTTTACTTTTAAAAGAATAATAATTAACTATACATATAAATAATAAATCATAATAAAATATCAACTAATTAAAGGAATATTAAAAATTATATTTTACTATTGGTACAAAATAATAATAATAAAACTAACAGCAAAAATAGCCCGCAAAAGCACATAATTGAAATTTAAAACTCCATCACTTCACATAATTCTTAGGCACAAAAATAGAAACTGATTTTTAATATATATATATCTATTTATTTATTATTATTTTTTAAAAAAATTTCTAACAATCTTTGACTCATTCATGCATGATATTAAAGAAAATCAAAATCACACGCTACTTTGTTTTAATCAAAATTATTAATAATGTAAAATATTTTTTTTAAATATAAAATAAATAAAATAATTTATAATCAAAGAAAATATATTTTTAAATGTCCAACGAGTTTCTTTTTTAAATGTCCAACAAGTTTAATACATTGAAAATATCTTTTTATTTTTTTATTTTCAAAACTTTTAAAATAAACTTACTAAATAAGACAAAAATATATCTAACTTAACCTAAAAATAAATATTTAAGGAATAAATAAATTTAAAAAAAAACAAGTGTAAAGTCTTATGTTCGGTCAAAAATTATGTGTCTACAGTGACGTCCTTGAAGGCCGATATTGTTGGGCTGCGACAAGATGGATAATCTGAAATCCACTAATCTCTCGATGTTCTTTGGCACTGTGGATCTTCCTGAGGTCCCAAGTATAGACTTGTCGGCCAGTTTTGAGATTCCTCAGGCTACTATGATCAGAGATGCTACTAGGGATGAGGAAGATCCTGAGTCTAAGGTTGAGACCGATGAGGTGGAGCTTAGTGTTCGAGACGCAATGGTTTATGATGACTTGGAGGTTCTTGAGGGAGATATGGTCTAGATAGTTGTGGCAAATTCTTTGAGGGGCACTTCAATTGTGGGCTGTAGTGGAGCGAATGATGATTTAGAACTGGGTCTGATGCCCAGACAGATGGATTCACAGATATGCAGAGTTTACCTAGGCTTTGCCTGGCAGGAGGATTTTTGACTCCCTTTTTGTGTATTGTTTTTACTTGTTTTACTATTCTCTTTGCAATTGTGGACAAAATTGCTAGTTTAGTTTGGCGGGGTGAGGTATTTCTATACCTTCCTCTGTTGGGGTTGTTTTATGGATAGTGTTAATATTTTTGTGTTTGTGTGACTAATGGATGTTGTTGATATATATTGGTTTTGATCCATTGTATTGGTCCCTTTTTTTTAATGCAAATGTTGGTTTTGAATTGATTAAAAAAAATTCACTTCTTGATGTGTGTGAATATGGTTGTTCTCTTGCAATTTTGAGTGTCGGTTGTGATCAATACCGATGACTTAAATAGTTCTCTTGATTGAACGATATGTGTGTACGGCTCCAATGAGGCAAATTGAGTTGCATAAGTCTGTGAACTCCTAGCATCTCATTATGACTAGCTGGTTGCTGAGTTGACCTCTTGTGATGATCATTGCAGGCTCGCTGAAAATTGTAGAGTCTTGTTTTGTGATTATGTTGAATGCATGTGTGGTGAGGTTTTCTTGAAATATGTGCTTGGTAATACCTAGAATTTACCCCCATTACTCCAATTGATTAATGTAAGCAATTGATTCAGATGATCTTACGGACAATTTATGATGAGTGAACCAAAATTGATTTTATATCTCTTTGTGACCACCTTGTGAGAGTGTGAACCTCGCTTGTCACCATTTGAGCCTATCCTTTTCTTTGAATTATACTTGAAAAACTTTGACCTCTTTGTCCCATCACCTATATCTTTCATGAAGTATTTTTTGTTTGAATAACCAACTAAGGCCAAAAGCCTATGTTGGGGGTGTGGTGAAAAAGGAGGAACATCAAGAAGTTTGAGAAATTCACCCTTGAAGGATCATGTTGAAAAAGATGGAACCCCTCCATGTAAAAAACAGAGAAAAGAGAAATGTGAAAGTAAAAAAAAATTGAAATAAAAAAGAGTTGTGGAAACAAAGCTTGTGAAATGGACAAAAGAAATGGGGTATCCAATGAGTCATGCCTAAATGAACATAGGGTGGATTGTTAAAATCATATAGTGTGGAAGAGAAGGAGAAAACATGAAATGTAGGCCAAGCTTCATAAAGGTAGAAGTCACTAAACCAAAATGATCATACCTTTACACTAAGCCCCATTACAAGCCCTCAAAAACCTTTGTGATCTTGAGTGAGCTGAAAAATATGTTGATTGGAAAATAAGGGCAAGCCTATGGGTAGAGTCATACATGTGTTTCTCTTTGGGAGTGTGAGAGTTGTGCTTGATTCCAAAATTCTGGAAATTTGATGAGTTTTGTGTGAGCGTGGAATCATTCATGGTGTGAGGGCATTTGAATGCTTTTGTTGAGTTTGAACTTGCATTTGAAGCAAGCATTACAAGCTTGAGTTCTAGTTGATGATGGTTAGTCATAGTTTGAAACTTAGAGTGCACAATTGAACATTGCGTGAGTAGTTCGAACCTCTCATGTGCTTTCATGTTAAGTATTGAGTAGCATTGTTTGTAGACATCCTTGTTGAACTGATCTTGTGTTTTACTTGAGGACAAGCAAAAGTTTAAATTGGGGATGTTGATGAGTTTGGGATTTCGACTCATTTAGGGCTTATTTTTCATAGTATCCTTGATGCCTTTTTTTTTTTTTTGCTCCAAACTGATGTTTAAATGCTTATTTGTAGCTATGAAGGCAAAAAGAAAGGCAAGGACATTACCGGGCAAAAAGTAGCGGAAAATATGAAAAATTTGAAGTTACTGAAAGCTGACAATCGCTAAGGCCACTCGATGAGTAACCGAGTGGCACTTCAGCTCGCCAAGTGTTACAGCGTGCCATCCCTGGGCAAAAGCCAACTTGGCGATGGATATGGACAATTGGCAAGTTGCCGAATGGATCGGCAACAATGATTTATATCACTTAAAATTATAGAGTTTAAAGGGTGAAGATGCAAGACAAGACAACAATAGAGAAGGCCACTTGGCACATCGCCGACCTAGTTGGCGAGGATCCACTAACTCCGTCAAGCGAACCAAAATATGAAAATCTGAAGGAGTATAAATGCAAAATTTTAAAATGTTTCAGGAGTTCCAAAATTTTAATCAACTGTTCTGAGTTTTTGAAAGTTTTTACCTTGAGATTTTGATGTAAAAACACTATTCTTAGAGTTTTTAAGTAGATTTTCAAGTTGGGTTTTGATTCTAACTTAATTTGGAGCATTGTAAAGACTTGGATTTTGCAACCCAGTGTATGGAGAACACAATTGGTAATACTTTCCTACTTTTTGTAATGTGTGGCTAAATCCCTCATTCTTGGGGTGTGATTATGCAATTAATTGTCTCAATTAGCTTATGGGTGTTAGTAATTAATTATTTAATTGTTGTTTTGAAGTGGGTTCGATTGATAATTGAGTTTTAACTCATGAATTGTAGTTGCAAATGCAGTTCTAGTCTAGTATTCTATGCTTGGTTGAGAAAGTGGTTTCAGAATTAAAGTTATCAATTGATAATTATAGTGATTAGGTTGTTGTGGATTCAACTAGAAAGAGTGAGTCTTAATTCTATCCTATCTATCTAGCTTGAGAGAGTAGGCAAATTGAGGTTTTGGGTTGTTTATAGTATGATGCTTACATCTAAAGCCTAGCTGACCCACTGAGATTCAGCGGCTTCTGGTAATTACTAATCACCAGTGTAGCGAAATTGGCAATTAATCGATCACATCCCCAAGTATCCCTTTCGACTTGACACTAGTTTTCAACCCCTTTTATTTATTTTAATGTTTTCGATAACTTATATTCCTACAACCGATTGGAACATGTCTTTCACTTCGTAATTAATTTCTCTACCGTATCACTTTCTGTGGGATCGACCCCAACTCTGCGTTGGGTTTATACTAGATTGTGATCGCCTACACTTAGTATTGGATGAAGTTTAGTTGAGTGTTCTCATCCAATTGTCTTAAATATCACTTCAAAACTCAACTATTTCAACAACTAGTTGTCTTAAAAGCCACTTCAAAAACCAATTTCCTTAAAAACAACTTGAATAACAAACTATTTCAAAAATTGTCTTAAAATACCAATAACTACAAATTCCTTACTAATCACCACCAACCTCACCATTGAGCTCAATAACAATACCCATCAGTCCACTTCTATTTCATCAATGCATTCTTAGTTTTTTTATTTTATTTCTTCTTTTCCCTCTTTTTCCACATCAGTGGCCAAGCCTTCTTCTTCCAAATTTTCATCTTCTTCATTCTCTGTTATCTTCTCCTCATGTTGTTATTTTTCTTCTTCTCCACTTTCTATGTTTTCCTCTTCATTTTCTTCTTCATCCTTCTCTTCCAATTTCTCCTTCTTTCTTTTCTTCCAGCTTCTCCTCTTTTTTTTTCTTCATTTTCTTCCAGCTTGTCCTCTTCTTTTTCTTGTTCTCTTCCAACTTCTCCTGTTCTTTTTTAGCCATCTTCTCCTCCTTTTGTTCTTTCTCTTCTTCCTTCATCTCTTCTATAACTTCATCAGCTTCTTCTACAAAGTATTCATCAACTCTAACAATATCTTCATCGATTATTACTAATGGAAGGATCTCATCAACATCAATTGCAAGGTCTTCATTAGCTGCAACAAAGTTTTCATCGACTGTTGGTGCTGCAAATTTCTCATTAATTGCTGCAAGATCAATGACTAAGAATTTATATAAATAAATTATTTTACACAAATAATATATAAATTTATCTACCTTTCTTTTTCTTGTTCTTTTTAGTTCTTCTCAATTTGTCTATGTGTTCATAAGTAAACAGGGAATGAGCCTAGGTGAATCCAAGGACTTTTTGGCATACTTTCCAAGATAAGGAAAAACCTCATATATCCAAATTTGAAATTAATAGAAGAAGAAATAAATAAAATTAGACTATAAAATACTACACAAATATATATGAATTTATCATAAATAAACTACATAATAGACAAGATGTAGCAGAAGCGCCCAGGGAAAGCCATATAGAGCATACGATTCATTCACTCTTTCATTATACACTCCACTTTACTTCTTCAAATTTATTTTATTCTTTATATATGTCAATGTTAAATTAAAATTCTCTTTCCCCATGGATAACTCTTGAAGAAATCTAAATCATTTGTGATCTTAATGTTGCTTGAATCCATAATTTTAGATCAATCATGTGCAAGAAGTATCGTGTGGACAAACAAAACCAAAGAGTACTTCAACTTCTACTCCTTATTCAATTTGGTACCCTTGATCAAACTCATCAACTATGTAATAGTGATGTTCTTATTGGTCATCTTGTCATGACATTTCTCACCCTTTTCAAGGATTTTTTTCCATTTTTGCATCACGAGGGTATACTGAGCAATTAAGCCCCGTAATCACTGCAAATTATCTTAAGCCAAATCAAGTAGGCTTATTATTCGCACATAATCAAATTTCATGCAATTTGTTTTTGTCATTTTTCACACGTTGCAACAACATATAATGGATCATCTTTCCATTGAACTTGAAATATTCTTGAATACGCCTCAAGTGTCCAAAACAAATACCTTTAATATCTTCATATTTTTTTTCTTGAACTAGATGTTTTCTAAAATCACGATAAATAGTCATCCTTGCTCTTACATGAATTTTCGCTGGAAACGATCCTGTCTGATCCATCCATGTCACTAAATCATAGGAATTATGAGAGATATCTCTTGCACAAATTGACAAGGACAAGGGATCTGCGCCCCATCTTTAGTTTCTATATCTCTACTACTCTCTATATTTTCAATATCACTTTTTTCTTCACTAGATTTAACATCATCATTAGACAGGGCACTATTATCCTGGTAGTTGTCAATCTCGACCATTGTATCATAGTCCGAATTTGACTAAAGTTCTTCCACTATAATTTATTTTCTTAACTAGATTTAACATCATCATTAGACAGAGCACTACTGTCTTAGTAGTTGTTAATCTCGGCCATTGTATTAGAATTCGAGTTTGACTCATGTTCCTCCGCTACAACTTTTTGTTTTTTTGAAACTTTGTAAACTTCTTCAGCCTTTTGTTTCTTATTTTAAAGCATTAGGAACAAATCGTTTAATGATTTTGCCACTGGTTTTAGCCATCCTACACTAGATACAAGCAAAACTAATTTTGTTCATATTAAAATATCAACCACTAGTCTATTAACACAATCGGAGTCATGTTAAAAAAATTATGCATAACAAGTAGCAGTTCCAACAGAAATCGACAATGCCATTGACATAAACACCATCAAAATATAGTAAAATTTTTCAAATCGATAGGCGAGATAAACATAAAACTTTTTAAAAAATTCTATGCATGCATTGTAGAAACCAAAACGTCATTAATGATGAAGAATTAAAAACATGAACTAAAATGTGTAAGATTTTCAAAGTTTAAGCAAAAATCTAAACTTCACTATACTACCGCAATAAAAAAAATCAAATAGAACTAAAAGTTACTAAAAATACGATTAAACTTAACCGAGAGGAAGAAGATTGAACAAGATTCAACTGAACTTGGGGAAGAAGATTGAAGAATAAAAGACTTGTTACACTTCTTTTTGAAATCTTCAGGAACGATTATGGGATCTCACGTTTGTTTATGGTTGCAAGAATGGAAGATGGAAATGTTGGTTGTTGGAAAAATGTGTCTAATGGAGGTTTATGATTTCGATAAAATGGGTATATGAAAGATCAAGAGGCACATTGGAGAAGATGTTCTAAGGTTTCCTCGGAAAGGTTTTTTAATATTGAAGTTTATTAAATATTTTTTATATTGGGATTGTTCTTTTACTTTTTGGAGAGATGAAATTTATTTAATATTTGAAGTATTGAGAAGAAAATAATATTTTTTTAAAATTTGTATTTTATCCCTCATGTTTTTAAAGTGATGAAAAGGTGCATGACCCCACAATCCAACCCCACTTTTTTACTTTTTCTTCAACTAGCCATAGAAAATAAATCAACAACAAATTGAGTGGGTATAAAATTAGTTTTGGAAGTGGGCACAATACCAAATAATCTCAAGTGACCAGCAGAGGGCTATTATATATACTAGGATGAAAATAAATTGTTCAAACTTCAAAATGTTTAAACCACAAATCAGATCAGCTCTCTTCATTGTGCTTTTTATTCTATCTCCCACTTATGGGGATTTCGATTCATTGCAACTGGTATTAACATGGCCAGCATCATTTTGCTACCTCAATAATTGTGAGCGAATAGCTCCAAACAACTTTACGATTCACGGGCTTTGGCCGGATAAAGATGGAACACTGCTGCAGTACTGCAAGCCAAAACCTAATTATAGAAATTTCGGGGTAAACAACAACATTATTTTCTGCAGAACCTGTACCATTTCTATCTGTTCAATTTACTGAATTGGTTCTTTTTGAAATGCTTACAGGATAAGATGCTCAATAATCTTGACAAAAACTGGATTCAATTGAAGTATCCAGAAGATTATGCTCGAAATCAACAACCTTTATGGCAATATCAATATCTAAAGCATGGATCCTGTTGTCAGAAAGTTTATGATCAAAACAGGTATTTTAGTCTAGCTTTGCGCTTAAAAGACAGGTTTGATCTTCTGAGGACTCTCCAAATACATCGAATTGTTCCTGGATCAAGTTATACATTTAAAGAAATCCTTGATGCGGTCAAGACAGTTACTCAAACAGATCCTGACGTCAAGTGTACAAAAGGAGTACAGGAACTATATGAGATAGGCATATGTTTCACCCCAAATGCAGATAGTCTGATTCCTTGTCGTCAAAGTGATACATGCGACAAATCGAAAGAAATATTTTTCCGTAGCTGAATGACTTTCATTGCTTTATATTTTATTTATGGTAAGTGTAATAAAGTACAAAACCTACGGAACAAAGTGTTATGAAGTACAAAACCTACAGTATAATCTAAACTATCAAAA
This sequence comes from Solanum commersonii, assembly GCA_029007595.1. Taxonomy (NCBI): domain Eukaryota; kingdom Viridiplantae; phylum Streptophyta; class Magnoliopsida; order Solanales; family Solanaceae; genus Solanum; species Solanum commersonii. The sequence continues at coordinate 281,614 of JAJTWQ010000280.1, read as the reverse complement.
ATTATAAGCATTTTGAATGACCAGGTTGGAAACCTTTCTGAACAAAATATCTTATTAATTCATGAGAATCATTTTCCATTTTGTATACTTTCTAGCATGTCCACTATTACACACCTTCTGATTTTGCTTGTTCACTGCCCTGCAGCGTATTATTTTCCAGTTGATTCACTTGGAAGTTGACGTACCAGTATATATTCTACTCTTTTATTTTACACAAATAGCTTCTTTTTTTGTATCTTACCATCGATGTTATATCCTTCGGATTATAAGGACGTCAACTCGAATGACATATCTTGTTATTCTTGGGAACCACTATTTCAGGCCTTTAGCGTAATACTCCTTTCACTGATCAATAAATAGAATGATAATTTTATTATGTCACTCTTTAAATATAATAAATTTAATATTTAAAAATAAAATTATGGAAAAAACTATAATTAATTTTTAAAACTACATGATAAATTATTATTTAATTTTTAAAACTAAACAAATACAAATGAATATTTATTTTTAATATGAAAAAAATATCTAAATACACATCTTATTTTATCATAATCTCTAAAATTTCCTATCATTTTAAAAAAATCAAAAAAATTCTCTCGAATACATCACTCCTCTCTCACTCATATATTCTTATCTTCCTCTCTGATACATCACTTCTCTATCAGATACATTCCTCCCCTCTTTGATACATCTCTCTCCTATGTATTCGGACGTCCTATTCCCTCTCAGATGCCTCCCTCCCCTCTGAGATGGACGGGAAAATAGATTTTTCTTGAAATTGTAGTCCCTAAATATGCTTGCGGTGCACCCTAAAACAAAGGCCAAACTGAATGCGGAAAGGGGCCCATATCATTAGCCTTTTAATTCCAACGTGGCACTATGTTGAAAGGTCAGTGGACCCACTATTTCGGGTTAAGTATATGGTGGAGAAGTTAGCTAAGTTTATATTAGTCAGATTGTTCAACTTTATGGAGTCCCCATTTCCATTATCTTTGATCGAGGATCATTGTTCACTTCAAATTTTTTGAAGGCCCTATAACATGTACGGGTAACTTGGTTAGATATGAGTAAAACTTTTCACCCCTAGATAGATGGTCTGTCCTAGCGGATGATTCAGGTGTTGGAGGATATGCACTGAGTTTGTGTGATTGACTTTGGTACTTGATGGGATCAACAATTTCCATTAGTAGAGTTTTCCAATAACAACAAATATCACTCTAGTATTTTGATGACCATATTTGAGGCGTTGTATGGAAGATGGTGTAGATCTCTGATCCGTTGGTTTGGTTTGGCTTAATAGAGTCTTTTGATACAAACATCCTTAGTGATGCTATGGATCATGTTCGTATGATTTCGGGTACACTATTGACAGCCCAGAGTCGACACAAGTATTATGCGGACTGAAGAGTTCGAGCTTGAGTGTTTATGAAGGGTGATCATGTTTCTCTCTGAGTGTCACCCATGAAGGGTGTGATGAGGTTCGGGAAGAAGGGACAAATTAGCCCTAGATCATTGGACCTTTTGAGATTCTGGGTTGAGTGGGAGAGGTGGCCTATAAGTTGGCCTTTCCACCTAGATTTCCAGTTCTGGACCATGTGTTTCATCTATCCATGCTTCAGAAGTATGTGCTAGATGAGTCACTTGTTCTTTCAGTTGACTCAGTTGTGTTAGGTCAAAACTTGTGGTTTGAGGAGGAGCCTATATCCATCTTTGATATGAGGTAGGTCCGGAAGATTAGGACCAAGAAGATTGCTTTAGTGAAGGTGTAGTGGAAGCACCATTAAGTTGGTGAGGCAACTTGGGAGACAGAGTCCGATATGTGTGCTAGATATCCTCAACTTTTGTATGCTTTGGGTAGTTCCTTTTTCTTTATGTTTGAGGACGAACATAATATTTAGTGGTGGATAATGTAATGACCTAAAAAGTCATTTTTGGATATTTTAGTAAAACTATCATTTTACCCCTCCCAATATTGTCCTCGACTGTTTTCTTAATGGATTTTGAACTTTGTTTCAAACTTTGAGTAAAAAGTTGTGAATTATAAAAGTTTTTGGAATTCAAAAGGCTAAAGTTATTAAAAAGTCATTTTTGGTTTCATTTTGAGTTTTGAGTCTCAGAATGGAATTCCGTCGATTTTTCCAGTAGTCCTGGAATGTGGGAATTGGTCTAAGAGTTCTTTTGTCAGTCTATGATTCGAAAAAAGTTTGTGGATTTGAGGTCCCCACTCACGATCAAAGATTTCATCCCCCTAAGCATTTTCTTACACCTGTTCCTCAACTTGGTTAACGCTTTCAACCATGGCTTTGCAAATTGAGTACCTATACAAGATGCAAACATATCAAACAAATGCAAAGATACGTAAAGCATTGTATAATCAAGCATTTAGGCAAAATAAATGAGTGAAAAAACAAATAAGGGGAACGTTGGTGAAGCTAACTTTTTGGCAAAAATTTCCGCCATACATGAGACTGATAGCGATCGTGAGATTTCTCAAAGCGATCGCGAGCCTACACCTTTTATCTCTTTGCAATAGCAGGATTAGACATCACAATCGCGATCGGTAGAATATTTCAGCCAAGAAAATAATTTTCTCTTTGGCATTTCAACAAAATTTCATCACCCCGACACTCAAATTGCATGTTAACACTCAGTTAACAACAATAAACAAAAAGAAAGAGAAAAAACACTCAAGATTTCACACAATCCATGACCACAATTTAGGGCGAGAATCAACCCCTTTTTCAGACACTTACCAACTTAAAAAATAATCAAGAGTGAGAGGAGGAATCATAGCTTTAGAGAAGAGGACAATTGAGAGGTCCTTTTTTAGCCACAAATGATCAACGCAATTGATTTTATAGAGGGGGGGAAGGTGTTTTGGGAATTATGGTACACTAAACATGATTAGGAACTACTACCTATTTAAATTCACACTATTCATCATGGGTGAGACTCCACTCCTCATGATCGGGAACCTTAGGATTTAATACATCACGATCGTGACTAGAGGCTCTCGCGGTCGCGATGAGTAAGTTGGTGCATGACTTGCTGAAGCTACTGTCCATTTGTGTGATGGTAGGCAAAAAAAGGAAATCCGCCTAATTTCTTAGGTGCACCTGAGCGTCCAAAGATGTGTCAACTCCTCTTTTTGAAGGTATTTTAACCCAAACTTTAATCCCAATCAATTTTATGCATTCCAACCTGTTCAAAACACTACCACAAACTTTGGAATTATGAGGGTGATGAGTCCTGGATTTAGACTCATTTAGGGCATTGTTTGTATAGATTTAGTGTCCTCAAATGCTTATTTTGTGTCAATAACTGATGTCAAATCCTTGATTTTCAGGAATATGGATTAAGGAACAAAGCAAGGACACTAATAGGCAAAAGGAACAAAATAGGTTAAGAAGTGAAGATGGGCGAGCCTGAGGATCACCAAGAGCACTTGGCGTGCCGCTGCATGGCGTATCAGACTGCCTAAAGTTCTAGTGTGCCAAGCTCTGAAGGAAAGAACCAAGTCGGCAAAGAAAGAGAGCAGTCGGTGAATCACCGAATGATTATGGGAATCTAAGATAGATCGCCCAAAGTTATAGGCCTGGATGATACTGAATGCCAAGGCGAAAGAGGGATGGAAGAGACCAAAGGGCGCCTCGCAAAGTAGTTCGGCAAGCCCGACTTACTTCGCTTGATGAGCTTTCGTAGCTTATTTTTGGTGACTATAAATACATTTTTGAACATTTAGTTAGAGAGGATTCTATTTTCTTTTTATTTATCAATATTTTTAGCTTTGAACCTAGAAAGTAATTTTAGCTTTGAGGGATTGAAAAAATTTACTTTGGAGAAATTAGAAGTGGGTCCTTTGAGATTCATCAAATTGGACCATTCTAAAGACAAAATCACTCTTATCCAGCTGATGGATAATCAATTTGGTAACTATCTTTACCTTTTTATGATATCTAGCTAAAACCCTTATTCTTGGGGTGTGATTATATGATTAAGGGATTATTTAGCGTATGGGTATTGCTAATTGTAAGTTTAAATGTTATTTAAAAGTGAGTTTAATCATTAATTGTGGTTTAATTTAAGAATTATAGTTGCAATTGCAGCTCTTTCTTTATCTTCTTGGCTTACTCGAGAGAGAGGTTTTTGATTGATGGGTCGTTGTTATTTGTAACAACCTGTATTATGCGTATGCTAGTTCTATTCACGTGATACTTGACATAGCCTTATAATATAGGTGAGGGACTGTGCTCTTTATATGATTAGTGTTGGTTTAAACTAGCTCGCAAGGTTATGTAACACCTTGCACGTTTTAGCATGTGTCTTAAAGTTAGCTCTGACGGAAGTATTTAAACAAGAGGTAGTAAAGTGGTAATTGGGCCAAATGCACTACCACCTACTTGCATTAATTTGGCCCAAGTTGAGTAGAAGGATAAGGAAAAAATGGACAGCCAAGGCCCAATAGTCTTAAGTCCAAAAAGGCCCAAGTGAAAAGTCCAAATAGGTGGACCACCTACTTGCATAAATTATGGCCCAAATTGACATGAATAGAGGGAAAATTCAGAATAGGGCCCAACAAGTGTTGAAGTTCCCAAAAGCCCAAGTTAAAAGGCCAAGTAGGTGGGTCACCTAGTTGATAATATATGGCCAAAATTAGTCAAGAAATTCGGCCATTACACCTCCTTTTTAAAGGGATAAAGATCAAATCTTTTGCTCCATTTTTCACTTGCAAAAAATTTCAGATTTCCTAAGTTTCTCTAAGGTCTCTCTTGGCTTCAATCAAAGCCCTAAAACACCTAGGTTCTTGAGTATTATCTCCTTTTCAAGTAAAGGTTTGAAGGAGAGTTTCAGTTCTTGAAGTACAAGTTTAGAGGATAAATTTTCAGAAACTAAGGTAAGGCTACTGCCATATGTAAATTTTGTTTTTAAAAGTTTGGATTTGTAAGAATATGGTCTACTGATTTAGTAATCCTTCATTATTCTCAAGATAATTTGGAAAAGACAACCTAAACATTGAAGTTAGCAAGTGAGGTTCTTTGTCCAACAAGGTGAGTTACTGAAATTTTCATCCCTCTTTTGTGCTTGAATTGGTTAAGGGATTTGGTATGTGTTAATGAGCTGAGAATTGTTCCTTTTACATGGAGTGAGAGGGGAGAATGTTCGGGTTGATTGTGCATGTTGGGACAACCATGGATGGGAGTCCCCTTTAACTCAATTGTTAGCCCATTTGAGCATTTTAAATGTAATGTTAGTTGGATGCTCAAGGGACAGTGGTGGAAACCGTGAGTTCATATACATAAGGAGGCATGTGCGAAGTCATGAGAATTTGTTAAAGGATAAAACGGTAAAGGGTGCAAGAATGTACCATTTAATTGGGCGTTGCATGAGCTTGCTGCCTGCAACCCCTTTGTATACTGTTTTGCATATGTTACAAATTCCCAAGGAGTTTTAGGGACCTTATTAGAAGGTCGTATTGTATATGACGTTATTAAAGGAGAAGGGGTGGAATGCATACCATCGGTTTGATAAGTATGGGTTTGCTACCTGATTACTATTTGCCAAGTTCAAGTAGCCCAATCTGTTGGTTAGCTACTAATATTAGTTGTGTTACTTATTTCATTGTAGATTAATAATCGGAAAGAAAGGAGGTTAATTCGTTGTACTATCCGAGTGGTACAGCAAGGTATGTAAGGCTATTCGATTCTATATTCTTTGGCATGAACTCTGCTTGTGTCACTACCAACAAGTGAGCTTCCTAAGTGCTCTTTCAAGTAAAAGACAAATAGTGGCAGCGTACAATCCCAACCACACCTAACACTACTTTCCCCCCTTAGTGTGTCGAATTGCTTCAATATATGTGCATCTTTACTTTTCCAAGTATTGGTATGAGAAAGGGTAATTGCAGCAGTAGCTTTGTGATTCCTCCTATCAATCAAATGAGGTCCATTGTGTCATTTGAGCTCTCATGTAATTCATTAGTGTTACATTTCCGCCTTGTGTCATTATTCTTTTGCCCTAAGTGCATATTCACATGTTTCCTACTATTGATCCATAGTTCTGACGCTCAAAAATAATTATGACCACCAAAGTAACAATCTCAAAGATTAAAGAAACTATATGAAGCGGTATATGTGTAAGGGTGGCAGCCTAGGGGGGAAAGCCTAGCATGGGTCGATCCCAAAATTTATATATTTGAGGACAAGCATCCCGGGGTTAAAATGCCTAGCATGGGTCATCCTCTTTTACCACTGATCGAGTTGGTTACTTGTATCACGTGCTTTACGTAGATTTCAATGTAAAGAAGATAACATAAAAGAATATAATGTACATGATCCCACAACAGCAACAAGGGTGGCCTTTTAATTTGATCTATGTATTTACATATTGATACTTGATTTCAATTGAGCTCTTGTTTACATATGTTATTGCCTTACATATTCGCAAGTACATTCTTCGTGCGACGTCCCTCTCTGGGGACGCTGCATTTCATCTTTGCAGCCACAGTACTCCAGCTAGTAGACATCCCCGCAGGGAGCGCGGGACACTCGGCCGCTATTGGTGAGCTCCAAGTTGATTCGGGGCTTAACCGAGTCTTTGGCATCTATTTTGTTACCGTATAGTAGTTAAGGGTAAGGCGGGGGCCTGCCCCGACCTAAACTAAGGCTGTCTATCTTGTAGAGGCTTTGTAGACTAATGTATAAAGTTTGGTTGTATCTTGTCTCTTAACAATTGTGGCCTCAACGGCCAAGTGTTGTACATAAGTTTTGGGTCTGTCTATGTCGATCTTTTATCACCATAGTGCATTTAAGCTTGTCATAGCTTCATAGTTATCATAGTTAAATGTATGGTAAGTGCAGGTTGTAAGTTGGTTCTCCCGGCCATTTAGGCATCGGGAGCCTGTCCGTCTTAATCAGATCTGAGGCGTGACATTATTGGGTTGAATTGGGTTCAGCTCGAGAGAGTGAATCCTAAACTCAATCCCATACATTCATCTCGAGATAGTAAATGGATTAAGGTGTGGGCTGCTCTTATTTTGCATGCTTGTTGATAATCTAGAGAAATTACTAGATTCAGGCAATATTGTTTGAGAGAAAATTACCTCCCCTATAGCCTAGCTTACTCACTAATATGTAGCTATTTACTAATAGTTACAATTACCCATATGTCTATATTAGCCTATAATCAATCACATCCCAAGAATATGTCTCATTATTGTTAATTCTTATTGTTTTTGACTATTTTTTGTAGTTGATAATCAAAACCAAAAAACCCATTTGACATTCATGTCACCCCTTGATTTGAATGATTTCTTTATTAGATAATTTTTATTCATATGACTGACATCACCACGTTTATACATCCCAATTGAATTTGAAACATGTACTGCTCCCTATTGGTTTCCACCCCAACTCATTTAGTTGGGTTTTATACTGATTTATGATCGTTTAACACCTAGAAATGGATGAGGTGTGCTTGAAACGTTAAATCAAAATGGTGCCACTTTCGGGGAGTGGTGTTGTTTAAAATTCTTTTGGTGAAGTTTAATTGTGTTCTTGTTAGTTATAGTTGAATCTACTTACTTTTAGTTTTGGTTTTGTTTTGCTTGTGTTAAAATAGAGAAAATGGGCGTTAATGGTAGTAACGGTAGCCAAGTGGGCCTCTAAGATAATGTTGGCAATCTCAATGACGTCCATGACTCGAACATCAATGACCCATTCCAAATGGGTGGTGTTGGGACCATTCGTTTGCCTCCAACTGAAGGAAATGCAGTGTTTCACATCACAAGTACTATGTTGCAGCTCCTTCAACTTAAGGGTTTGTTTGGTGGGCTGGCTAATGAGGATCCCCATGAGCATATTAGAAATTTTGTTGATGTTTGCGGACCGTTCTCTTTTAAGAACATATCTCAATAATCAGTCCGGCTGAGGTTGTTCCTATTTTTTGTAATGGGAGAAGCGTGCAAGTTGTTGGATGAATTGCCAAGATATTCTCACTTCGTGGAAAGAACTTATTACCACATTCCAAGTGTAATTTTTTCCCCTTTCGAAGATGATGACTCTTTCGGATAGTATTCAAAGCTTCAAGAGTTTGGAGGGTGAGCCAATCCACAGGACTAGGCTAAGGTTTAAGAATTTGGTACTACAATGCCTAACTTATGGATCACCTGATAATGTGTTGCTGGAATACTTCTACAGACGCCTTATGCAATAGCAGTCCAACTCCTTAATGGTATGACCAAGATTAATAGGGCATGGTATACCCGCGAAGATCAGGTCTCTCCTCCTACGTATAAATTGACGAAGAAGCAAATTGTAAAATATCAACAGAAAGACCAAAACATGGCAAAGATGATGACCCAGCTGGACATCTTGACCAAGAACGTCATCAGTGTTGGTATAATGAGTATTAATGTTGTCGGTATTAGTGGTGTAAACCCCGAAGAGGCCATGTTTGAAGCATTGTATAATGAGGAAGTGAACTTCCTAACCAACCAAGGAGGAGGTTATCGTGCAAACTACCCAAGGCCGGGTGGTAATCAAGGTTGTAATAGAGATGAAGGCTGGAGAGACCGTGATAGAGAATGGCTTGATCGTAACACCTCTTGGAAGGAAAGAGAAGGGGGAAAGGATAGGTATGTTCCTCAGCGTCTAAAGCCCAAAGATTCTGAGGGTGGCTGAACTGAGGATATGCTCTCACATATTCTCAACAAGGTTGAAGGGTTCGATATAGTTTTGAAACAAATGAAGGAAGACGTATCGACTCTCAACCAGACGGAGACCTCTCATTCTGTCTCTATCAAGCAGATGGAGACCCAAATGGGTCAAATTTCTACACATATAAACCCAAGAAAATAAGGGGGATTGCCTAGTGATACTATGGCAAATCCCAAAAATGAAGCTTGAATAAGTACTTCCGTCATGCCACGACGTTAACTAAGGCGTTTCTTGGGAGGCAACCTAAGTTTTTAATGCTTTGTGTTTTGTTTTTAAATAACGGGTGTTGATTGTGCAGGTGGAAAATAGGAATATTTTTAAAAAATGCAGGTTGGCGAGCCAAGAGTCCAGTTGGTGACTCACCGAAGAGGTCGGCGAGCTCGACTTGGACCGTCGTTGGACTCAGAAAAATTACAGGTGAGAGTCTGTAAAACTCGGCAGGCCCATGGATGAGTCGGTGACTTACCGAACAGGTCGGTGATCATGACTTTGTCCGCTGTTTGGACACCAAGTTAACTGGAGGTCCTATAAAACTTGGCGAGGTAAGTAACCCCTCGGCGCTTGTTGCTCTTTGATCTCATGCTCGAGTTTGGATTTCATTGCCACCTAGCTTTTGAAACTCTTCATTAGGCGTAAAGGTTGGTTTTTTGAACCCCGAACTCTTAATTTGTGGTTTATCTCGAATGTATTTGTTTAAAATGTGTTGATGTGTGTTGGGCCTTTTATGAAGCCGTAATTGTGTGCTATTTGCCTATTTTAGTGTTGTAATTGTGCTAAATTGCTTAAATTGGTGGTTTCTCAAATCTCATACTTTAAAATTAATCTAAATTTTTTGGGTTGCGGTAAATTGTTGTTGGGTCTAGTTAGGTGAAGTCCAAGTAACCCCAATTGTGCTAAATGACTTGCTTTGCAAGCTGATAAAGCATTTGGCGTCATTCTTAAGAGCAAAAGTTGTCAAATGGCCAATTTTGGCAAAATTGGGGGAAGTCTGAATACCCTGGTGGCATGGGTCTAAGCTTAATTGCATGAGTGTGTTGTTTGATTTGGTTTTCAATGGTTGTGGGCTTGATTTTGGGAAATAGGATTGAAAGCTGGCATGTTGGGTAATTTGGCAAGCTGGGTCGAGCTCGCGGAAGCACTCGACGGTTTGCCAATATCCCCCTTGATCGCCTTTAAGTTTGTGTTTTGGCTAGAATAGAGTCTCTAACTTTTGGCGGGAAGCTTGAGCTCCTCAAGTTCTCTTGGTGACTCGCCAAAAGTGTCCCTTGATCGTCCTTTCTGTGCCCTAACCCCTAAAACACAATGTAACTTTCGGTGGGCTAGTCTGAGCTTGCCGAGTAATGTCGGTGATTCACCGAAAGTCGCCGCCTTTCACCGACCTGTCTTTTTTCTGGGACATTTTTGAGCCAGTCCTTTTGTCAAACTCGATTTGGTTTGCCAAAGTGACTCGGCGACTCATCGACCGGTTCGGCGACTCTTTATGCAACCTATATTTAGAATCTATCTTGAATTATTTTCACATCTTATTGGTGTGTTTCACAGATATAGCTAGGACCCACTTGGATGACAGTGGTATGCCGCCCCGCAAACGAGCATCGGGCATAGTGATTAATAAGGGAGCAATTGCTCCTTCTAAAAAAGAGAGGAACAAGCACCTCCAAAGGGAGGCAAGGGCAAATCAAAAGCGCCCATAGCGCAGAGACTGGAGCACAACTCCGGCCGTGATGGGAAGTCTGCTCACTCTCAGGCCTCATTCTCAGAGCCTGAGGATGACCAACTACTACAGACCAAACGGGCTTAGATCCGTGCCCGAGTTCGTTAAGATCCGTCTAAGATCCCAGAGCCTACCCTTCCTACTGTTGATACAGTGCCGGCTCCAGCACAGACGGTGGTTCTAATGCCACCAGTTCAGGGTCCTTCTCCCTGGCTACTTAACAAGCTAAAGGCTGAGGTACAGTAGACAATACTTGAAGAGAAAAGATTATCCACAGACGGGGTAGTGGATAGGTACCCTAATGTGTGAAATGTTCTCTTGTTCCACAAGTTTGAGCAGTTCACCAGGCCCCATGGTCCGTATATTGCTACTTGGGTCCAAGATTTTTACACAGCATACAGTGATCTGATGCCAAAGGGAAATAAAAAGGGCAGACCCTTCAGACCTGTAGATTCTGTGGTGGTCCGGGGGAAAGTAGTGAGATGCAACAACGAGTATATCAACATTGTCTTAGATAGAGAACTAGAGGCTGACTACCTGAGTGTGGATACTATTCTGTCGATTCTGGATGGGCTAAAGGGATGGCTAGAGCTCCGATTGAGAAGAAGGATTTGAATATAGCAGCCCAGTACTAGTTTGGGTTTATTAGAATCTCCATCATGCCCTCACAGGAATCCATCCTACGCCACTCAAAGACGACCTTTCTCGAATCACTCATAGCCCGAAAGAGAATAAATTCGAGACTAATCATTGAGCAGGAGATAGCCATGAGGGCCAAATAGTGCCAAACGTCCCTTCCCTTCCTAGTCCTAATTACAGTATTATGTCAGCGTGCTGGAGTTCCTCGCGACGAGAAGAAGGACATAGAGGTCAGCCACATCTTCCACCATTATCCGGCACATAGAGGCCGAGTACACTCGGGATGAGGCAGATAGGAGGAGAGTGGCTCCAGTGGATGCATCCCTGAAGGTTGTTGTTGAGTCTATACCTATAGAGGCATCTTTTCCTTCTCTTATCTCCGAGCCTTCAGGTACACCCTTTTCCACTTCTTCCTAGACTCATGGTTCTTCTGTTACTTCTTGTCCACCAGGATTACTCAGGCCATGACCTCAAGATGGAGCACCTATTCCATTCACCGATATGCGGGTTACCCGGCTAGAGGCCGAGGTGCCTTGGATGATTGAGAGAGCTATCTTAGTTTCATTGACACCCCTTCAGACATCGATTGATGATCTCATAGCAAGAGTAGAGATCTGTGAGAGAGGACAGGGGGTTATTCAGAGGTGACGGCTTTGACAACCGAGGTTTCCAACTTGAGAAAGGATGTGAACTATCTGAAGTCCACATAATTCTTTTCTCCCTTTGAGTTGGCTGAGGATCAAGATGCCCCGACCAGTTCCAAGATGCCTCCGGCCACTATTGAAGATGTGCCTATGGATGATGTGGTAGTTGATGAGTAAGAGGTAGAGACAGATGAGAAACAACTTGATGCTCATGAGGCGACCATCTATGGAGACCTGCTGGATTTAGAGGAAATGATTGTATAGTCAGTCATTCAGACATCACTGACAAAGAGTTCCATGGAAGGCTTTAGTGGAGCTAGTGTTGGAGCCACACCGCGCACAGATGCCCAAGATGATAGTGTGACCCCGGGAATTGATGCCCTAATAGATGGAGTGACTATGTAGACATGACTCTTCTTTACCTCCCTCTCTATTGTTTTTATTCACATTTGATTACTTTTGTTGCATTTGAGAACAATTGCTTTTATTTGTGGTGGGGTGAGGTATTTCCATACCTACCTCTTATGTTTTGATTTTACTTGTGAATATTGAATATTGGGTTTTGTGATCTATTTATTTGCTTTTGGTTTTAATCTTATTAATTCTGTGGATGTTTAAGCTTATGGCTTCTTGTTATGAATGAAAGATGGTTTTTGAACCATCTGAAAATTTTTGCCACCTCTTGTTGTGTGTAAATGTGGCTATTTTTGTGCAAATTTGAGTATCAGTTATGATCAATATCGATGACATGAATAGTGCTCTTAATCGAATAAAAATGAATCTGCGGCTATGATGAGGCCAAAGGAAGTTGTATAGACAATATGTGGACTTTTTGCATCTTGTTGTGACTAGGCGGTTATCGAATGGAGTCTCTTATGATGACCATTGGACACTAGCTCAAATGAGTCTCATTTGATATCGATGCCAATGCCTTGGGTGATGAGCTTACTTTGAACCTTGTGTGATGACACCTAGAATTTTCCCAGTTGGTCCGGTTGACTAAGTGATGGAAGCTCTTGAAATGATCTTAGGCAACGATTTTGAGGAGGGAAACAATTTAACATTATACCTGTTTTTGTGGCCAACCCTGTGAGATGTGTGAACCTTGCTTGGACCCCATTTGAGCCTTATCCTTTTCTTGGAAGAAACTCGATGCAATTATGACCCCTCTTTATCCATTCACCAATAATCCTCATGAAGTGTGGTTTGTTTGAACAGCCAACTTAGGGGTGTAGTGAAAACATAAAGCAAATCATGAATGTGAAAAGTCCCCCTTCTAGCAGTGGCCTTGAAAAATATGGAACCCCTCCATATAAAAAAAAAAGAGAGAAAGAAAAAAAGAAAGCAAAAAAAAAAAAAGAATGAAAAAGTAGTGAAATAAAGTTGTGACAGTGCAAAAGAAATGGGGTGCCCGGTATTCCTTTGGAAGTTGAATAATGGGTGAATTTTGAGCATGGTTCAGATTTTGAAGAAAAGGAAGAAAGTGATGTTCAGACCATATTTAATGAGGGTGGCAACCACTGAGCCTAAATAACCAAACCTTCACACTCAGCCCTGTTATAAGCCTTGAAAAGACCTTTTTGGTCTTGAGTAAGTTGAAACGAATGTTGATTGGAAACTAAGTGAAAACCAATGAGTGAAGTCCTGCATGTGTTCTTCTTTGTGAGTGTGAGAATTGTATGTGATACCAGAACTATAAATTGTTGAAGAATTGTGTGTGAATATGGAATCATCTATCTTGTGAGGGAATTTGAGTACCTTGGTTGAGCTTGAAGTTGCATTTGAAGCAAGTATTGTGAACTTGACAATCTTTAATAATGGTGAGTCACAACTTGATTCTTTGAGTGCACAATTGATCCTTGCATGAGTAAGTTAGTCTTGTTGTGTTCATTCATGATTGAGTCTTTTGTAGCACTGTTTGAGACATCCTTTTTGAAATCTTGAACTTGAGTTTTACTTAAGGACAATAAAAAATTTCAGTTGGGTGTGGTGATGAGTCCTGGATTTGGACTCATTTATGGCTTTGTTTATATAGATTAAGTGTCTTCAAATGCTTATTTGGTGGACATAACTGATGCTAAATCCTTTATTTTCAGGAATATGGATTGAGGAACAAAGCAAGGAAACTAACTAGCAAAAAGGAACAAAACAGACAGAGAAAGTGAAGACCGGCGAGTCTGAGGATCGCCTAAAGCACTAGGTGTGCCACCAAGTGGCACATCAAACCACCTAAAGTTCCAATGTGACAGGTTCTGAAGGAAAGAACCAAGTCGGCGAAGAAAGGGAGCAGTCGGCGAATTGTCGAGTGATTCTGCGAAGCTAAGATAGATCGCCCAAAGTTACAGAGCTTGAGGATACTAAATGCTAAGGAGAAAGGGCGATGGAAGAGACCAAAGGGTGGCTTGCTGAGTGGTTCAGTGAGCCCAATTACTTTGTCGAATGAGCTTTCGTAGCTTATTTTCGGTGACTTTAAATACGTTTTTGAACATTTAGTTAGAGAGGATTCTATTAACGTTTTATATATCGATCTTTTTAGCTTTGAACCTAGAAAGTAATTTAGCTTCGAGGGATTGAAAAAAATCACTTTGGAGAAATTGGATGTGGGTCTTTAAGATTCATTAAATTGGACCATCACTCTTACCCAGTTGATGGATAATCCATTTGGTTACCGTTTTACCTTTTTATAATGTCTAACTAAAAACCCAATTCTTGGGGTGTGATTATGTGATTATGAGCTGATGTCGCGTATGGGTATTACTAATTGTTAGTTTAAATGCTATTTAAAAGTGAGCTTAATCATTAATTGTGGTTTAATTTAAGAATTGTAGTTGCAAATACAGTTCTTCCTTTGTGTTCTTGGCTTGCTCGAGAGAGAGAGGTTTTAGAACTATGGTTTTTTATTGATGTTTCGTGGTTATTGGGTTGACTTGGGTTCAACTTGAGAGAGTGAATCCTAAACTCAATCTCACATATTCAATTCGAGATAGAATGGATTAAGGTGTGGTCTACTCTTATTTTGCATGCTTGTTGATTTTTGAGAGAAATCACATGGTTCGGGGTAAATTGTTCGAGAGAAAATTACCTCCCATATAGCCTAGCTTACTCACTAATATGTAGCTATTGACTAATAGTTGCAATTACCCATATGTTTATATTATTGTATAATCGATTACATCCCAAGAATCTATCTAATTATTGTTAATTCTTATTGTTTTTTACTGTTGTTTGTAGTTGATAATCAAAACTAAAATCCCCATTTGACATTCGTGTCACCCCTTGATTTGAATGATGTCTTTGTTCAATAATTTTTATTCCTATGACTGATTTGACCGCGTTTATACTTCCCAATTGAATCTGAAACACATACCGCTCCCTGTGGGATTCGACCCCAACTCATTTAGTTGGGTTTTATACTCATTTATGATCGTTGAACACCTAGAATTGGTTGAGGTGTGCTTGAAATGTTAAATTGGAGGGTTAGTCAAAAACAAAAATCAAATCTAATATACAAATAAAAAACTCAAAATGAATCCTATTTTGATACCAATGGATTGCCTCCCATCAAACGCATAATTTAACCTTTGTGTTTCCACTTTGAGGTTGCATTATTTTTTGTTTTGAACCCTTGGGTAGGATTGAGAGAGTCACTAGGCCACTTGAGCATTGATTTTCATAAGTGTTTTCCCTCAATTGAGTGACACTCCTTATTCCATATGAACTAAAGTTTCCATAAATGATCTTTTTGTTTTTTATGCAACTTAAGTATCATCCCATTTATTTCATCTTCATGGATTGGTATTGAGTTGGGTTGGTTGAAAATGCCAAAGGTATCCTCAATGTCTACTACAATCCATTCTCTTCTCATATTGGCTTCCAAAGTTGCGATCTCAAACTCGAGTTTGGTCATCTCATAGCACCTAGCTAGATGCAAGTCACAAGACTCCTCTTCACCCTTTTCGGCATTAGGATAAGGAGTAGCATATACCTCATCTCTTGTTCCCACCATGGCCATAAGATTTGTGAGTTCAAACTCAAAACTGACCACCTCATGGCGCCGATTTAGGTGCATATTGAGAAGCTTCTCCTTTTCTTAGGAGAGTTGGTGTACGGCCTTTCAACCCCAACTAAGCTTTTTATCCACGAAACTAAGCCTAAATTGGCTTATCATAATTGTTTCATGACAAGGCAATGGGTCAGTATAGGGCATACCACTCATAAACAAATGATGATCAAAGCCATATAATCAAAACAAAAGAATATAAAGACAACTCTTCACAATCTAGATAGAAACAAGTAAACAATATATCATAAATTAATTCAATAAGTTAATTGATCCCCGACAGGGATTTCTTTTTTGAGAACGCTCAAACTACCCTCAAAACAACTTAAAAAATAGGTGGTCATCGTCAATAAAAATACCAAACTAGGAGTAGGGGTCGAATCCCACAAGAAATAATTTTTCGGTAATTAAATAGACAAAGAATGAATAGCTATGACTTTGTATCTAAACATACAATATACTAGATTATCAAATCAAGAGTAATTTTGGTAACCAAACAATGGATTTGGGAAAAGACATCATTAAACAAGGGATGTATCAGAATTGAGAAATTTGGAATTCAATCAACACTCAATGATCCCTTGCAATTAACACATTCTAATTAAATCATAGATATGCTAGATAATCATCAATCAAAACTAATATAATTTTGGTCTGAAAGTGTTATATCACCAAATCTCCTTTCGGTCTTAATCGTGTCAACAACAAAGAAATTCATGACCTTAATCTAAACCCATATTTTTAGAAAGTTTAGTATTCAACAAGTTAGACCTAAATTATATATTTCGGTCTCAAATTTAGGACTCAAAGAAAAATATGATTATTAACCTAATTCTCCACTTTACGATTTCTATTTCGCGCAATGTATAACGGTCGGAAGCTAGATTTGAGCGTGCACTCTCAAATCATGATTAAAGTATGAAAACTAGACTAAACCCATTTCATGAAATTAAGCATGGAATCAAGGAATCCGAAAAGTAATAGAGCAATAAATCGAATACCCAAATAGCTTTGTCTATTTCTAGCTCAAAATCCCCAATTTCATACATACAATTACACCCACAATTATAGCCATGTAAACCAAGGAAATAAGAATGGAGAAAGAAATTTTACTATTAAGCACGCAATCTTCAAACCTAAATGTGAATTGTGAGGCAACTTTTGTTCAAAGTCTCAACTCAAATTAAGAAATCAACAAATTAGGGTTCTTCTTTACGCTAGGATAAAAGATGAAATCCTCTATGTTATAATTCCCTCTCAATAATGGCTACTGGTAAGTGTAAAAAGGGGTTTTAGGATCAAGTTTGTGAAATTCCCAATCTACGCAGTTTCTAGGCAATATCTTCATTGAGGCCCCAACAACTTATTCATGAGATCACGATAAGTAGTGTCATGAGATCACGCATTTGCGAACATTGACCATGCATCCTCGAGGTCTGAATTTCATGGCCTACTTGATTGCAGCCTCTGATTTACGCAGCTACGATGAGTTATTCTCTACCATTTCAACTTTCTTCCAATTGACCTCTTTTTACTTGCATTTCACATGGTTTCATCAAACATCCTCTAAATAAACTCTCCATTTTTCCTTACAAATATAAAGAAGATCACATTAAAAGCACCAATTCTATAATAAATCAAGCGAAAATTAAGGAAAAGAGCCTCAAATGAGAGGAAATTCACCACTCATCAAGTTTGCTCGAAATAGAAATTGTAGTTCAGTTCCAATAGTCAAATATGCTTGAAACATAAATTTTGTAAGATATTTTGTTTATGTGTACTTTACATGGATGAGACCGAAAGGAGATTCTATGATATGATGCTTTGAGATCGAAAGAATATTTTTGTCCGTTGACGATTACCCAGCCTATCCATGTTCGTCTAGCATTATTAAGCAAGCACGTGTACCCTAATTTTATATTGATACCAATCCCCACACCCCTAGATCGCCTCTTGTTTAAATTCCTATTTTTAGGTAAACTCTAATAATTTATTCTAAAACCCTTTTATTAAATTTGGCGGAATCATCCACCAATTTTTCCTAATTGCTACAATGTTTTGCTTCCTAATTTCCTCATTGAATTCTTACATTTAGATCACTCCATGTGGGATTCAACCTTGAATCTATTGTTAAGTATTTATATTTCTAGCGATCGCTTACTCATTTAATAGTTTTGATGAGTAACTTGAGCATTATGAGTTATTATGAGCATCACGGTCATAGTCTGATGGCCTATTCCATTCAAAGAAGGGATGAACAAAATAGAAAAAAAAAGACCAAAAGACACCAATAATGACATGGTCAATGATTTAAAAGCCAATAAAGATATGAAGGAACAAGAAAACACCCAGATACAGGAACAACGGCAGACTCAGATGGAAAAACAATTAGAAGAATTCTCAAAATAAATAGGTTTAAAAGACATAATCATATCATATATCATATATTTATATAAAAGAGAACCCTAGGTCCGCCTACGTGGCGCCACAACAATCTAGAATTTCCTTTTAAATTTATTTATTTCTAAAAATAGCCTTCTCCTTTCATGAAAAGATGTGACTTTTATGAAAATTTGTGACTTTTATGGAGAGTTGTAAATTTTATGAAGAGTTGCGACTTTTATAAAAGGTTGTGACCTTTCCGAAGGGTTGTAACTTTTCCAAAGAGTTGTGACTTTTTTGATAAGGAACAATATGTATTTGTTCACATGATCCTGTTAAACAATGAGGTAGCAATAAAGATGATAATACGAAGGAAAATGATGAAAATTCCCAAAGGGAAAATGTTGCTGAAAAATCTCAAAAAAATCATGATAAAGATTCAATGATTCAGGAGAATGTAGACTTGAATCATTAAAATAAGGATTCAATGATTCTAACAATGTCCTTAATGAAAGGACTCATGGTATTGAGTCAATGCTGCATCAACCCCACCCCAATTATTTTAATGCATTATTTGATGAACAAGTTATTGGACGTATGGAAGGAAGGTTACATGAGGAAATTACTAACTTCCAGGAAGGGGTTACAAAGGGGTAGGGATATTTTTCTCATTATAGACACGAGGTCCCTATGGTTTACCCTGGGATGTACTCTATTGCCTCTGCTACCTATAAAATGCTTCTATCATATATACAATGCAAAATCAACACGTTTCTTCTACTATTATTCCATAGGTTTCTAACGTTACTAAGAATAGGGTTCATGATCTGGTTCAAAGTAACAACTTTTGGATTTTACTACCTGAAGAACGTAATATATCTACTCCGAAAATGAAATCTTAACCGGAATAAAGTGCGCTGATTTGGTCATCATATCAACAATGACCCAGAGAGAATCATGTTGCCTCTGAGTACGAGGCGACCCCTACTCATTTGGAGCTTGAGGAATTTGAACCCCTTCAGGACCTTGGGGAGGAACTCCCTCATCATTAGCAATCTCCTCTTCCACTCTTCTTGCGGCAGCTCTTCTTGTATTCATATTCCTATATGCACAAGAAAAGGGTTAGGGAAAGGAATTCATAGAGTAAAATCTATAAGACACGACTAATGAGTAATCAAAGAAGTGAAAAGTTCCTAAGCATCTTATAGCCTCTCATTCATAAGTGTGGCGCGCTTCACACTTATAAACAAGACTCTACTATACATGGTTCATGAGACATCATTCTAGAATCATTGTATAACCTTGTGCTCTGATACCAAGTTTGTCACGACCCAAGAGTACCCCTTAGGTGTGACACGGCGTAATTAACCCCAAGGGGGTCGTATACAAGCCCTTAGCATTCATCATCACATAAAGACACAGAAAAATATGGAAAAAATAATTTTTTTTACAATAGAGGTCAATTTCTTTCATATAAGGAAAATAGAAACTAGACTTATCTCAATCACCATCTAAATATAAGAGTACAATTAGGGTCTAAGCCCTTGCATCAATAAAGTCTCCAAATATAGGAAATACAATATAGTCTTGAACATAGGAAGTAAACTAGAAACTAGAATCAATAGAAACTTGTCCTCAAACTTGAGGACTCACCAAGCCTAGGGAATAGTCGACCCAAGCTTCACCTTCAAGGAAGTAGTAAGTATCAACGACTGGAACCTACACTCATAGTAAAGTAGAAAATATGTGTCACGACCCAGGGTTACCCCCTAGAAGTAACACGGTGTAATTGACCCCGAAGGGGTCGCATACAAGCCTCATAGCATTCATGAACATTAAAGCATAGGATAATAACGCAAAATTTAAAACTTTTCTTTACAATCGAAGTCTCTTAATAAAATGAAAGAGTATCTATGGCACTATGTCTCAAACCATCTATTATACTTGGAATAAACTCTTGAAGATACAAACTTAAGGACACAACCCTTATAACAAAATTCTAAAACATAATAGAAAAACAATAAAGGACATATGGTTGAGCCCTCAAATACAATGAGGACTCACCAATCTTCTTCTTCTTGATCTCCTATGAACCTAGCCATGAGGATGAAATCCAATATCTGCAAAGCCTATACTTGGGGAAAATGTAGAAAGAAGGGGTTAGCACGAAAACGTACTAGGTATGGAAGCCATGCACAAAAACATTAAAACATGCATGAGAAAGGGACATTTCATTTGAAATCATGCTTTATGTCATTTTTGAACATCGTCTTTGAAATAGTTGGAGAATGCAACCAATGAGGCAACTCACATACATTTCATTATAACATGAGAGATATCATTATAATAACAAGTATAGTCTCCAACATCAATGTAATACACATCCCAATCTTCACAATAAATAGCCTCCAATTATACAAGAATACAAGGTTAAATACCAAGACCATCACATCTTGAAGTAATCATCACATAAGCAACCTCTAAAACACACTTGTGCAATGTATGGTAACTAACATGCATTTACAATGTACAACACAAGCCAATATCACATTCATACTACTTTCATAGTAAAGTCATTACCTTAGTAACCCCTAAAGAACACTTGTGCATTGTGTGATTAGCATCCCATAATACTAACCCCACTAAGTATTCCTTTGAAGCTACCTTAGTCATGCATTTCATCTTTAGACCTCATTATAATCAATGGTCACAAATAAGGAAATAGTCATGTACTTTACTTGAATTATAAGGAAAGTCATTCATAACAACCATCCATTCAATATACATGAATGCCTTCAAATCTCATCATAATGCAAAGGAACCATCCCATGACATCCTACTAAGTCTACTTTTGCAATGTGGGAGTGAAGTCCCATACCCCCACTCCTACTAAGTAAACTCATCAAAAAGTCATAGTATAGTTCATGTCCCATTCATTATCTTTATTATTTAGGGAAAAGTTACCATAACTGACATAGACCATGTGAGCTACATAAAATCCGGTGTCGTGTAACTCCGCACCGAAAGAAGGTGTCCTACTTGCCTAAGGTAGAACTAATTGTATAGGTATAAGGTGGATCCACTAGCTAAAGACCTATGTGGGAAAATAGTTTATGGGATAGGGAGATTGCTTCTAGAAACCCGCCCTATTGCATTGGCGGAGGGGCTTCCATCTCATGAGTATCACTTTGATGACCCGCCCTATTGCATTAGCGGAGGGGCCTTTTCCTCATTGTCCATATCCACTCGGTGCTAAGCATTATTTCCCAAATTATACATTAATAGTATTTAAATTGTATCTATATGTGTGAAGGAATACTTTATCCTTCATTCAATACAAATCATCAAAATAGCTCTTAGATTCATTAAGGGTGAGAATGTACTTTCAACCTTAGAATCATAATTAATATGTGAGAATAACTTTCACACCAAGATCATGTGTTCTTATGAGAATGCACTTTCAATCAACACAATAGGATCAACATGTTCATGTACATTTCATGAATAATAATGTGTAAAGGTGCATATGAGAACCATACTTTCAAATAACACCATTTGATTAAATCATAATCATGTTTATGCATGAAATGTATGTGTGTGTAACTGTCCTTGCAACAACCCAACAACAACAATATCGTCATACTAGACAATACATATAATCTCAAGTGTAAGAGTAAGGGAAGAACTACCTTTCAACAATACTAACTTTACACATTAATCATAGGAGATTTACCTTCTAAGTGAATCAATATTTTATACACATCTTTCATGCATATGCACAAACCTTCACAATGTGCCCTTTAAGGGCTATGGATCAACTCATACCAACATATAGCAATAGCACAATGGATAAGGGAATACCATGATCCAACAACTCATCAATACATTAATCACATTATGATTGGCACATTATACTTCAAGAATTCACAAACATGCATATGATATCATGATCATGTCAATTCATGTTTAGAAGCATTACTCTAAATCAACTCAAGTCTAGGTGGTCTAATCTAAGGCATTACATAAAGAAATTCATCATTCTAGGAATGTCACATTTAAACCCTGAATTTGCCTCTTTCATGACATAACCCTAAAATCTTAGGTTAATCAAGGATATATGTAAAATCATACTTAGATCATGCAATTACATCATAATTAAACACCTCCGCCTTTCAAATGGATCAACAAGTTCATATACAATATTCATCAACATATACAACCCTACCAAATTGCCTTTCAAGGCTAAGTATCAAGATCAACCCTAACTTCTAGAATTATCATGCTAGACAGAGAGATATCAATATTCAATGAATTAATAAACATAAACAAAATCGATTATTAAGTTTCCATAATCAATCAAGTCACACCTTAGTTCACAATTTAGGAAGAAAGTGAAATCATGGGTCTAAGGGAGACTTTCATCAAAACCCATCAATACTCCATTAATCATCTTAAACAATCATAATAAATCATAATTAAACAATTGAATTCGTTTTGGAAAAGACCTATGACTAGATTTGAAAACCCTAGATTTGGGGAATTTGAAAACGTAGTTGAAGGGGCTTCTCGGTGATAGTTAACCAAGAATAAAGAACTCCCATACCTCAATTAAGAATCTCCAATAAATTTGGGGAAGAAGCTCCTTGAAATCACCAAACCCTAGCTCCAATGGCTTCTTCTTCTTCCTTGAGTTTAGAGAGAGAAATATTAAAGAGGAGAAGCTCTTTTGATTTGATTTGGGTTTTCTTGAAAAGTGACTTAATTAAAGGAATTCAAATCTAAAAGGGTCTTGTAGTTTCTAGGGAAGGAATAAAATAATGTGGACTCAACTTTGGAAAGGAACTAAGGACCCACAAAGTTTAACTTAAAAGTTTGCACCAAACCCGTCTAAGCTCGCCCTTTGAACCTCATGGCTCACCAAATGCACTAGGTGATTTGCCAAGTGCACTAGGCGACTCGCCAAGTGCACCCTTGGCTTGCCCTTTGTTCCAGCAAGCTCACTAAAAGGGCTGGTCATTGGGCGATGGAGCGGTGCCAAAGGGCGACACGCCAACTAGGTTGGCGAGTTAGCTTTTAGCTCACCCTTTGGTCCAACATCTTGGACAAATGGGCAATGAACTAGGTGATGGAGGGGGAGCAATGATAAATCCGCCAACCAGATTGGCAAACTTCACTTAGCTCGCCCATTGTTCCAAAACTAAGGTTAAGAGGGCAGTTTCTTAGGCAATCAAAAGAGCATAAGGGCAACTCGCCCAACCCTTTGGGCGATCAAGCAGCCCATCGCCAAAAGGCTCCATCAATTAACAAGGTTTCCACCACCCTATCTTGGTAGTCTAGTCCCTTTCCCTCACTCTAGGCTTCTACCTTGCTCCATCTAGGTTCTAAAACAGCATAGACATCAACCTAAAGTCACACTAACCCAAACGTTAAGGCTCTAGTTCAACCTAACATTTTCTGAGTTGTTCCAATATGGGTTGGCATAATTAATTGTACTAAGTATGGATGCCATGCACATAAATCCTTAAAACATAGATAAAAAGGGACATTTAGTTGAAATCATGCCTTTGCCAAGTTTGGAAACCAATATGCACGTTTATGAAGAAACATAAGTCAACCCAACATATAAGTAACCCAAAGCCACACTAGTGCAATGCAAAGGTAAGATCCCATAACCCTACCAAATGCTAAGTATCACAATTAGGTCACCAACAACATACATATCTTACCATAGTCATAGCCAAAATACATAAGAGTGAATACATTCATATTCATAACAATCATACATACCTTTTCATAAATAGTTCATAAGTCATCATATCATCATAACATAAGAGAACCTTATCACAACCCCTCTTAGAGTCCACTTGTGCAATGTATAAGTAAAGTCCCATACCCCCACTCACAATAAGTAGTACCCTTTAAGAAGTCATAATTAAAGTCCATGTTCTTACCATAATTCATATTCATATCATTTAGGGAAGAATTGCATTAACCAACATAGACCATGTGAGCTACATGGAATCTGGTGTTCTACCCCCACACCGAAAAGAGGTGTCCTACTTGCCTAAGGTAGAACATACATGTAAAATTCTAGGTGGATCCACTAGCTAAGACCTATGTGGGCACATAGTTATGGGATAGGGAGATTGCTACTAGAATCATTGACTACTAACGTGGAGGTTTCCATCTCATGAGACACCGTATTGGGAACCCAACTACTAGCGTGAAGGAACCCATCTCGTACTCCTATCCACTCCGTGCTATGTACAACTCCCTTTGAAAGTCACATTTAGTCTTTACTTAAGTTCACATTCATAAAAGAATACACTAGGCACTCATGCCAACATAATATCATCATAGCTCATAAGTTCCTTAAGTGAGAATGCTTCTTTCACTTTAGAAACATTAGCATGTGAGTAAACCTTTCACATTATAATCGTATTGCGATCATGAGAATGCACTTTCAATCAACACAACAAGCTTTCCATAAACATACATACACACTTCATGCATAACCGATGGTATGGGGTATAGGGATGAAGGATCTTGCCATCAATACCACAACAACACAATAGTTATAGAATCATTACTATCTAAGTATATCATAATCTCATACATAATTCCCATAAAGAGGCATAACCTTCATACCATTGCCCTTCAAGGGTCTTGAAATCACAATCAACCCAACTATATACAATTACTACATAATATAGAGGGAATTCATGATTCAATAGCTTAACAACATAAACATATTCAATTGACTCATTAATAATATCATCCAACCCACAATATCAATTCAAGATCTATCAATTTGGGAAACACATGGGTCTGTGGGGAATTCTCATTATAAACATCAATTCTCCATCAATATATTCATGATTCATCATAAACAACCATAAACAATCATAATTAAGCAATGAAAACATTTTGGAAAGAAGACCCTTGTTATAGAATGAAAACCCTAGAGTTTGGGTGGTTTAATATCTTGAAAACATAATTTGAAGGGGCTCCTTGGGTGATAGTTACCCAATGATGAAAATAAACCATACCTCAACTAATAAACTCCAAGAAATTTGGGGAAGAACCTTGAATCTATAGCAACCCTAGCTCCAATGTTTTCTTCTTCTTTTTGAGTCTAGAGAGAGAAATTTAGAGAGAGGAGGGAGGTTTTTTATTTCAATTGGGTGTTTGTGAATAATGACAAAGTCTCATGAATTTTGACTTAAAAACAATATATATACTACCCCTAAAAATAGCCGAAACACCCCCACTTAATTTGGACTAAAAGGAAAAGACATAAAACTCCTTCATTTAATTGACCCCATCCTGGCTCATGACCCCCCCCCCCTCCCCTTTAGATCCATCTGGGGGACCACGGCCTTTGGTGGTACCCGTGGTCCCTTAGGCAGTAGCCTCCTCAAATGTGTCAACCTCCCCACGAGGCCAAGGCATGCCCACGAGATCTCCCACGATCCGTGGGCATGACCACGAGTCGTGGTAGAGGTCGTGGTCTTGAGGTCATGGCAAGGCTCTCTATGCCTTGCCTCCACATACTAAGGCATGTTCATGAGCTACTATCCCCCTCGTTAAGGGCACCATGGCCCGTTATTGTTCCCGTGGCCCCTTAGGTAGTAGCTCCCCTAAAGTGTCCCAACTCCATAAAAACTAAGGGGGCATCACGACCATCTTCATGAGTCGTGAAGTGGACCACGACTCGTGGTCCCCCTCGTGAAGGTTGGGGCAGTGTCTAAGACACTTGGAGGCTTCCCTCCTTTGCCCAAGGCAACTCCACGAAGCCTCCCACTAGCCGTGGTCATGACCACGAGCCGTGGTGGTGGCCGTGGAGCTTGAGGCAGTGTCTCCATGTTTGGGGCAGCCTTGGACTTTGGCCTTGGCTTGCCCCTTTTGCTTGGCACTTTTCTATTAGGCCTTGACTCGTACACCCCCATATGATGCTTAGATAGTCTACTAACCTAGGGGAAGTTATTTTATAGCATTTGACCTTACGTTTAGGCTCTAGTTTGACCTACGAATTTTCTGGGTTGTTACATGTTTTCTTTTGGTTACTCGATATTCCTTTCTGAGTAGGAAAAAAAAGAAGAGATTTACTGACCTGAGTATTTTTTTCTTCCTTGAGGTTCTTTCATGGAATTTTGTTGAAGCTTTTTTGTTGGTTCTTGGTTTTTTTTTTCATGGAAGTAACGGGAGAGGATGAGCAAAATTTATAAAGAGTTATTTTATATGTTGAAAAGAAATAGACTTTGAGTTGGATAAGGACTTGAAAATGTCAAGTCCTGTTTCTTTGTTATTAAAAAAAATGGAAGAAAGTTTGAGGGACAGAATCTTGTGAAATTTTATTTTTCTTAAGGATTAAAAATAAAAGGGTAAATAAAGTGGTCCCAATGTGTGAACCTTCCTTTTCCTTTTTTTTTTATTCTTTTATTGTCCTTTTCTATAAGGATTAAGGAGGAAAAAGATGGTCCCACTATTTAAATAAAAATAAAAAGAAAAAGAAACAGAAAAAGGGAGTTTCTTTTTGTTCCTTTTTGTTAAGGATTAAAAAGGAAAAAATAAAATGGTCCCATTTTTTTTTTAATAAAATACTTATACCATTTTCTTTGGTATCATAAAGAACTATTGTATTTTGATGAAAAATACACAATGGTTTTATAGTATTTTTTTTATGTTAACAAAGTATTTATTTTATTATTTACTTTAACATAAGATTTTTCAAGTGGTCAAATTAGATTGTTGTTGACTTTGAATTTTTTCGTAAGGCCATGAGTTATCTTCTTTACTTAATGAAGAATAGTGATCACTTGTTTTGACTAGATTATAATTTTAACTATGTGTATTAAAATTGGTGTTGAAAAATTCTCTTAGGCCTTTAAATTCCTTAAACGGTTCCTTGTCTCCTACGAGAAATTTGTGATATATGTTGTCGCATTAAATGGTATTAACCATATTTCTATTTTTGTTCCCATTTCAGATATGGATGAACGGGAACATGCTCAAATTACTCCAAGTGGGAGTTTTCAAAGTCGAGAAAAGGACAAGGTAGGAGAGCAAGCTGCTGTAAGACATGTTTCCGGGGGTGTGAAATCATACAGAATGGTGTCCCAAGGGCGACACAAAATCTGTCAAGGAACCAAAGGGCTATTCTAAGGGGAAAATAGAGAATTTAAAGAGTTTGAGTCATTGAAGATGTCCCCTAATATGTCAGCACGTGATTTTATTCACCTTTTTGAAATAAGATGGGCTGAACTGGCTGATTATAAGGAACTTTCAGATTGGAGAGCCTTAGCTGCTTTAACAGACGCTCTCCGTGAACCTTGGGGTAGTAGATTGACTGATGTATATCATAACATTTGGCCCAGTCAACCTTTTAGGGTTTACATTTGTTGTCTGGAAGACTTGTTGGAGGATTTCAGTTTTTGAATTACTTGTAAATTTTTGTTGCTTATTTGTTTTTCAAGATATGAATTATGTAGTTTGTTTTTCTCTCAAATTATGTTATTAGACTTCAAAATCCTTGCTATCAAAGTCTTCAATATATTAATAATACACATTAAGAAATTAGATTTAAATTTTGATCAAATATTTAGTTTGTAGATGATGATTGGATGCATACGTGACTTTTCGATTTTACATTAAATATGAAATCTTTATGGGAATTAATTTGCTTGAATGTGTATGTTGCATGCATAATTGATTAAAATTCTTGTCTAATTATATGTCAATAACAGACATGACATCAAAAAGTATCACTGCTGACTTAAACAAAGGTGAAAAACTTAACGGTGATAATTACTACATCTAGAGTCGTAAATTATGGTATGTACTAGAATAGCAAAATGCTTTGGAAGGTATAAATCATGTTTTGAAACAACTAGAAGAGGGTAATATTGCACAACAAAGAAGAGATCTTGAAGCTTACAAAGCTTGGAAAAAGGCTAACTCCACTGCACATGGAATAATAGTTAGTTTTGTAGTTGATGACCTCATACATGAATGTGAGGAATTCCCTTCTGCTCATGCTATGTGGTCACATCTGCGAGGAAAGTATGGGGGTACGTTTGTATTCCGCCTCCGACAATTGACTATCAAATTTGACACATAAAAAAAGTGTCATGATCAAAATATCAAAAAACACCTTAGGGTGATGTCAAACATGATAGCTCAACTCAAGAGTGCAGGCCATGTTCTTTCAGATGAGCAACAAGTTTAGATAGTGATTTGGCCTCTTCCCAATAATTGGGAACATTTAAAGGTTAACTTGACCCATAATGATAGCATCAAAACTTTTTTCGATGTTGCACGCCATGTTGAACTTGAAGATGAGTGTCTTGGTGTTGCTAAAGTTGTTTCTAATGCCTTTGTGGCAGAGTCAAGTGGTACAAAATCTTCAGGCTTCAAGCGCAAGAAAAATTGGAAAAGAAATGGGAAAGACAAAGAGACTAGAGAAGGACCCTATAAAAAAAAAAGAAGCCAAACTGCAAGAAAGGAAAATTATTTTCAAGAAGAGAGACAAGAGTAAAATGAAGTGCTACAATTGCCAAGAATTGGGGTATTTTGCTCATAAATGTACCGAGCCCAAAAAGGTAGCATTTCTAAACGCATCTCTAAGTGATACATGTGTTTCAAGCACTTCTTTACTAACTGAATCTTATCCTATGTGGATTGTACAATCAGGATTCACTGACCACATAAGTCGAGATCGAGAAGCGTTCATGGAGTTTCGTCGAGTTTTATCTAAATTAAGGTGGATCTATGTAGGAAATAATGTGAAACGAGAAGTCAAAGGGATAGGAACTTGCAAAGAAGACTTGCCTGGTGGCTGTTCTATGATGCTGCATGACATTTTATATGCACCAGAGATACGATGAAACTTAGTATCTGTGTCTTTTCTTTTAGATGTTGGTTTTGATTTGTTTTTTTAGTCGTAATGGTGTTAGAATACCTCTAGATAATGTTTTATATGGTTTTGGATTTGGTTATGACCATTTTATCGTATTAGATTGTATTCCATCAACTTATGACTATTATGTTGACCGTTTTGTAATGGCATGTTATTCAAATAATAATGATGTTGATGTTATCACATGGCATGCAAGATTAGGTCACATAGGACAAGATCGAATGAATAGGTTGGCAAAAGAAGGGCATTTAGGTTCTTTCACCAAAATTGAAATGCCAGCATGTAAACATTGTCTTGCTGGAAAGATTACGCGTAAACCATTAGGAAAGGCAAAGAGAGTTGAGTTCCCACTTTAATTAATTCATTTTGATATTTGTGGTACGATGAATGTAAGGGCAAAGGCTAGTGCTACATACTTTACTACATTTATTGATGATTTCACACGTTTTGGTTATGTCTATTTGATTTCTCAAAAGTCTGAAGAACTTGAGTTCTTTAAAAGATATATGAATGAAGTTGAAAATAAATTATATAAAAACATATAAGATTTAAGAATCGATCAAGGATGTGAATATTTTTCAAAACAATTTGCAGAATTATGTTCTGAAAAGGGTATTATCAAACAGTTAAACAATTAACTACTCCTTATACACCTCAACAAAATGGTGTAGCTGAAAGAAAGAATAAAACATTATTAGACAGGACAAGATCAATGATGGCGCATGCAAATTTATCTATCTCTTTTTGGGGAGATGCATTATTGACTGCGGCTTACATATTGAACAAAGTGCCTTCTAAATCGGTGTCTTCCACTCCTTATGAACTTTGGACTGGTCATAAAACAAACCTTAATTATCTACGACTGTGGGGTTGTGAGACATATATTAAAGATCGTTTTGGTGAGTTTGGTAAACTAAGTCCAAAAGGAAAGAAATGTATCTTTATAAGGTACTCTAAACGCTCTAAAGGGTATGTGTTCACAGATGAACTGGAGGATGGAAGTATTGCTGAAATTGTATCACGAGATGTCAGTTTTTTGGAGAATGATTTTCCCAAAAATTGTGAAATAGGTGAAGTGGAGCCTCTGTACAAAATGTTGAATTCAGAAGATCAGGTAATGTTGTTAAACTTACCTGATAAATCAATGGATCAAGAAATGATTCCTGGTCCAAGTGGGAGTTATGAATCTCAAAATCCTATAGAGGAATCTGAACTTCAAATATGTAAGAGTACTAGAAAAGGTGTACCTAAATGATCTTATGAGATTGAGGATTATGTTTTCCTGGTATCTCCCACAGAATTTGATGAAACTAATTCTGTAACTGAGGCCTTATCAAGACCTGAAAGGGATGAATGGTTAAAAATGATGAAAGAAGAATTAGAGTCCATGAAAACCAACAAAGTCTGGGATCTAGTTGATCTTCCTAAGGAACATAAAGCTATTAGGAATAAATGGATTCTTAAAATCATACGTAAATCGGATGGGTCAATAGAACGACACAAAGCACGATTGGTGGCAAAATGTTTCACCAGTTGTGAAGTTTACTTCCATACGATTACTTTTAGCTATTGTTGCATGTTTAGATCTAGAATTACACCAAATGGAAGTGAAGACCGCTTTTCTCAATGGAGAATTAAACAAGGATATCTACATGGAACAACTAGTAGGTTTCATTGTTAAAGGTAAAGAAAACAAAGTAGGTAAATTGAGAAGATTAATTTATTGCCTAAAGCAATCTTCAAGGCAGTGGTATCTAAGATTTCATAAGGAGGTGATGTCATTTGATTTCACCTTGATCGATGAAGACCATTGCATCTATGTGAAAAAGTCCAATGGAAATTTTGTAATTCCTTTTCTTTAAGTAGATGATATTTTATTATTTGGAAATAATTTGGAGTATGTGAAAAGTGTCAAGTCATGGCTTTCAAAAACGTTTGATATGAAAGATATGGGTGAAGCAGACTATATATTGGGTGTTAAGATCCAAAGATCTCGTTCCAAGAAATTTTTTAGTTTATCTCAAGAAACTTATATAAAGAAAATATTGGAATGTTATCAAATGAATAGTTGCAAATACATGGATACTCCTGTAGCAAGGGGTGGAACTTTAAGCCTTGAAATGTTTCCAAAGATTGAAAAAGGAAAAGAAGATATATCTCGAGTTCCATATTCTAGTACTGTCAGGAGTTTGATGTATGCTAAGTTGTGTACTCGCCTAGACATTTGTTATGCCGTAATTCTAGTTAGCAGGGATCAATCCAATCCTGGAAGAGACATTGGAAATCAGTAAAGAGAATATTCTGATACCTGAAGGGAACTACAGATCATACACTGTGTGATAGTGGATCTGATTTATTCATAAAAGGTTATACATATGATGATTGGGCTGGTGACCGGGATGATAGAAAATCAACATCCGATTATGTTGATTTTGAACATCCACTTTGAAATAGTTGGAAAATGTAACTCGTAAGACAATTCACGTATAGTTCATCATAGCATAAAGGATAACAACATAATCATAAGCATAGCCTTCAATCACAGACATAATGCAAACATCAATCATCATATGATGTAGTTCACATACATAGTTAAACACCAAGATAATCTCATCATAATAGAACCATCACAAAAGAAACCCTAAGTTATATTTGTGCAATGCATAGATAAGATCCCACAATCCCATCTACATTAAGTACCACTTTTAGGCCACCATGCTCATGCTCATCATACTTTAGTCTCATCCATGGTTCATACTAATAGACAAGAAAGCATTCATGTTTATTAACTCATGTCAAGGAAAGCCACTCATAGCAACAATCCATATAAAGCATGCATTAATTCATAACTCATCATATATAGGAGAAACACACCATGGCCACTGTCAAAGCCTACTTGTGCCATGTATGAATGAAATCTTATACCCCCACTCACACTAAGTAGATCCTCTTGAAGAACCATAGTACATAACTCATGTTCATGGAGGGAAAATAGCCTTAACCGACATAGACCATGTGAGCTACATGGAATCCGGTGTCACGCCCCACACCGAAAAGAGATGTTCTATTTACCTAAGGTAGAAATAAATGTAGTAGATTTTAGGTGGATCCATTGGCTAAAGACCTATGACGGCACATAGTTACGGGATAGGGAGATTGTTACTAGAAACCCACCCTTTTTGACAGAGGAGCTTCTGTCTCAAGAGATTGTTTCAAGGAATCTGCCCTTTCTGACGAGAGAGTTCCTTCTAGAAACTCGCCCTTTCTAATGGGGGAGTTTCCATCTCACATCAATATCCACTCGCTGCTAAGCATTATTTCCCAAAATTTCATGTTTCATATTGAATTAAATTTACATGCATGAAGGAGTGTCTTACCGTCCATCTAACACAACTCATAAAATAGCTCATCGATTCAATAGGTGAGAATGGACTTTCAACCTTAGAATCATCATTAATATGTGAGGTAAACTTTTACATTATGATCATGTGTTTTCATGAGAATAGCCTTTCAATCAACACAAGAATATTATCATGGTCATGTACATTTCATTCATAGTCATGTGTAAGGGTGCATATGAGAAATATCCTTTCAACAACACCTTAGTTTCATCATAGTCATGTTCATGCATGGAGTGTGTGTGCGATTGTTCTTTAAATGACAGAATAGCAACATTATCGTCATAGATATTTCACTCTCAAAGTGTTCATAAAGCATGTACATAATATCACAATCATCCATAATTCTTCTATCTTGCTTTCAAGGATCATAGGCCACATCAAATCAACACATCTAACATTCATTATACTAGAAATGGTTATAATCATAATTCAAGTAGTTCATTTATTGCATGCATACGCTCATGTACTCATATTATGGGTCATGTGGGTAAAGTCCTTCCACAATAATGCCATATACAATTCAACATGCATAATAACTTCTTTCTTAAAGCCTGAACATTCATAGTTCATTCATTTTAGCTTTTACCCTTAAATCCCTAGAAGTCATCTTTATACTACAAGCATT
This sequence comes from Solanum commersonii, assembly GCA_029007595.1. Taxonomy (NCBI): domain Eukaryota; kingdom Viridiplantae; phylum Streptophyta; class Magnoliopsida; order Solanales; family Solanaceae; genus Solanum; species Solanum commersonii. Next base: position 248,514 of record JAJTWQ010000280.1, on the reverse strand, counting down.
ACTCTCAAGAAATATGTCACATGGTCATCATGTAAACCTAACTCTCAAGATAAACTAACCACATGTTTCATTCTTAACCAATTATTGTCATATACCATTATGTAAACCAAATCTCAATACTACTCAATCATGATCCATCATATAAGTCCTAACCTAATACATTCTTGTCTACAAGATTTACTTATAAGCAATTCATATCTAGGTCATCTAATCTAGGGCAATTCATAAAGAAGTTCATCAATCTTAGAAGGTCACATCTAAACCCTCAATTTGCCTCTTTCATGACATGACACTAGACTATACCAATTTCACCCTAGAATCTTAGGTTAATAAATAATATGTATAATCATACTAAAATCATGCAATTCCATCACAATCCACCCACATCCACTTAATTGGATCAACCTGCAACCACATCCATTATGTAAAGAAGAACCATAACTAGACTTGGGGGATTCATGGATTCTTGAGGAATTCGAGTTAAAATCATATAAAATCATCAATATATCCATAAATATACATAATTAAACCCTTAAAAACAACTTTGAAAGGAATTCGTGAGATTTAGTTAAAACCCTAACTTTTGGGATTTCTAGATTTGAAATTAGAGACTTTGAAGGGATTCTATGGGTGAAGGCTACCCATGGATGAAAAGCTACAATAACTTATTGAAGAATCTTCATGAAATTGGGTAGAAAATATGAATCCTTGAGCCCTAGACTTCAAATTCTTCTTCTTCATCAATGGAGTTTTAGAGAGAGAAATATTTGAAGAGAAGTTGGTCATAATTTTGGGTTTGGGATTAATGAAGTATATGAGGTGGTTAAAGGCTTAAAAAGTCTTATATAATTCTGATGAAACAATATAAAACGACTTCACACTTAACTAAATTAATTAGGAATTGCCTAAATGATGTGAGGCTAAAAATACATATTTTTAATCGTTATTTCCTCACATTTATTATTTATATTTGTCCTTTTTTAGCATGAATTTTATGAATTGTGTAAAATGGTATATTTTATTTGTAGGATTAAATTGGTGAAAAAAATGAAGAAGTTTGGAGCTAAAACGAATTAAAGATGGAAGGTTGAAGAAGGAAATCAAGCAGACAGCTTAATGGAAATAAGTTAGTATAATATTAATATAATTTATTTGCAAATAAGGAAAGAAGAACTTACCTGCTGGTCCAAGTGTCAGGCAGCAACGTCAAAAGAAGTTACACGCACAAAATTGGAAGCTACACGCGGAGAAAAAGGAATCCAATTCCTTTTGGTTTTGGATTCCTAATTTAATTTGGACTCAATTATTTTATTTAGGGTTTCCTACATCTATAAATAGTGCATAGAAATAATTATTTGAGGAGGAAGGGAGGTGAAGAACCAAGATACAAGACACAATATAAATTTTCTTCTAGCTTAGGAACTTTGGAAGAGCCGCCGTGGAGGCCGGAGAATTGTAGTTTATTCTTTCTTCTCCTTTATTATTTATTTGTATTCGTGATTAATAAAAGATAGTTTAGCTATTGTTCTTAACTTTTTTATGATTAACACATGCATATTTATTATAATAAATTTTGAATGTGGTTTTGAGATAATGAGTAGCTAAATTTCATAACTAGGGTTGTGGGAACCTTAAACGATTAACAAAGTATGAATAATAACTAAGTAATTCTTGAATAGTGTTTTGCATGCATTGATAATTCTTTCGTTTAAAAGTCTTTTTAGCGGTTGCAAACGCTAGAACTAGCCTTGTTGCTACTTGCCGGACCAAGGAGGTAATCAACAAGAAAAGAATTATCAACATAGATTTAGTATGATACTATCTAATAGGCTAGTGTCGATTGGTGCGAAGTAATAATTAAGCCAAACATCGATTATGATGTCTAATATGAGGTAAAGGTAAGGGTTAGTAAATTATACACACGTAGCCGGACCAAGGTGCGGGGTGAAATTCTCTAGATGCCGGACCAAAGATTTAGAGATACCTAACTTATCACTTTACATGTGATACACTAGAAAATGATTACTATTATTAGGATTACTGCGTTATGAGTTTAGGGGAAACACATTCCTAGTTACTTTTAATAATCTGAATATAAATAAATACTTAGTTCAAAGCTATCTTTTTATTGTTTTTATTTTATTTCAATTTAAATCCCCCCATTTTTATATAACGACTATCGAGTTAAATATTTGCTATTGACAATATTCTTCCATATTCTCTGTGGGATCGACCCCGACTCGTAGTTAGGTAAATATATTGCATACGATTGTTTATATTTCTTTTCAAGAAATATATTTCAATGTTATCAATAAACTACCCCTTACCTTGGCCGAGACTTAGGCAGTGTTGCAAGCATGACCTACGATTAGGACCCATGGTCTGTGAATGGACATACTGGCCGTCCTAAATTTGTCATGGACTGCAGCTCCCCAATTTGTCTTTTGACCCACGACCATGTTCCACGAGGCCTGGATGGACCTATGCCCTATAGGTCCCATCAGTAGGTCACCAACTTTGGCAGTTTTGGGCAGCCTTGGGGTTAGGCTTTAGGGTCCTCTTCAAGGACCCTTGGTTGGTCCTTTGGGAGTCTTACCTTGACATTTAACCCCTAAACCCCTCATTCAAAGTACGGGAAGACATTTTACGACTCTAACCCTCACATCAATCTCTAACACTCTCACGTAACGTTCTAGTTTAACTTACTAGTTTTTCCGGGGTGTTACAAGACTTACCCATATTTTTCAATCATCAAATCACCCATCTTTAGCAAGATCTCAATGGGTTTTTCAGGCTTGTTATGGGGTTGAGAGTAAAGGTATGGTCCATTTGTCTTAGTGACCTAACCTCTTAAAAGAATTGTTGTTTTCAACTTTGCCTTTATTCATGCTCTTTCCATATTTTGACCAAGAGATTCAACTCAAGCAATTAACAAGATTTGTTTATTATTCAATTAATTGAGAGCCCCTTTTAATTAAATCATGCAACAAGGATGTTCAAGGCATTACCTTTGTAACACATTCTTTTCTTCATATTTCTTCTTCTCATTTTTTTTTGTTGGATAGGTTCAAACTTTTTGAAAAAGAGTCTCATGCTTATTTTCCACTTAAGGTTCTTTCTACTTCCTTGCCACACCCCCAACTTAGTCCTACGTTGTTTATTCAAATAAGTCAATTCTTCAAAAAAGATTTATAGGTGGTAAGGAAGTAACATTTTTGGGTAAAGAGGTTCAACAAGGCTGTCAACATATGATTAGGCTCAGTTGGTGCCAAATTGGATACACACCCTTGATGAGTCCTAGATTTGAACTCATTTAGCACTTTGTTTTGATAGATTTAGTGTCCTCAAATGCTTAATTTATGCCATAAACTGATATTTAATCCTTGATTTTCAAGTGTATAAATTGAGGAACAAAGCAAGGACACTAACATGTGAAAGGAAACAAAACAAACCGAAGAACTGAAGAAAGGAAAGCCTGGTGATCGCCAAGAGCATTTGGTGAATCACTGAGTGTCTAGTGCTACCGCCTAAAGTTCCAGTGTGCCAGTCCTAAAGGGAAAAACCAAGTCGGTGATGAAAATGAGCAGTCGGTGAATCGCCGAGCAGTTCCACGAAGCAAAGATAGATTTCCCAAAGTTATAGACCTCGAGGATGTTGAATACTAAAGCAAAAGGCGATGGATGAGGTCAAAGGGTGGTTCGGCGAGCGATTCGGCGAGCCCGACTTACTCCATTAAGTGGCCCTTAGTGGCTTATTTTCGGAAACTATAAATTTAATTTTGAACATCAATTTAGTATCAAATTTTTATTCCATTTTAGTCTAGAACAGTTTTCTCTACGGTTTCTAAGTAGACTTGAAGGTTTCGAGACTCAATTTGGAGATTTTACAAGTGGTGTTCGACTTTTCTTTGAATTGGAGTATTGTAAAGCTTAAATTCCTCTTACCCAATTGATGGCTAATCGATTTGGTAATGGTTTTTACCCTTTTATGATGTTTGGCTAAAACCCCAATTCTTGGAATGTGATCATGTGATTATGGGTTGAATTAGTTTATGGGTATTGTTAATTACTAGTTTAAATGATGTTTAAAAATGAGTATAATCATTAATTGAGGTTTAATTTATGAATTATAGTTGCAAATGCAGTTCTAATTTTGTGTTCTTTGCTTTCTCGAGAAAGAGGTTTTAGAACTAAGATTAATGATTGATGATTTGTGGGTATTGGGTTGAGTCGGGTTTAGCTTGAGAGAGTGAATCCTAAACCCAATCCTACCCATCTAGCTCAAGAGAGTGGATGAATTAAGGTGTGAGTTGTTCTTCATTGTCATGTTTGTTGATGTTTGAAAGAAATCATATGATTCGGGGTAGTTGTTCGAGAGAAAACTATCCCCCTTATAGTCTAGCCTACTCACCAATTTTCAACCGTTTACTAGCAGTTTCAATTATCCATATATTGGATTTACCTATAATCGATCGTATCCCGATAATCCTTCTCCCTATTGTTATTTCAAATAGTTTGTGTCTGCTTTGTATTTGAAAATTGCAAATTAAAACCCTCATTTGATATTTGTGTCACCCCTTTAATTTGATATGTCTTTTTCTGATAATGTTTATGCCTATGACTGATTAGACTGCATTCATACTTCTTGAGTGAATTCTAAACACATACCGCTCCCTCTGGGATTTGACCCCAACTCATTTAGTTGGATTTTGTACTGATTTACAATTGTTGACACTTAGAATTGGAAGAAGTGTCTTGGTAATGTTATTAATCAAAATCTTGCCGCTGTTGGGATGTAGTGTTATTTGAAATTCTTTTGGTGAAGTTGAATTGTGTTCTTTTTAGCCATAGTTCAATCTATTTACTTTTATTTTTGATTTTTGTGTTGCTTGTTAAAATAGAGGAGGAAATGAGCTTTAACAGAAGTAATGGTAACAAAGTGGGCCACCAAGATGATGTTGGGAACCTCAATGATGTGAATGACCCGAGCATGAATGACCCAGTCCAAACGGGCTGTGTTGGGGCCATTCGCTTGCCTCTAGTTGAAGGAAACATTGTTTTCCACATCACAAGCATTATGCTTCAGCTCCTTCAATAGAAGGGTTTGTTTAGTGGGCTGGCTGATGATCACTACAATAAATGTGATATTTAGCTACAAAATTATTAGTTACGACATAAAATTCGTCACTAATTATTCACCTTGTGTGACAAAAAGTACATTTCGTATTTAAATTTATGTGCAACATACTTTTAGTGACGGAACATACAATTTCGTAGCAAAGTTTTGTCCAGTAAAGTTTCCCACCAAAATATAATTTGGCGCCATTTATTAAGTACAACTTGGGACAAATTTTAATTCATCAATGACACATTATTTTGTCGCTAATAATGTATCCAATTTGTGACAAACTGTTATTTGTCATAAAATTAATTACAATTTTGGACACGAAAACATTTCATTACAAAATATAAGTTTTTGCAATAGCAACAAAATAGAGTTCGTAGTTGAATGTTGTAAGCTTAAGCCACAAAATTATATATTTAATAGTGACCTTAGTTTTTGTCTCTAATAATAGAAGCAATTGGTGACAATTATTTTATAGTCTCTAATTAACCTGCGACTTAGTGACAACATAATTTTGTCACAAAATATACAATGTTTAAGTAGTGACAATTTAAATTTTGTAGTTGAATAATTTAACCATTTATCACGTTTTTTTAAAATTTAAATATAAAAGTAATAATTAGCTATGCTCAAGTGCAGATCTATAGGGTAGTGAGAGAGTTCACCAGCAGGGGCGGACCCACATGGGTACCAGGGGGTTCACCTAAACCCCCTCGGTAAAAAATTACATGGTATATATAAGGTAAATTTTCTATATTTATGTGGATATATATATTTTGAATCCCCTCAATGACAAAGAGAAATTGATAGCCTAGTGGCAGGTCTCCTTGAAATTAAATACACGTCGAGAAGGGTTCGATTTCCTCTGTAGTATTTTATTTTTAGTTTCAGTGTTTTTTTATGTTTCAGTTCCATTTCACTTTTATTTAGTTTTTTATTTTATAAAACATGCTAAAAGTTTGGTTTTAAATCCAAAAAAAAAATAAGGGTCTGCCACTAAAACTATATACTACTACTTCCTTGAAATTTTGTTTTGTTGGCTTATTTACACGTTTATACTTTTATTTTTCGAACCTCCTAAACGAAAATCCTAGGTCTACCACTGTTCTCCAGGACTACTTGATAAAAAAATACACAATATATTGATAATATTCTTTTAAATTTAGAAGTTGACCTACTGATTTAGAGGGTTCGAAATTCCCTTGACGTTCCAAGTTGAAACATCAACCCATGAATAAAAGTAATACTAGTAAGATGGTGTATATTCATGACACACATAAACTGACATTGTTTGTGTTCATTGCAGACATGTATAACAATTTTTTGACTAAAATAAAATCATTGTCAACCACTTGACAAAAGAGATGCATGTTATTAAAGACATCTCATAATGAATATTTAAAATAGATTAACATCTCTAACAAATAAGGAACAAAAATATTTTCTGGGTAAATAATATTAAGAAAAAATAATATGAATGAAAAACCTCTACTACTTAAGCAAATATGTTTTCCATAACCTCTAACATAGAAGAAATCATCAATTATTGTCGTGACTACACCATTCTTGAGACATGACATGTAGACATCAGATAGTTCATGATGGAAAAATGTGGCTGCAACTGAAGAACTTCAATTTGTACATTGTCTGTTGTATCAACCACCTGTTACCACAAACATTAAAATGCGCACATCAAAAAATTTAGATATGACTATTGTTATTGAGCTTCAGTAATCTATGTTGAAAAGACAAATATTTTACTTGTCAGTTCATGGACTAGAATATTAAGTATGTTTCTTGGTTTTTGAAATACATTTATTAGAGTATCAAGAGAGATATAAAATGTCAAAAAAAAATCTTCTCTATATTTTCTCTCTAGAATTTCTTAATAGACATATACTATCAAGTTGGATTATGAGGCACCGACTGTGAATCTACAACCATTGGACATAGACCTTGAAGGCTGCTCAAAACAAGTGAAGACAATCCAACAAAAATCTTTCTCGAATTCGTCCTACAATGATGAGAAATCGAGTAACAATAAGAAAAGCAGGGGAGCGATTTCAAATGAACACTGTTGTTGGATTCAATAAATATTTCTCAGGTTATTTCTGGTGCAATTCAAGTGACTCCAACAACTGGAGAGGAAATAGCACACTTTAATCTAGCTATGCTCAAAGAATCAAGTCATTCCACCGTGCCAATATCCAGTTCTAGAGATGGCGATTTGGAGAAAATCGTAAGTGATAGTCTGGATATGCGCACTCATATTTGATGTGATGATCCTACAGGTGAGTGTCCTAATACTTAGTCCTTTAATAGTCAATTAATTAAGAATGTTTATAATTCTGGTCGTACTAATATGTTAAATAATAAAGAGGGTGATCATGCTGTTGATGGTGGTAAAGGTAAAAGGATGGTCATAGAACAACTTAAGTAGGGTCCTAGTAGGAATGACAACACCAAACAAAATTATACCAATGAGCCTAATAACTCCACTCGTAAACCTTATGTCCCTAACAACACTCCTCTCCAAATTTCCAGCAATTTCAAAACCTTTAGACCCACCAATATCATACTTGCAAAGAAGAGCACAAAAAAGAACAATGTGACCACTGAACCAACACAAAAACAACCCCCTCAAACTAAACAAAAACCAGTTGTGATACCAAAACATCCCCTTACTAATATCCCTCACTCTATTGTTACTAAACTAAGAGCCCAAGAAGCCCAAAAAGTTATTCCTATGGACATCAGTCCTCCAAAGATTACTACCAATTAGGGCTGCCCTGCTGTTGTGTCAGATTTCATCGTATATTTAGCTGAAAGGTGAAAATTTACCCTCATTAGTAATTTATCAATAGCCCAGAATGGAGGTCATAAGGAAACAATTTATCCTACAAAATGAATTTAGACCATTAAAATCAATAGACAGAACACACAACAGTACAACACAGATCAAGGCAATAGTAATAATGTTTACAGTCCTAGATCACCTCAGAGTCATAAGGATGCTAAACAACAAAATTCAGAACACTTGCAGGTAAGTATGAATTCAGAAATAAATTCTCAAAAGCCCACAAACTGTAATGTTGATCCTAGAGTCCAGGAATGATCTGATTTCTCTAGTTGAAAGTTGTAAACATGACATTAGGGTCATTCAAGTTAACTGATTTAAACCTCTTCCATCCATTGTTAAATTAACTACTCATGGGAGCGCTTTGGAGAACCCAGGAAAGATTGGGGCTGGTGGTATTCTTAGAGATCACAAATGTGAGTTGATTTATGTAGATAGAGGAACATCCTCCATAGGACAATCCAATTCAATGCAAATTAAATTAATGTAATAAATAAGAAAACACTTGATGAAAGCAAACAATCCAGACCACACCCAAAATTTAAAAAATAGTGAAAACTCCAATAGAAGTCTAATGAAACAGAGGAAACAGTCAAACGAATGCGAGCAAAAGTTGAAATTATTTTTTTCGCCAGACTCTCTCAATAGCGAGGAAGAAGAAGAAGAAGATGATGATGATGAGGAACAACAATAATAGAATACATACTTGGAAGAAGAAGGAGAGACGCACTAGTCGTAGTCAATGAAAGGTAAGCCCCTACAGTTATGAAGTTACATCACAAAATCAATGTCATTTTCATCATCTGTGTCACCATCTTCATCTTTATCAATACTTTTAGTGCCTTTAGTTCTATCAAGATCATTTGTGTACTCAATTATAGTGTCGTCCTCTAGGTTAGAATCTTCGGTATTGTAACCAACTTCATGTTCTTTTTGAACCTTCAATTCAAATGCACTTGAATCTAAGGTAATTGAAGCAACATCATCTCTATGTAATTGGATCGGCATATCCTCAATAGAAACATCTATCATGTTACTTTCCATTGACACATCTTGATACACTTCACCAGTAGTGTGCAATTCATCACTTTCCACCTTTGAATTTTGCATCTCTAGCACATCATATATATGTCTATCTTGAAATTTTTGCACAATTCGCCAATTTTTTCCTAATTTTGGATCACAAATATAAAATACTTGCTTTGCTTGAGTAGCTAGTACAAAAGAATCATGTTCATACCAAAATCTATTTACATTTATACTGGTGAATTTTTTATCTTTTTGCATACCAGATTTTTACGAAGATCAAACCACTTGCATTTAAATAGAACAACTCGATTGCCTTCTATATACTCTAACTCAATAATGTCAACTATAATACAATAAAAGTCAATCACTTCATTTTCATGATAGCCTTCAACAACTATGCCACTATTTTGACTTTTACGTAATTCATCACGACTTTGAATATGGTACCTAACACCATTAACAATACAACCAGGATATCTTCTTCCTCGAATATCAGGTCCTATTGCCAAAGGATATAACTTCTTGATACACATTGAATTCTCCTTATTACACAAATGCATAATCTGTAATGAAAAATTATTACATTCAATTAGTAAAGAAGAAAAAGTTAAACTTAAACACAACACGATTTTCATTTTAAAAATCACTTACTTTCCCTTTGAACCATAAAGAAAAATGTTCTCTATGTTTCTTTTCTATATTCACAACATCTTCGTTTAACAACTCATTTTTGTGTTCCCTACATAGGAAAAATGAATTTATGAGTAATTTAAAATAACAGAAAACTAATATAGATAAATAAGAAAACTTACTGTAGAAAAGGCTCTGCTTCTTCACAATTATTTAACACATACCACTAAGCCATATCAAAATCTTTCTTCGGTATTGCATCATATTCTCCTTTAACTGGTCTAGCACTTTCAGAAAATATGTCTAGAACATGCTCCTCTTTGTTGCTAGATCCATCAGCATTTCGATATTCACGATTAAATCTAGTCTCAATGTTAGTAAGATACATAGAGCAAAATGTCAAACATTCATCAATAATATAACCTTCTGCAATAGAACCTTCTGGTCGCGCCTTGTTTCGCACATAACGCTTAACCTTACACAAAAATCTCTCAATTTTGTACATCCAACAATATCGTACTGGTCCCCCATACATAGCTTCTCGTGGTAAATGTACAGCCAAATGTACCATAATATCAAAAACAGCAGGTGGAAAGATCATCTCAAGCTTACAAAATATAATAACTATATCCCTTTCAAGTTGTTCTAAGTCATCTCGTCTCATTGTCTTACAACACAATCGTTGAAAGAAATGATCTAACTCAATCAATGCTAAAGAGACATCTTTATTTCCAAATCCATGAATAGCTATAGGTAGCAATCGTTGTAGCAAAACATGATAATCATGACTTTTGAGTTTATCTAACTTAACACCATATGCACTTACATACCTTGAGATATTTTGAAGCATAACCATCAAGAAATCTAACACATTTCAAAGATTCTCCAAATTTTCTTTTCTCTTTTTCTGACATGTTATAACAAGCAAATGGCACTGTATAACTAGAATCATCATGATACAACAATAGTTCCTTTCTTATGTTCATATCCTTAAGATCTTCTCTTGCTTTCTCTGTGTCTCTTTAGTTTTCCTCTCAATATTCTGTAATGTCCCCAAAATACCGTCACAAATGTTCTTTTCTATGTGCATGACATCTAAATTATGCCGCAACTTCAAGCTCTTCCACTATGGTAACTCAAAGAAAATACTTTTCCTCACCCAATTCAACTCTATAGGAAGACACTTTTTTTCTTATTATTTGAGTGTTTTCTTGGTCTATAAGTACTTAGCAGATCCAATTATTGTAAGACATCATCTTCTGAGAGCTCTTTTGGTTTCAATCTTTTTTCTACCTTCCCATCAAACTTCATGTTTCTTCTCCATGCATGGCTAGGTTTAAGATACCGACAGTGACCCATGTAACAAATTTTACTTCTTACCTTTTGTGACAGTGCATCCTTATTGCGAGTAGGTCATGCCTTGTATCCTTTAGTACTCCATCCAGATAAATTAGCTAATACAAAAGAAATAATATATGTTAGCTATTACAGTTATGTGTTCCCTTGTTATTAAATTTATGTTTGTAGCTCTTCTTAAACAAGAAGAGTATCCTAGATTAGAAACATATAAACTATGGGGACAAAAATATGTCCAAATGCAAAGATAACCGAGTTGAACAATAAGTAATCTCGCAAATAATAACAATACTTGATAGACTAACACAAAAAAAATAAACTATGAAAGTAGTGTGAATTGTCACCACAAAACTACTAACAAAAAAAAGTTTAATTAATTAGTAGGTTGTTATTCCAATAGAAGAAAAATGAGATTAATGTATTATTTTCTATCTAACTTGGACTAGTTTCAAGGGTGTTCGTATCATTACTATTGCTAATAAATAAATAGGAAACAATCAAAGTTTGTCAACCTAACTACTTAAATTAGTTGAGGTGAGGCTTACTTATTTGGGTTGATAAAAAAAACTGAAAAGTTATCCACTCATTACTCCTTACATTTCTATGAAATGTGATACAGTAATTGCATTTTCTATATTATAAAGGAATGACAAACATCAGGAGAGCCGTTACAACTTGATATGAAGAATTTTTAGGCTGGAGATGATTTAGACATACTGAACAATAAGAAATATAAACACTTACCATATGCTGGAAAGTCATTTATGGTCCATAAAACAGCAGCATGCATCTTGAAGCACTCCCCTGTGGAAGCATCAAATGTCTCTACACCATCACTCCATGAATCTTTCTATTCATCAACCAAAGGCCGCAAGTAAACATCAATATCCTTTCCAGGTTCTTGAGGACCAGGAATAAGTAGTGACATAATCATAAATGTATCAGTAAAGCATTTCCAAGGAGGAAGATTATAAGGAAATAAAATTACAGGCCACATGCTATATGGTGTGCTCATGTTACCAAATGGGTTGAAACCATCAGTCGCGAGGCCAAGTCTAATGTTACGTGGTTCTTTTGCAAACCACATATGATTCTTAGCAAACTCTTTCTAATCTTCAGAATCAACTGGATGTGTTAACACATTCGTATCATCAAGAGATGTTTCATTATGCCACCTCATGTCAGTTCTTGTTTTTTTTGACATAAATAATCTTTGACGTCTCGGCTTTAAGGGAAAATATCATAAGACTTTATGAGGCATCTTTTTACCCTTTCTCGTTTCAATTTTCCACCTTGAAGTACCACATTGTGGACATTCTTGTCTATCTTTAAATTCACCCCAATAAAGCACACAATCATATTTAGAAGCATGAATCGAAATGTATCCTAATCCCAAACCTTGTAGCATGTTTTTAGCATCATAATGCGACTTAGGAAGTGTATCGCCATTAGGCAATGCATCTCGTAGCAACTCTAACAACATATTAAATGACTTGTTGCTACACTGATTGTACACTTTCAAGTGGAGCAATTTCACAATAAATGAAAGCTTCGAGAATTTTTTGCATCCCGGGTACAATTCACATTCAGCTTCTTTCAACAATTTGTCAAACTTCTTTGCTTTGCTCTCGCTCAAATTACCATATCCATTGTTACTGGATGTTGTGTCTTGATTGGCTTGTGATTTTCCACTGATTTCTTCTAACATGTCATGTATTTCATTATGACTGGCATGTTCTTCATTTATCCATTCCTCATTTTCATCATCATTGTCAATTTTCATCATTCTCTCTCATTTGTGATTGTTCCCCATGGTATATCCATTGCACGTAATATTTCATAATAACTTTCAACAAGTCATCATATACTACATCTTGTGTTTGAAAATTTATATTTAAACAATCTTGGTAGGGACATCGAATTTTAGTATTTCGATCAAAGTGAGTTCGGATAAGTTTCATAAAAGATTGGACACCCTCTACATATCATTTAGAGAACTTTGGTTCATGCATCCATCCTTTATCCATGATAAACTGCACAAACATATAAGCGAATAATAATTAAATACTATAAAAAAGCTGACTTCACAAGGTAATATTAATTTTAAGCTCTTCGTAGGTCTTCCAAAAACAGAATAGATGCCACAACAATCAAATTATTGTTAAGCCTAGCAACTGCCGATGCTTGAGCTATATGACCAAGCAGTATAAAACCTACTTGACTACCTAAAACTCACTCCCAATCAACTCCTAATATCACTCGGTAAATCAGACATCACTAGTGAATAAAATTGTCGCTCAGACAATCTGTTGAACATATTGCAGGCATCCTAATGTAAGCTTTGTTTTGGCAGCAATGAACGGGTGTTCAACCCTTCTGAAAAGTTTAGAACTTTAGTTTATATTATTAGAATAACATTCACAACAATACCTATTCATAGGGACTCATAAATTGCATCACTAATAAAACACATAATTCACGTAACTTTGTACAAATATGGGCATGAAGGGGATATGAAATGGTTCTGATAGAAAGTAAGATAGAGAAAAAACATAGAATCTTACCTGAATATATACTAGCGAGGTGGAGGTATGGCCAAAAACATCGGCCACAACTACTGCATATGAGAATCATGAGAGCTAAACAGATGGGTATCTTTTGTTTTGGATGAGAAATAATAAGAGTAGATGCTGAGTTGTTTTGAAATCAGAGTGTAAAAAACTTATCAACTTTAGCACATTTATCAATAAAAAGTAATGAATCATTTATATATTTGACTCATCTAATGAATTTTCTTTTTGTTCCCCTAATATTTTATATATTTAAAGAAAATTATATTTTTGCCTGATCTATTATTTTTTTCCATTCGAGTCGAGTTCGAGTTCAAAATCCATCGATTTAAAGATCCAACGAGCACCCTGTTCACTGCCGTAAACTAGGTGATCTTCGTCCCTTTACGTTTATTTCTATTATTGTTTCTGTGAAAGAGTTATGTCTATTGTAAGAATAAATCATGTAATTAGTGGAGTTGTAAGCATAAGTTTTCTTTCAAATATTTAGTAATTATTTCGCAAGATGGTCAAGTGGTCGTAGTTTGATCTCATTCTTGTCATAAAAATACTTCTTTGTAGTTGAATACGAGGAATTTGAAGTTTAGCTTGTGCCAAAAATACATGTATTATGATTTAGTTAATTTTATTTGGATCAAAAGTCTTTAATCGCTAAATGAGTAGTTCTTTTGGTGCTTGCATAATGAATACACATCCAATGATCCATTTGAGTAGAACATATGTCGACATGTAGGAGGGAAGACAAGAGAAGTTATATAAGGAAACATACCAAGTTCACTTTTTGATAGATTTAATTGAGAGTGGATTGAAGTTGAACATAGGTCTCAATAACAAATATAATAGTGAAACTACATTCAATAAGTCACTCCTCGCGTGTTTCTAACATAAAAAGTTAGCGTAACACTCCAAATATTGACATTTTATCTTAGGGAGTATATATATATCATCGGACAAAATTCCCTTTTTCAAAACTCGATCCGACTTCAGCTATTCATGCCCATAGGGGGGTAATATGACCTTAGTATAGTTAATGTGTGTCTCTGAGATTTCGATCATAGTGTAGGGGTTACTTGTGCCTTATCCTACAATACTAACATCAAAGAACAAGTTTTTAGACGTGAATGATAAAATACAAAAAATAAAATAAAATTACAGCTTGAATTGCTAATTGAAAATTCCCCAATCCAAACATTATGGAATTATAGTACCGAAAAAGAATAGAGGAACATTGTACCATACCATTTTAATTTGGTATGATATTGATATAGGATTTTAATTTGGATCAATGCCTTGTGGCATGTAAATATTACAATATGTTGTTTTAAATTTCTATAAAGTAATTCTTTATAAAGAACTGTTTTTTAATATAATGGCAAGATAGTTAAATTTATTTTTAAAATGTGGAATGTAAAATAACGCACTGGATTTCCACAGATTTCAACTATTAAATTATATTACATCTTATAGCGTACAAATTCACAACCTTATAATTGCTTCTAAATTTATCTTTAACCATAAGTAGGTGTAAGAATTTATTTTTTTGTTTTCTTTTTTCTCCTCTTTATATATATATATATATATATATATTAAATAAGCCTTTAAGATAAATAGCTTAATTTCCTTCAGAAGAAAACACAGTGTAAAACTCCTACCACTTCTCAACCTTTCCACTTCCCAAGTTTTTGGGATTACCATCCCAACTCTTAAAATTTCTTTTTTGATTCCACCAAAACAAAACCATCGATCTTTGGGGTAAAAAATTCAAAAAAAAACTGTGTTTTTGGCGCTTAATTTCTGAAATTTTTGGCTCCAAAATTGATTTTAGAAGAATGTATATATATACATATGTGACAAATGAAAAGCTAACTCCTGACTGAAGTTTGATTTTTGAGCTTGAAGAAACGTACCAGGTATGAATGATTCCTATGAAAAACAGAGAACAAGAAGACTGAAATTCAAAGTAAATTATTTGTGTGAATCGCTTAAACTTGTCACAAAAGAGCTACTAGACATACATGAAATTAAGCTCTACAACTTTGTATTGATTAAAAATAGGATCAATGTAGTACAGTTCATTGTTTCTTCAAAACAATAGAAGCAAATTACAAACATACACTATAGAGTTCATTGAATCGTGTTAGTTGTTTCAAACTACCAAGCTCCACAACCAAACTACCAAACCAACTCATATCCCAGATATCAAGCCCCTCGTCCGAACACTCCAAATTATCGTCAAATGCCTCCCCCTCAGCAAGGCAATAACAATTCCCCCCGTCCTAGATTTGAGAAGAAGCCTGCCAGAATTTTCACTCCGCTTATTGAAAGTCGAACAAAGCTGTTCGAGCGATTAACTGCGGCAGGATATATTCATCCAGTGGGTCCCAAGCCGGTTGACACCAGTTCAAAGTTTTACAGACCTGATCAGAGGTGCGCGTATCACTCCAATAGTGTTGGACATGATACTAAAGACTGCATCAACCTGAAACATAAGATCCAAGACCTGATTGACCAAAACGTGGTCTCTCTTTAGATGGTCACGCCCAATGTCAATAGTAGTCCTTTACCAAATCATAGAGGCGCTACTATCAATATGATAGAGACAGATGATGACTGGTGCGTGACAAAGACAATAGTTCCAATTGTTTCTGATGAGTTGGAAAAGGTTGTGGCCTCGTTGAGCATTAGGGAGAAGACAGAGTTTGTGATTCTGACACCCGAGAAGGCTGTTGCCTTGGGGCCGACAGAAACTCTTGCCCGACCAAAAGTTTGTGATTGAAACGACTGTTACTCAGGGCATGACCAGATCTGGCAGGTGCTACACACCAGAAGAATTGGACTAAGGGGGGCAGAAAAAAGATCAGACTAAAAGACCGATTAGTGAAGCTGAAGCCGAAGAGTTCTGGAGGAAAATGCAGCCGAAAGATTATTCAATCGTGAAGCATTTGGAGAAGACGCCGGCTCAGATCTCTATGTGGGCCTTATTGATGAGTTCGCAGTTACATAGGCAGGCTCTAATGAGGGATTTGGATGATACTTACGTGCCTGTGGGTACTAACAGTGACAATTTAGCAGCCATGATAAATTAGGTCATCCGAGGACACCGAATCAATTTTTGTGACGAAGAGCTTCCCTTTGAAGGGAAGATGCACAACAAAGCTCTACACGTCACCTGTATGTGTCGAGATAAGATAATTAATCACGTCTTGGTTGATGACGGATCCGATCTTAATATTTGCCCACTTTCGACTTTGAGGCAGCTGAAATTCGACTTGGGAAAGCTTCACCAGCACCAAGTCAATGTGAGGGCCTTTGATGGAGTGCAAAGAGACACATTGGGTGCAGTAAATTTGGATATTCAGGTGGGTCCTGCGGATTTTAATGTGGAGTTCCAGGTGCTGGACATCAACACCAGTTACAACTTGCTTCTGGGAAGACCATTTATTCATATGGCTGGGGCTGTGTCTTCTACCCTTCACCAACTAATGAAATTTGTTTGGAAGGACCAGGAATTGGTCATTTACGGTGAAGGAAGCCATTCCAACGGGTATGTGTCGATCGTTGATGATGTTTCTCGAGGTTGTGATTTCTACACGGTGGAGCTGGTAAATGCCACCGATGCTGACTTGGCCCCGCAACTTCCTATGCCCTCAGCATACAAGATGATTGCTACTATCATTCTCCAGAATGGTTTCAAACCAGGTTTTCGGTTGGGGAAGCATTTCCAAGGAATCGTCGAGCCTATCCAAATTCCCGCCAAAGGAGCAAAGTTTGGTTTGGGGTATGTCCCCACAGATGGTGACGAAGCAGAGATGAAGAGCAAGGGTGTTGATCAAGCGTTGGCCAGGCCAATTCCTCATCTGTACCAGTCATTTCCGGTACGAGAAAACGTCAATGATGGTGGTCTCGGGGAAGGAATCTGGGACCTTTTTGAGGAGATTAAAGCGGTCATTGAGGAAGAGGTTGGGACATCAGGCATCCGTGATACATAACCTGAGGAGCGATTGCAGAACTGGACCTCCATACCACTCCTGATCTCCCGCTCATCTGGGTAGAAAAGACATGTGTCTTTGTTAATTTTGAAATTGGTGGTAGTTCGGAAGAGGCCCGAAACCCACCCTTTATGCGGTTTTATTTGTTTGAAGTTTTTAAATTCTCTTGTGATGTTTAAAAAAGCAAATGGCCCCCGGCCATGGCTAAAGTTTGTGCTTGTTTTTTTCAATTTAAATGAAATCCTCTTTTATCAAAAATTGTTTACTTATCTGTTTACGCGTTTACTTTCCTAACTTGTCTTGTTTATGATTTCAGTAATAATAATTTAAAACCTGCCAATGTCATGTCATGTCATGAGCTGAACAAACAAAATGAGGTAGGTGATGATGAATGCGAGTAGTATGAAGAAGAAAATGAGGTACCCAAACATGTTGTCGAAGAGTTTCGACATTTTGAGAATCAACACAAGCCGAATTTGGAAGAAACTGAAACTGTGAATCTCGGGTATGAGGAATGTGTTAAAGAAGTAAGAATCAGTGTCCATCTGACTGAAGCTCAAAGAAGAGACTTGGTTCATTTGCTTAGAGAATACATTGATATATTTGCCTAGTCTTATGAAGATATGTCAGGGCTGAGTACGAATATAGTGTCCCACAAGTTGCCAATTAATCCAGAATTCAGTCCAATAAAACAAAAGACTTGAAAGTTTAAGCCTGAGTTGAGTTTGAAGATCAAAGAGGAGATTACCAAACAGATCGAGTCTCAAGTAGTGGAAGTGACGCAATATCCGACTTGGCTAGCCAATGTTGTTCCAGTGGCCAAAAAAGATGGAAAGATCAGAATTTGTGTCGATTACAAAGATCTCAATAAAGCTAGCCCGAAAGATAATTTTCCATTGCCAAACATTCATATTCTTATTGATAACTACGCCAAACATGAAATGCAGTCGTTTGTGGATTGTTATGCTGGTTACCACCAGATCCTGATGCATGAAGAAGATGCAGAAAAGACAGCTTTCATCACGCCTTGGGGTGTATATCATTATCGGGTAATGCCGTTTGGTCTCAAAAATGCCGGTGCTACTTATATGAGGGCCATGAAAATCATTTTTCATGATATGATTCATAAGGAGATCGAGGTGTATGTAGATGATGTTATAATCAAGTCCCGCGAGAGTTCGAATCACTTGACTCACTTGAAGAAGTTCTTTGATCGCTTGCGCCGATACAATTTGAAGCTAAATCCCACCAAGTGTGCTTTCGGAGTGCCAGCTGGCAGGTTGTTGGGATTTGTAGTCAGCAGGAGGGGCATTGAGCTCGACCCTTCTAAGATCAAGACGATCCAAGAATTACCTCCCCCAAAGACCAAGAAAGAGGTGATGAGTTTTTTAGGAAGGTTAAACTACATCAGTCAGTTTATAGTTCAATCCACCGTGGTGTGTGAACCTATCTTTAAATTATTGAAAAAAGATGCTTTGACCAAGTGGATCGGAGAATGTCAAACTGCTTTTGATGCCATCAAGAACTATTTGTCCAATCCATCGGTGTTGGTCCCTCCGCGAGAGGGGAGTCCGTTATTGCTATACTTGTCTGTCTCAGATAATGCATTAGGATGCGTGCTTGGTCAACATGAAGAAACTGGGAAGAAAGAGCGAGCCATTTATTACTTGAGTAAAAAGTTCACTCCATATGAGGCTCGTTACACTCTTTTGGAGAGAACATGTTGCGCTTTGACTTGGATCGCTCAAAAGTTGAGACATTATTTGTCTTCTTATACCACATACCTTATTTCGGGATGGACCCGTTGAGGTATATTTTCCAGAAAGCGATGCTGACCGGGAAGTTGGCTAAATGACAAATGCTTTTGAGTAAGTTTGACATTGTGTATGTGACTCAGAAGGCGATAAAGGCACAAGCCTTGGCTGATCATCTTGTGGAGAATCCAGTTGATGAAGAGTACGGAGCGGTCTTAGTGTCAGAAACCGGTCTGCACTATCCTATGGCGGCTAAACTCCGATTTGAATGCACGAACAATATGGCTGAGTATGAAGCTTGCATCCTCGGTCTGAAGATGATAATTGATATGAATGTTCACGAGTTGCTAGTTATTGGAGATTCAGATTTGCTGATTCATCAGGTTCAAGGGGAATGGGCCGTGAAAAACCCAAAAATCACACCATATGTGCTGTATATACAGAAGTTGTGCAAGATATTTCACCAGATCGAGTTCAGCCACACTCCCAGGACACAGAATGAGTTGGCTGATGCTCTTGCCACCATCGCGTCAATGATTAAGCATCCAGATACAAGTTATATTGATCCAGTGGATATAGAGGTAAAAGAGCAGCCTGTCCATTGTTCGCATGTCGAAGCAGAACCAGATGGTTTACCTTTGTATTTTGACATCAAGAAGTATTTAGAGGATGGGACTT
The DNA here is from genome assembly GCA_029007595.1 of Solanum commersonii. Taxonomy (NCBI): domain Eukaryota; kingdom Viridiplantae; phylum Streptophyta; class Magnoliopsida; order Solanales; family Solanaceae; genus Solanum; species Solanum commersonii. The sequence goes on along the minus strand of JAJTWQ010000280.1, from coordinate 228,527 downwards.
ATCCTGAGAATGCAACGTTCAACCAGAAGAAGTCGATACGCCGTATGGCCCTCAATTTCTTTGCAAGCGGGGAAATCCTTTACAGGAGGACTCCAGATTTAGGTCTTCTCAGATGCGTTGATGCTAATGAAGCTGCAAAGCTTCTGGAACAGATACATGCCGGAGTTTGTGGCACTCATATGAACGGACTCACTTTGGCAAGGAAGATCCTTCGAGCCGGTTATTTTTGGATGACTATAGAATACGATTGTTGCAAGTTCGTGCAGAAATGTCATAAATGTCAAGTGCATGGTGATTTGATTCGTGTCCCGCCTCATGAACTCAATGCTATGAGTTCACCTTGGCCTTTTGTAGCTTGGGGCATGGATGTTATTGGTCCAATAGAGCCAGCCGCTTCTAACGGACACAGATTCATTTTGGTTGCCATTGACTACTTCACCAAATGGGTGGAAGCAGCTTCGTACAAGTCGGTAACCAAAAAAGTTGTAGCTGATTTTGTTCGCAACAATCTAATATGTAGGTTTGGAGTGCCAGGATCCATCATCACCGATAATGGATTGAACCTCAACAGTCACTTGATGAGAGAAATATGTGAACAATTCAAGATTACTCACCGGAACTCAACTGCCTATCGTCCCCAAATGAATGGAGCCGTAGAAGCTGCCAACAAGAACATAAAGAAGATTTTGAGAAAGATAATTGATAATCGCAGAGGTTGGCATGAGATGTTGCCATACGCTTTGTTGGGTTACCGAACGACAGTCAGAACATCAGTTGGAGCTACTCCATATTTACTTGTATATGGAACAGAAGCAGTTATACCTGCAGAAGTCGAAATACCTTCATTGAGAATAATCCAAGAAGTCGAATTGAGTGACGCTGAATGGGTTCGTAAGAGGATTGATCAATTAACCTTGATTGATGAGAAGAGAATGGTTGCTGTTTGTCATGGCCAATTGTATCGATAGAGAATGATTCGGGCTTTTCACAAGAAAGTAAGAGCCAGAATGTTTAAAGTTGGTCAGTTGGTTCTCAAACGTATTTTCCCTCACCAGGATGAATATAAAGGGAAATTTGCACCAAATTGGCAAGGACCCTACATGGTTCGCAAAGTGTTATCTAGAGGTGCTTTAGTCCTATCGGAGATGGATGGCACCGAATGGTCGAAACCGATCAACTCAGATTTTGTCAAGAGATGCTACGCGTGAAGCTTCAGTTTGTATTCCTATTAGTTTCTTGTAATCGTTCTATTTGTTTGTAATTTCTTTGTTTAAAATCTATTCCTATGTAATGAACTACGTCTGACCTAAATTCTCAAGAATGAGATACGTAGGCGGCCTATGTCGACCTCGGTCACCCCTTTATCCCCTTTAAATATTTCTCTGTAATGAACTACGTCTGACCTGAATTCTGAAGAACAAGATACGTAGGCGGCCTATGTCGGCCTCGGTCGGTTGCTTTGTAAATTTCTTATTTTCGTTGATCCTTGAGAGATGGAACTACGTTTGGCCTGATTCTTGCCTCAACGGGATACGTAGGCGCCACAAGGGCTCGGTCATATCTCCAGTAAGATTTCTATTCTTTCTTTACAATAGAAACTGGGACAGAATTTTTTAGGGGGACTCAAAAATTCTCAAGAAGAAGATCTCTCCAACAAAGTCAAGATTGAAGTTACTCTGAGATTTGTAACTGGACAGAATTTTTGAGAGGATCTAAAAATTTTCGTGATTTACTCACCAACAGTTAAAGATAAGCCAAGGCAGATAACTGGGACAGAAATTTTGAGGATGTCCTCAAAATTTCAATAGGGTTCACTGGGAGTTTAGAATATCTTTGAATACTTCCCAACATGTAATTGGATGGACTTCAAGGCATCAACTTCAAAGACATTCATTAAGCTTGACGTGACATGATACTTGGCAGTGACTTTTCCAAACATTACTTTTGAAAATCTATTTTTTTTTCTTCTTAAAAAAAGCTTTTCCCCCATGTTTAAATTTTCGCATGAAAATATTTTGTCTTATCTATCAAGAAGCGAGGGATCGGAGAAATCAGTTGGAGATAGCAAGACAAGGAGCAGACGATCGAAGAGATCAACACGGATCAGTTCATTTTTAAACTAACAATTTTCCTATGGATGTAGGTCTACAGGGTGCCTCAAGATCGGCATATTCTTCCGTTCAATGAATATGGAGAAGTCAAAGTACGAAGAGCTCCTAAAATTGACAACTTTTCTGTGGATGTAGGGAACATTTTATGCTTTTTATACCAAGAATTGGGAATATGAGTAGCATTGCTTTATTCAAATTCTCAGCGAGGCAAAGTTCATAATGAACTTGCAATTATGTTCAGAGATGGAACAAATGAAAACCTTGAAGAGAGAAATATTATTATTTTCCAGCAACTAAAGATACCTGGAAGATATTTATCTGCATTATATCATCAGATAGGATAATATCCTTACCCTAAAGGTTATTTATATTGTATTGTCAAATGAGATGATGTCACTACTCCGAGGGTCATTTTTATTTATATTGTCGATTGAGACGATATCACTACCCGGAGAGTCATGTATATCGTATTGTCAAACGAGATAATACCACTACTCCGAGGGTCATTTTTATTTATATTGTCGAATGAGACGATACTGCTACTCGGAGAGTCATTTATATCGTATTGTCAAATGAGATGATACCACTGCTCCGAGGGTCATGTTTATTGTATTGTCGATTCAGATGATACCGCCATCCAAAAGATACCCAGAAGATCACATATGTCGCTTAGTGAAGCGTTATCTTCATTTGGTATCAGGGAGGAATCATCAAAAGAAATCATGCATCGCGAGAAAAGATTCATGCATTGCAAGAGAAGATCCATGCATTGCGACAAAAGTCATGCATTGCAAGACAAAGAAGTCATGCATCGCGGAGAAGTCATGCATAACAAAAGAAGGTTCATGCATCGCGGGAAAAAGATTCATGCATCGCGAGAAAAATTCATGCATTGCAAGAGAAGATTCATGCATTGCAAGAGAAAGAAATCATGCATTGCAAGAGAAGATTCATGCATCGCGGAAAAAAAGATTCATGCATCGCGAGGAAAGTTCATGCATTGCAAGAGAAGATTTATGCGTTACAAGAGAAAAAAATCATGCATAGGAAGAGAAGAGATTCATGCGTCGCGGGAAAGAGATTCGTGCATAGCAAGAGAAAGATTCATGCATCGCGGAAAAGAGTCATGCATCGCGGGAAAGTGATTTATGCATAGCAAGAGAAAAGTCATGCATCGCGGAAAAAAGATTCATGCATAGCAAAAGAAGGATTCATGCATCGCGAAAAAGAAGTCATACATCGCGAAAAAGAAGTCATACATCACGAAAAAGAGTCATGCATCGCAAGAGAAAGGAGTTATGCATCACAAGAGAAAGATTTACCTATCGCAAGAAGATCAACATCGACTGCATCATTTTTTCTTTGCAACAACGACATCAAAAGAACTATAAACATATTACATCAGCTTATTTTATTACTTTGACATAAAAGAAAGAGTACATTGAAGATTATATTGCAAATATGAGACACAAGCTTTATTTTCTTTACGCCAAATCCGATGGAGTTGGCGTCAAATGTTTAAGGAGAACACTTAAGTGTCGACATGGTAAAAGACACTATCTCTCCATTTGAATTGCATTTTTTATGCTAATGAGTTTTTATCTCAGTCTTTGTCGAGAGCATCCGAGAGGATGAATTCTCAAAACAAACCACAGGTGCGGACGACATCAAAAGGGATGCAGCACAACATGGAACTTTTTCTTAGCAGCGAACTGGGACATAGTCCAAAGAGGAGTGCCAAACTCTTAGGACGCGAGCAGAGGCGTGACTTCCACCACTATCAAACCACATCCCTATCAGAAGGCGTGTGGGTTTTCTTAGATTTGTCGATTTCAGTTTTACTTCCAAAAAATTTTTGTCTCTACCGGAAGCAGCTTCCCAATCCGAGTGACAAATGTGCCAAGAGTTTTGGGAATTATGTCCGTGTAAGTTCTTGATTATGGGTGTGAAGTGCACCACATTCATGGCTAAGAGGTTGCAAGCCTCCTTTCCATACTCAATTTATTTGTCACTCCTCCAGAACCAAAGGTTATCTTGCATGATAGATTTCCTTTTCAACCAATTGAGTCGAACTACAAACAACCTGATTCCCTGAGTTGAGGGATACGTTGGCGGAATCAACGTTGAAAACTCGGTTGTCTTCCAATATTCCTTCTTAAATCTTATTCCCGAGAATCCTGACTTATTCATAATTCGATATCGAGATGACTTTTGAGTTCTTTCAAAATCATGTGTCAAATCAAGCGTGTCGAACTACAGGTGACCTGAATTCTCATATAGCTTGAGATATGTAGGAAATCCACTTACGGGGTTCAGCCACAATTCCTAAAGTTCGTACCAAATCCCTTTTTCAAAAAAATAAGATGAGGATGTGGTCGGTCAAAATTGGATTAGTCAATTTCATTTTCCTCGGATTTCTTGCTAATCCAAGTAAAATAAGGGACAGTTGTTGACACCCAATTTTGGACCTCCACAATGTAAATTAATCATCGAGCTTCCTAAATTCTAAACGAGTTGAAACAATTGACCTCCCCCATGGGCGTAGATGGACCTAAGGGGCATAGGTCCCATCTGTAGGTCCTTGGATTTTTTGCAGCTTGAGTAGATTTGGGGAGCTTTAGGGGTTAGGCTTTAGGGTCCTCCTCAAGGACCCTTGGTTGGTCCTTGGGGGGGGGGGGGTCGTACCTTGACGTTTAACCCCTAGACCTCTCAACCTAAGAAAGGGAACTCATTCTACAACACAAAAACCCCATATCAAATCAACAACACACTCGTAAGGCTCAAGTTTCACCTACTAGTTTTTTTGGGGTGTTACATTATCTCCCCCTTAAGAATATTCGTCCTCGAAATACACCTTAAACACTTTATGGAATTAAAGACTCAAGACTAGTAGCCCATCATTAATGAAACATCTACATGCACATAAACAAGGAGGAAACATCACTCCATCACAATATACTCAATGCAACACAATGAGGTATGATCTACGTCTAACAACCCATTTATGCATGAGATTTTCATAACTAATCATGTTTAAGGAGGAATTACCATCTCCTAGTCATAATATGCTCAACGTAATCTCATGGAGCTCATATGCAATTCACTCTCAAAAAGCATTCCATTCAAGGAGGAATTCCTCAACTCCAAACTAAAGCATGCTCATATATGTTTCTCATGAAGTACAATAGGCACCTATTATTCAAAGCACTATAACATGAGGAAAACAATTCACATAGAACTCATTTTCTTTCAAAACACAAGTTTCATGAATATGCCTTATATAAAGAAGTCATGGCAATAAAAAAATACATAACAACAATGTTAGCTAGGCAAACCATCTCTCCCTTGGGACTTCTATATATCATCAATCACATAATCATAGGAGGAACTACCTTTTAAAACTAAATGCAAGCTCAACACAACATTATGGAGCCAATATGCCATTTCATCAAAAGCATAACAAATCATGTCCATCAAATCATCTCATGAAGTCAAATATGCCATCATCATATTAAAATTTACAATAACATGAGAAACATGTAAATTATGAAAACTAATTTTATAAAAAACAAAAAATCTTTCAAAACATGCATAACATAAAGAGATCATGGAAATTTTGTAAAACACTCATGATTCTTAGACATAAAACAATCCCACAACTAGAACTCTTGGTTTCAATCTAAAATAGGGATAGAAGAAAGGGATGAGGATATCGGGACTCTCAATCAATTATCCTATCAAAGCACATGACCTCCCCATTGGGAGTAAGCCCCTTTACTAAAACCGCATTTACTGTTCCTTTCAAGCAAACTCTACATAATAGAACTACCACATAGGCAACCCTAAGCTATACTTGTTGTAACGACCCTCAAAATAAAGTAGGATAAAGTAGAGCCTCACATCAGTTTTATGTATTAATAACTTGTTAAAATAATGAAGAGCAACCTTTTAAGTCAGTTTTAAAGAGTTTGGAAGTCAAACGTCAAGGGATTACCAAGACGTTCGAAAACTAGTCTTTTACGTGTTGGAGTGTTCTAGTATGTTGTTCATATTTTTATGTGTTGTTTGGAGTCTAAAATCAGTGGAGGTGACCCTAGTGTCTTATTAAATGTTTTTAGGGTCAAAGCGTTTGGATACAATGCCCCGGGGGCCACCCTAAGGGTCCCCGAGAAGGACCCCAACCTTGGCCAAGCAAGCTGCCAAGGCAGCTTGAGATTGTGCTTGGAGGGAGCATGTCTGCGTCGCGGACTAGCTCCACCAAGGGCCAAAAGTTTGGTCCGTGTCACGGACATGTCGCGAACTCTACTGTCTTGGATTTAATTTATGAAAAACTTGTGGGAACACCTCCGCGTCGCGAACTTGTTTCTCGATGAAATCTGCCAAAATAAAACTCAAGTTTGACTTATTTAAAAAGGTCCAATTAAGTGAGGGGTAGTTTGGGTACTTTGGGGAATTATTATAAACGGTTATTCTACCTATTTTAGGGTATTTTAAGTTGGTTAAAACCCCAAAACCTAAAATTAGACCCCATTCTTCAAATTGACCCTTCCCTCTCAAAATAGATTCTCTCAAAAACTCCATTGAAGACCTTAATGAAGCTCAAGCTAGAAGATGGATTTTCTATTGATTTCTTCTCCAATTTCATGGGTCTTCAATAATTAAGGTATGGTGACTCTTGATTCTTGAATAACCTCTCATTCAAGGAGTTCTATAAAAGATTTTCAAAAGTGATTCAAAGACCAAAATTCCCAATTTTCAATCTGAACATGGGTTCCTTGTCAAACGATTTTCTAAATCATTCTATCGATGAATTAATGTGGAATTAATTTTTTAAGATAATTTTCAAAGGAATTCTTAAAGAATCCATGATCCCCAAATTCTCGAAAATTGGTGTATAATGTGGGTCTTTGTGAATATGATATCTATTGGTGAAATTATGTTTAGATTAGATTGTATTGATGTTTTTTATGATTATATATACTTATTCATGTTGAATTGTTGGTATATTGATGAGTTGAGGATTATGGCCTTATGGGTAAAGTTATGGGTTGATTGATCTCTTTGTTTATGGAATTGTACTTAGACTATGCTTATGATATTGAATTACATTGTTGATTCCTATTGCTACCTATGTAAATTGATTGTGAATTGTTGAGGATTGATCCATGGTGATCATGGCTTGGAGAATTGGTAAGTTGACCTAACTTCTAGTCTATAGTATGAGAATTGATGTTGTGAGGTTTGATCCACTTATGGTGGAGGTGTTTACTTCTTGTCTATCTATGTATGTTGAAATCATGGCCTTGAAGGTAATAGATATGAAGTGAATTGATGAATATGATGCATATGTTTATGAAGTTATGCTATGAAGGTTGTGTATGAAATCCTCAATGCTAGCATGATGTTTAAAGTGTATTGATGATGAGGAGTATAATGTGAATGATAATATTAGGTATAAGGTGTGGTCTACATGATTGATTATGTTAGGTACTATTGTGGAATGACCCCTGTTGACACCCAATTTTGGACCTCCACAATGTAAATTAATCATCGAGCTTCCTAAATTCTAAACGAGTTGAAACAATTGACTCTATAAAATTCAAAATATTTTTCAGGCTATTTTAAAGTAATTCTAGTCGCTTTTTATAATTTTCAAGTAATATATATGTTTTATATAATTTTGTATATAATTAGTATACATTTTACAAATATTTCAAAAATCATCTCAAAAAGATTTTAATTCTAGTAAGTATTTTATTAAATTAGTTTAGTTTAAATTATGGTTTTAACTTTGAGTTACTTAGTTTATATTTGAGTTAATTATTTTACTTCGTTAAGATTAAGAAGCTCGTCAATTAATTAATATTAAGTCATTTAGATTTTAGCCGAATTCGCAATCTCTAAAGCTATTTCCTAAATTTAATCTAACTCACCTCACCGTAAACCCATCTAAGAACCATTTTGGGCCTATTTAAATCAGGCCCATTATTCAGCAACCCAATGCCATTTCCTCATATTAAGCAGCCCATTTACCTTAATTTTTCAACAATAATCCAATTCCAATCCATCGGTTCCCTACCTCTTTTCCCTCCAGGAGGAACCCTAATAAGCCTATATATATTCTTTTCTTACTCACTGTTAGGGGGATTATTTTTTTTTGGGAGGGAGTTGGAAATTTTTTTTTAGAGCTGAAAAAATGAAGAGTAGCTTAAGAAAAAGGAGCAGTCATTATTAAGTTGGAAATTTAGTGTTAGAGAAAATAGTTGGAGAAAATATCGAGAGAGAGCTGACGGGAGAGAATATAAAAAAAAAGTGGGGAGAAAACTAAAGCTTCATATTCCATAGGTCGAATACAGTTTTCTAGTGGGGAGTTCTCGAAGGGGTCCGCGTTTGAAATCGATTCAGATCCTCTTTATTCTGAGGCTCTTGAAACTCTCCTTTGGTGTGAAGTCGCGGCTTCTAGCTCTTTTGTCCTGTTTCGCTGCCCTGAGAAAGGTAGTCCGTTTACTTCGATAATTTTCTCCTCGTCTCTTTTGATATTTGTTTTTCTGTTGTATTGGTCGTTCGCTGATTAGTTATTGTTGGATTGATGTTGCTTTGACATGAAGTACATGTTCTTAATCGCCTTCATGTGTTAGTCGTAATATTGTTTTAAGGTTCTGCCAAATTCTATCTAGTATGGTTGTTTCTGCTTTTTTTTTGCTCGAATACGTTTTGATGTCCCATTTCTTGAAACTAGTTCTTGATTGTTATCAAATCTGTGTTGTTTCGTCCATGTTAAGCACCAACTATGCTATGTTTAGGGTCATCACTGTTAAAGATTGCTCTTTTATAGGTTAGTTTTTTTTTAAAGGGGTCGATTTATGTGATTGTGATATATATGGTATAGTCGCATGCTTGTTTTAATCGCTTAGTTTTTCCCATCTTTTGAATGTCTTTGCTGTCTCACTGCTTAATGTAATATGCTTACACCAAGCTTTGTGTCCAAATAATCTAATTTCCAGTCGAAAATGTCACATTTCAACTCGACTCGGCAATATTCTTTCTTGTGTGTATGATTTTTGTTTTGTTCTTTACTTTGTACATTCCTGCTGTTTCAGCATAGTGTAGGGTCTTAGCATCTTTGTTTTTGGATTTGGGCATTTTTATCTAGGTACTTGTTTACTCATTTTGGTCTTAGTCCTAGTATAATGGTTGGATGAGATCTTCTGTTAGCGAAAATTGTACTCGGGTCAACCTCATTTCAGATAGATAAGTTTCATAAAGTGTGGGATCTTGTTTCATTGTCCTTTGTAGATTTTGGCTTTAGCTTCTTTTCCTATAAATTTGTTGCCTTAAGTTTCGTGCCTCATTAGTATGGTCTTCTTATTAAATGAAGTTTGGAATCAATTTGAGTATCGGAATAGGTTATTGTATTGGCCTATTGTGAACCTTGATAGGAATTCCTAATTTTTTTTTTCTAAGTTTGCTTATTCTTTGTGCCTTACAATTGCTATTCTAAATTTGTTTATTATAAATTGTTGTTGTCGACTGGTCACTGCATTTAATGCATTGATATATTCCTGTGGATTTTTTTATTTGTTTTTTTTTTCTTTTCCTCTTATGCATGCTTTACTTGGTTTTTGCCATTATTAATTGCTAATCAAAAATTGTCTCATGCTTGTAGTGACATTTAGGCGTGACACTTATTTCGTTATTTTTTACTATGTTCTTATTTAAATCATTAAGATATTACTAACAATTTATTTATTTTGTTGCATGTGAAATCTGTCCGAGTTCATTATGAACTCATATCACCTCCCCTTTGCATTTCGGGAGAGCCATAAAGGCTCAAGTTCCTTCTTTCCGAGTCAATCGGCCATTGAAAATCGACGTACAGGTCTCGGAGTTGAAAAATGTGAAAGCAGGGGAGAATTGAAAAGATTGGGCCAAAAGGCCCACTCTTTATACAAAAATTGTATTTTGTTATTATTGGGCGTAAGCCTATTTAGTCATTATGTTTATTATTTTCTTAGAATTTAGGACAGGTGAAAAATTGGGCCTAAGGCCCAAAGAAAAATATTTCTCTCATGCTAGAATAGGACAGGTACAAATGACTTAAATGGGCCGAAGGCCCAAAACGAAAATGGACCCAAATGCTGGTCCAGGCGGACAGAAACCAGATTCGGGTCCAACCTCCTTTCCCTTTTTACTTTACTGTGTTTGTTTTTCCTGTTAGTATTTGTCGTTAATCTTAGGGTCGAAAGTTCAAATCCCCGAAAGACGCTTATTTCATTTTTTTAACAATTTAGCTAAATCGATCGTCTTACAAAAGGCTTAAAAGAATAAATTTTTAGAAGTATCTCGCTTAGATCATAGGTCAATACCCCCCTTTGCCCTTTTTGACCGTCTCAACTAACAAATAGTTCAATTTTGCAAGTTAAACTAAGTTAAAATTATATTAACCAAATAATTAATCGCCGGATAACCGCGTGTTAGCGGGCATTTCGGGTGCTTTAAAACCCTTCCCGAAATGATAATAAGAACCCCGAACCCCTTTTAAATTTTCATTAGATTTCTGTTTTAGTCTTTTGAAAACATCAGTTTTCTTGATTTTTCTTAAAAAATTAAGTGGCGACTCTTAAGACAGTTTTAAATATATTTTCCTAATAAAACAACCCCTACCTATATGACCCATATATGAATGTTTGATCATATACATGTTAGGAGTACCTATTCAATGTTGAATGTGTCCATGTCTCCTATGATGAAGTGTGGGTGTTTGGTCTAGAATCCCTAAGGTCTTTATATGTGAATTGCTCATGAATTGGGGACATTGTGAATGTGTTGTGATCCCTTTAAGGGAAGTGCACTCAATATCAATGTTGTTTCTATTATGTCACTACGAGGACCAATATGCGCACACACACACTCTACATGTATAGCTATGAATATGATGTGTTATTGTGTCTATTGAAAGGTTAACTTTTATATGCATCCTTACATCTTATTATGCATGCAAAGTGTATGATTAGCAAGGTATGAATATGTGTTGAATAAAAGTATTTATGTAAAAGGCTTTCTCACATATGTACGCACACACATGAATGAATGAATAAGGTTTATGATAATCTAGTGAAAGTGAGTCTCTTGAAAGGTTTCCTCAATTGTACTCTAAACTAGACTATGTTATGAATATGGTATGACTATGTGAAAGGTCATTCTCACATAATTTAGGTTCTATGATGAAAGGTCATTCTCATCTTAGAAACCTTTGAGCTATATGATATGAGGAATTAAGTCCCCAAAGCCTATTTTATGAACTAATGTTAAATAAAGGCTAAAAGATGTTTAAAAAGGGATTTGGAGCTTAGCACCAAGTGAACATGAAAAATGAGAGTGGGGGCTTCACGTTTAGTAAGTCCGGCTTCCCACAAGGGAACCTTCACGTTTAGCAAGTCCGGGTTCCCAACATAGATGTTGACTCATGAGATGGAAACCTCCACGCTTAGTAAATCAAGGTTTTCTAGTAGCAATCTCCTTGTTCCATAACTAAGTCGCCCCCGTAGGTATTAGCTTAGTGGATCCACTAGATAGCTATGATGTATGTAGGTCCTACTTTGGCAAGTGGTACCCTCTCTTTTCGGTGTGGGAGTAGAACACCGGATTCCATGTAGCTCACATGGTCTATGTCGGTTATAGCAATGTCTCCCGAAAGTTAAGAAATGAACTAAGATAGGAATATGAACTCTAGTCATGATTTTTTGAAGAGTTACTTAGTGTAGGTAGGACTATGGACTCTACTTATGCATTGCACAAGTGGACTCTAAGGGAGGTTATGATTAGGCTCTTTATGTAATGAAGACTATGGTCTATCTATGTTAATATGAAAGAATGTTAAGGTTTACTTTACTTATGTCAAGACATGAAGTATGTTTATGCATGTGAATTATACTTATGACTTCTTAATGGGTTTGCTTAGTATATGTGGGGGTATGGGACTCCATGTGTACATTGCACAAGTGAGCTTGTGAAGGGGTTGTGAGGGTGGTTTACCTATGATACGAAATAAATGGGTTATGACTAATGATGTAGTAAAGGAATGAGTTCTTATATAATGTTATGAAGTATGTTGGTCTCATGTCTAATGTTAAATGAAGATGTTGTGACTTGTTGAATATGATGTGCCTAGTCTATGATGGCTTCCTAGGAACACTTGGTGGGAGTAGTATTATGGGATGCTACTTGCACATTGCACTAGTGTGACTTGGGGGTTGTCTTAGGTGATGGTTCCTATGTGAAGACTATGTCTTATGGTGTACTTATGACTCTATGAATATATGTGGTTGGATTGATGTAGGCTATATGTAAGTTCACCCTTGGTAACCTTAAGGCAATACATTGCACCAAGTATTCCCTAAGGGTTGCTTGAGGAAAGGAGTTAAGATAAACCAGAAGGTAATGTATTGTATGCCTAAAATGTTATAAGTAGCTCTAGGTTCTATTATGAATTGTTTCCATGTGTATGATGCTGTATGTGGTTTATATTGTTCCTATTGTGCTAAATGTTCTTGAAGTTTCTCTAAAAAGGCATGATGCATAGTTTCCAACTAAATGTCCTTTTAAAAGCATGTTTTGCATGGTTATCATACTTAGTGCATTCTTGTACTAACACTATTCTTCTTCATCTTTTTACACCAAGTGTAGGTGATGGTGACTAAAGGTTCTTTCCTAGAAGTGATGACCTTGGCTTACTATTCCCATGTTCGGGTGTGAAACGACCCCAAAAATACCCAAAAATGTGCTTCGGAAATACCTATAATTGTAATTTCCATATATCTTAAAATCTGTGCATGATTTTGGAAATTTGACTTCATATTCTTATTCATGGGGTCAAATTGAGTGGGAAATGGGTCTAACCCGAATTTTAGAGAAATCGTATCAAAATTCGAAAATCGCAAAAAATGCGATTTGGAGGGTCAACTTTAAAGGGTCATATCTCTTAGCACACAAGGAACTGGAAGGACCTCAAACTATCAAAATTAAAGCTCTTCGAGTTAGCTTTCTAACGCACTTGGTTTCACCTCATTTCGAGTTAGGATGAAGGAGTTATGACCATTTTCGTAAAACCTGTCTGTGCAGATTTGCAATTTCCAGTGAGCTATTTTTTTTAAGCCTCATTTTTTAGGCTAAGTGTTGGGATGTTTTTATAAAAACAGGACATGTCCCATACTTAGTCATTTTTAACTTCAAAACACTCAAAAACACTCTCTAAGCCCTCTCCAAAATTCCACCAAGATCCTCAACCAAATTCAAAGATTTCAAGCTCTAATTTCGGATTCAAGACTCAATCTGAAGCTTCAATTCTCCATTCCAATCTTCATCAAGGATTCTCCAAAGTTGAGGTATGTGGGTTTGATTGTGGAAACCTTCCTTTCCAGAAGTCCAACCATATATCCTCTATTACTACTTCAAGTTTATGGGTCCTTATGGTTATTTATGAACTCTTGAGTATGAAATTACTACTACACACCCTATCATTACCAAGGATGTGTAATGATATGCTATGAGGCTTGTTTGGGGTTCCTTCGGGTTCCCCATTTGCCGGTCACATCTAGGCCCTAGGCTTGGGTCATGACAAACTTGGTATCAGAGTACTAGATTGATAGATCCTCAGAGTCCAACACACCGTGTTGATTAGAGTTCAATTCATGGTTGTGTTGTACACCACAACTATGAGTAGGAGGCTATGAGACGTTTTAGGAAATGTTTCCCTTCTTCATGTTCTAAGTCGTGCTGTAGAGTTAAATTAAGTTTTTCCCTAATGGTTGTTCTTTGCTATGCTAGATCATCCCTAATACAAGAGGAAGACGAGCCCACGCACCCGATGAACAACTGACCAATGGGGATCTTTGGGATGCCCTTACTTTATTTGCACAAGCTATGGCTAATCAAGCCAACCACAGGGCCCAAGCCTTTCAGGCTCCTACCCCGGCATCTCGGGTGAGAGACTTCGTGCAAATGAATCCCCCAGAATTCTATGGGTCTAAGTTAGATGAAGACCCTCAAGGGTTCATTGATGAAGTCCACAAGATATTAGCTATCATGGGCATGAGGTCAGAAGATAAGGCGGAGTTGGTGGCCTACCAACTAAAAGGGGTGGCCCAAATATGGTACAACCAATGGAAGGAAGAGAAGGGGGCAAACTATGTGGTGCGTTGGGAAGAGTTTAAAACGACTTTCCTTAATCGATTCTTTCCTTTTGAGCTTAGGGAAGCTAAATTGGTGGAGTTCATGAATTTAAAACAAGGGTCTATGAGTGTGAGAGAGTATGCCCTCAAGTTTAACCAATATGCTCCACACTTGGTTGCCGACTCACGGTCTAGAATGAACAAATTCGTGATGGGTGTGTCCGACCTAGTGAGTGAAGAATGCCGATCCGCAATGTTGATTAGTGACATGGACTTGTCCCGCTTGATGGTCTATGCCGAGCAAATAGAGGAGGAGAAGTTGAGGAAGAGGAGTGGTCATGAGGCCAAGAGGGCCCATTTTGAGGGCAAATTCCAAAGTCGAAGGGGAGGCCAGTTTCACCAAGGCCAAGGATCTTCTCATGCGCCCCATAAGGGGTTTGCCAATGACGTTCCAAGGGCCTAAGGTGTTGGTGGTATGGGTCCTATTGATGTATGTCCGAAGTGTGGTAAGGGCCATGGTGGCTCGTGCTTGAGAAATACCGATGCTTGCTACAATTGTGGAGAAATGGGGCACAAGGCAATAGATTGTCCTCGGAATCGCAACAAGGGTAAGGAGGTCCGTCCACAAGGTGCCAATGCGGTTCCTTTGGGGAGAGGGGGCCGACAAGATGGTGCCTCAAGGCACAATCGATTTTATGCTTTGCATGGGAGGCAAGGAGTCGATGAAGTCCCCGACGTTGTTATCGGTATGTTGAAAATCTTTGACTTTGATGTATATGCAATAATTGATCCGGGTGCCTCTCTTTCTTTTGTCACCCCCTTTGTTGCCAAAAGTTTCATGTTGAGCCCGACTTGTTGCATGAGTCATATAAGGTGTCTACTCCTATTGGTGCATATATTGTTGCTAGGAAGATCTATATAAATTGTCCTATTTGCATCTTGCATAAAATATTGCCTTGTGATCTTGTTGAGTTGAACATGGTCAATTTTGATGTTGTCCTTGGGATAGATTGGTTGCATGCATACTATGCTTCCATTGATTGTAGAACCCGTAGGGTGAAGTTCTAATTCCCAAGTGAACCCATTCTTGAGTGGGAGAGCCAAAATGTGGTAGTCAAGGGTAAGTTCATCTCTTGCATTAAAGCTCGTAAGTTGATCTCTAAAGGGTGTCTCTATCACCTTGTGAGGGTTAGGGATGTGGAGTCCAAAACCCTTCTTATAGAGTCAGTTCCGATCGTAAATGAATTCCTTGATGTATTTCCTAATGACCTTCCCAGTGTTTCTCCCGAAAGGAAAATAAATTTTGGCTTAGACCTCCTCCCCGATACTCAACCCATTTCTATTTCCCCTTACTGTATGGCATCGGCGGAGTTAAAGGAGTTGAAGGAACAATTGAGGGACTTGTTGGAAAAGGATTTTATTAGGCCTAGCCAATCACCATGGGGTGCACCGGTGTTGTTTGTGAAGAAGAAAGATGGGTCCCTTAGGATGTGTATTGATTATCGGTAACTCAATAGGGTCACCGTCAAGAATAAATATCCCCTTCCTAGGATTGATGATTTGTTCGACCAATTGCAAGGGTCTAGCCACTTCTCTAAGATTGATCTTTGGTCCGGGTATCATCAAGTGAAGGTGAGGGAGTGTGACATACCCAAGACAAATGACCTTAGGACTAGGTATGGGCATTATGAATTTGTGGTTATGTCCTTTGGGTTGACCAATGCACCGGCTATCTTCATGGACCTAATGAATAGGGTCTTTAAACCCTACCTTGATTCCTTTGTTGTGGTCTTCATTGATGATATTTTAATCTATTCGCATAGCGAGAAAGAACATATGGGTCACTTGAGGTGTGTTGCAAAGATTGAGAGAGGAGAAGTTGTATGCCAAGTATGAAAAGTGTGAATTTTGGTTGAGGGAAGTTGCCTTCATAGGTCATCTGGTGTCGGGGGATGGTATTAAGGTGGACCCTAAGAAGACCGATGTGATTAGAAGTTGGCCTAGGCCATTGACCCCGTCGGATATTAGGAGCTTCTTGGGCTTAGCGAGTTACTAACGGAGATTTGTGAATGGGTTTTCTTCTATTGCTTCTCCCATGACTAAGTTGACACAAAAGAAGGCTAAGTTTGGGTGGACCGATGAGTGCGAAAGGAGTTTTCAAACCTTAAAAGATAAACTTGTGTCCGCTCCTATATTGTAACTACCGGATGGGCTTGAGGGATTTGTTGTGTATTGTGATGCTTCTAGAGTTGGCTTGGGTTATGTTCTAATGCAAAATGGTAAGGTGATAACCTATGCTTCTAGACAACTCAAAGTGCATGAAAAGAACTATCCTACGCATGATCTTGAATTAGCCGCGGTGGTGTTTACTTTAAAGATTTGGCATCATTACTTGTATGGGGTAGATGTTGATGTGTTCACCGATCATAAGAACCTCCAATATGTCTTCACCCAAAAAGATCTCAACTTGAGACAAAGAAGGTGGCTAGAATTTCTTAAGATTATGATATGAGTGTGCATTATCATCCCGGTAAAGCTAATGTGGTGGCGGATGCTTTGAGTATGGTGTCTATGGGTAGCCTAGCTCATGTTGATATTGGTGATAGGGAAATGGCTAGGGAGGTGCATCGGTTGGCTAGGTTGGGGGTTAGGTTGGAAGAGGTTGGTAATGGTGGTGTGGTCGTTGTTGATGGTGCTAGGTCTTCCTTGGTTGATGAGGTGAAAGCAAAACAAGATCTTGACTCTTCATTGTTAGAATTGAAGGCCTTGGTGAAAGAGGGCAATGTGGAAGTTTTCTCCCAAGGGGGAGATGGTGCCCTTAGGTACCAAGGTAGACTGTGTGTACCTTGTGTTGATGGTTTGAGGGAGAAAATTCTTGAGGAGGCTCATAATTCTTCCTACTCCATCCACCCCGGTTCCACCAAAATGTATAGAGATTTGAGGGATGTTTATTGGTGGAGAGGCATGAAGAGGGACATTGCCAAATTCGTCTCCGGTTGTCATAGTTGTCAACAAGTCAAGGCCGAACATCAAAGGCCGGGTGGCCTAACCCAAGACATAGAGATTCCTACTTGGAAGTGAGAAGAAATTAAAATGGATTTTGTAGTTGGTTTACCCAAGACTAGAAAATGTTTTGATTCTATTTGGGTGGTGGTTGATAGGATGACAAATCGACTCATTTTCTACTGGTAAATACAACATATGGGGTGAAAGATTATGCAAGGTTATATATTCATGATTTTGTAAGGTTGCATGGGATTCCTCTATCCATCATATCGGACCGTGGTACTCAATTTACTTTACACTTTTGGAAGTCCTTTCAAAGGGGTCTAGGTACGAGAGTTAAGCTTACTACGGCCTTTCACCCGCAAATGGATGGACAAGCCGAAAGGACTATCCAAACACTTGAGGATATACTTAGGGCTTGTGTATTGGAGCGTAAGGGTAGTTGGGGTGATCATCTTCCATTGATTGAGTTTGCCTATAACAATAGTTATCATTCTAACATCAGTATGACTCCTTTTGAGGCTCTCTATGGGAGGCGTTGTAGATCACCGGTTGGGTTGTTTGAGGTTGGTGAGGTGGCCTTGTTAGGATGAGATCTAGTTATGGAGGCTCTTAAGAAGGTTAGGATGATTAGAGAAAGGTTGAAGATGGCCCAAAGTCGCCAAAAGTCCTATGCCGATGTGAGGAGAAGGGCTCTTGAATTCTGAGTTGGTGATTGGGTCTATTTGAAGGTGTCACTGATGAAGGGTGTGGTTTATTTTGGTAAGAAGGGCAAGTTGATCCCAAGATACGTGGGTCCTTATAAGGTGATGAGGAGAATTAGCAAGGTAGCTTATGAGTTGGAATTGCCTAGCGAAATAGATTTGGTTCATCCGGTATTTCATGTGTCTATGTTGAGGAAGTGTGTGGGTGATCCGAATGCCATTGTGCCTCTTGATGTTGTGGGTGTTGTTGAAGATAATTTGACCTATGAAGAGGTTCCGATCCAGATTTTAGATAGACAAGTGAAGAGGTTGAGAAACAAAGATGTGGCTTCCGTTAAAGTCCTTTGGAGAAATCAACAAGTTGAAAGTGCTACTTGGGAGGCCGAAGTGGACATGCAAAGGCGATATCCTTATCTTTTCCACTCCACTCAAGCTTAAGGTATTGATCTAAGCCCTTTATAAAATCTCAGGTCTTAAGTTCAGCCCCCATGTCATTGCATACATTCATGTTTACATTGACAAGTTCATTGTGGTTTTACAACTATGTTGAGGTTTTTGAAATGAGGTGTAAGTGCATTGTTGCATCCTTATGTGGGCTGAAATTACCATGTTTGTGTTTCATGTACGTTTCTTTGACATTCGAGGACGAATGTTCCCAAGGGGGAGATATTGAAACGACCCCAAAAATGCCCGAAAATGTACTTCGGAAACACCTATAATTGTAATTTCCATATATCTCAAAATCTATGCATTATTTCGGAAATTCGACTTCATATTCTTATTCATGGGGTCAAATTGAGTGGGAAGTGGGTCTAACCTGAATTTTAGAGAAATCATATCAAAATTCGAAAATCGCAAAAAACGCAATTTGGAGGGTCAACTTTAAAGGGGCATATCTCTTAGCATACAAGGAACTGGAAGGACCTCAAACTAACAAAATTAAAGATCTTCGAGTTAGCTTTCCAACGCACTTGGTTTCACCTCATTTTGAGTTAGGATGGAGTTATGACCATTTTCGTAACTGTGCAGATTTGCAATTTCCAGTGAGCTGTTTTTTTTTAAGCCTCATTTTTTAGGCTAAGTGTTGGGACGTTTTTATGAAAACAGGACATGTCCCATACTTAGTCATTTTAACTTCAAAACACTCAAAAACACACTCTAATTCCTCTCTAAAATTCCACCACGATCCTCAACCAAATTCAAAGATCTCAAGCTCTAATTCCGGATTCAAGACTCAATCTCAAGCTTCAATTCTCCATTCTAATCTTCATCAAGGATTCTCCAAAGTTGAGGTGGGTTTGATTGTGGAAACCTTCCTTTCCAGAAGTCCAACCATTTATCCTCTATTACTACTTCATGTTTATGGGTCCTTGTGGTTATTTATGATCTCTTGAGTATGGAATTACTACTACACACCCTATTATGGTCATTTTAATTGCTTCCGCGACCAAGGATGTGTAATGATATGCTATGAGGCTTGTTTAGGGTTCCTTCGGGTTCCCCATTCGCCGGTCACGTCTAGGCCCTAAGCTTGGGTTGTGACAAGGTGTGTCATTAAAGATTTAAGGACCTTTATGTTAAAGAGTTTCCTTAAGTTCTATGTACGGGATAGTAGTTTCTTTTGTATTGTAAGGGTTGTGTCCCTCTTGTGTTGTAGTCATGTTTTAAGATGGCTACATAGTATTCTGATTTTGTATTAAAGGTTTAAATGAAATGACTTTTAAGTCTTGTGTTATGTTATGAAAAAGTTTTAAATTTTCCGCTATTTTTTTATGATAAATTCTATGACGAATGCTAAGGGCTTGTATAAGACCTCCGAGACGTCGAATACGCCGATAACGACTAGGGGGTGCTCTCGGGTCGTTACACTTGTACAATGCATAGATAGGATCCCATAGTCATATCTACACTAAGTATCACTTGTAGGCCAGCATGATCATTCATAATCATACCTTGACCTTATTCATAGCCAACACTTATAGACAAGAAGGCATTCATGTTCGTATCTTGTACTAGGTAAAGTCACTCATAGCAACAATCCATATCATGCATACATAAATTCATATATCTTCATAGAATAAGGAAAATCACACCAGAACCACTTTATATTGTCACTTGTGCAATGTATAAGTGAAGTCCCATACCCCTATTCACACTAAGTAAAGCTCATTAAGAAGTTATAAGTATAGTTCATGTTCATGTTCATAATTAGTGTAAAGCATTCATTAACTCATAATCATCATGTCAAAAGAGAACATACCACAATCACTATCGAGCCTACTTGTGCAATGAATGAATGAAGTCCCATACCCCCATTCACACTAAGTAGAACCTCTTGAGGAACCATAGTACATAACTTGTAACACCCCTAAATATTAACCTAGAGTCGCATGTCGATTTACCATTGCTTAATTACTACAATATGTTTTATTCTCATTTAGAGAACTTGAAATGTTGTGATAATTGCTAACTTGCTTAACATAAATTGTGATCGTAATTTAAGGGATTGTGATGGGGTGTTTAGGTAATATCCTAATTAGAATTATGTATAACTTTAAAAGGAAGGTAAGGGATATACATATAAGTATATATGTATGCTTTTTGGGCAGCCAACTTTTTGTTTGGGCAGCCCCTTTTGGTGACATCTGTACAGGTGATAAGTATCACCTTTGTAACTATATATTTTCACACCTCCTATAATTAATTTCATTTTCCTCAAGTCTAAGAACATTAGAACCTTAACTTAACAGATTGTTCTTCAAAATCACAAGAGAAAACTTGGCCCTTTTGGCTGGAATTCGAGAACACACTTCTTTTTGGTAAGTGACGAAGTCTGTTTCTGAGTTGGGTAGTGTTTGGTATTTTAGGTATATCTCCTTCTATAGAACTTAGTTTACAGTGAATAAATATGATTCGGAAAGATAATTTGTAGACCTAGAACCCTTATGTTTATGTCAAACCCTAATTTAGCTGGTATGGATTCGAAATATGGGATGAAACATAGGACAAGTTCTGTCCAGATTTTGAAAATCTAAATTCTGTATGAACAACTGTTAGTGTTTTGAGTATATCTTGTTGTACAAAATAGATATTGTGGTGATTCTTGTTTGTTTGCAACCTTAAGAGGTGTAGTCACATCTTTCATGAAGGTTATAAAGTCTAGTTTTGCTTTTTTCATTTTCAAATCTAAGTTGCAACATGAGGTACTAGGCTGGCCAGAATCACTGTTTTGGCAGCATAGTTGTGTTTTGTAAAGGCTAATCTTACTTGTGATGATAATCCCATTTTACATCAATATTATTGAGCTGCTCGAGATTAAAGAAGTTATTTAACTGTATTTTAAATGTTGTATATACTTGTTAACAAGTTGAGGACCTTGATACATTGGTTGGTCTACGGTTTGAACTCTTGAAGTTGTGTTGGACTATTTCTTTGCTAAAGCACTGAGGTTTGTGTATAAACTTGTACTTGCACTTTTTTAACTGCTAAAAGTTGATCTTGGTACCTTGATTACCTCTTGTCACTTTGCATTGTTGTGTTGGTATCCTTTAAGGCGTTAAAGATTCTTGTGTAACTCGCCCACTTGTACGGATTATTTGATCACTTGGCACTCTTGTTGGGACATTGTCCATCTTGTGGCTGTGACTTTGTCACTATTGGCATGCCTCTTGATTCGGATCATTTTCCATCTTGACTCTGGATTTTTAGTCAGTCTTAAGAATGGAAGTTTTCCATTTTTAAGTATGAACTAGAAAGCCATTTTTAATATGGTTCTTGGTTCTCTTGATTATTGGGCTTTGACCCTTCTTGATACTTGCTTGTGCTTGGTGTGAAGACATGATGTACATATTGGGCGAGCCTTGTTATTGAATCTCTTGGAAATTTGTGCTATGAGCGTTCTTGACATTTGGAACTTTAAATATCGAACTTGATACTCTATATATATTATTTACTTGATTTATTTATTATGTTCGAGTATTTTGCCCATGACTTGAGAAAGTTAACTTGGTGAATCTAATGGCTCCGAACCTATAGTTTTGCACCCCTAAGCTATATGCTTAGCGATAGTTGTTTCTATCGTAGGGGGATGATCGAGTGGATGCATAATGCTGGTCATTGGAGATGAAAATTTTGAGAGCCTTAAGGAAGATCATATTTGCATATAGGCATCTATATTTTGTATAAACCTTGGGACTTGTACATGATCTATGTGTTGTATATTTACATGAAATTTTGAGGACTAATGTGATCATGTCACCATGCGTTGTAAAATAAGTATCGCTATATATTTTGTTCTTTTGGGGTGTGTAAGCCCAAGTATTGCAATATACTAAATTTACTTTTTATTTTGAATATTTGTGTGAAGCATGAACGGGCTAATTTCGGTACTCGAAAATGGGTAATATTCTTGTTATTTCATCCTTAAGTGTGAAGATAATATATGCATGAAAAGCTCATTGGCTATTTGCATAAATTATTTTTTAGAGGGTTTTTCCGTTATAAGTTGAAATTCCGTGCCATATCAATTTTGACATCACATAAATGTTTAAATGGACACGTTGCACATCCTTATATATATTTTTTCCTTTATGAACCTAATCCCTCTACTAAACTATAATCAATATGGCCATAGTAGATCTCTTTTAAATGTCGCAAGTATTTAAGTAGTTTTCTTGCTTAAGTGGTAGTATCCTTTCGAAAGGGTCGTTACATAACTCATGTTCTTGTTCAAGGTTCATATTCTTGTTATTGTTCTTTTTCATAGTTCATATTATTGTTCTTGTTCATGTAGCGAAATAACGTTAACCGACATAGACCATATGAGCTACATTGAATCCGGTGACATGCCCCACATTGAAAAAAGGTGTCATACTTGCCTAAGGTAGAACTAACATGTTTAGCTTTTAGGTGGATCCACTAGATAAAGACCTATGTGGGCACATATTTATGGGTTAAGGAGATTGCTACGAGAAACCTGGACTGATTGAGGTAAAAGGTTTCCATCTCATGATATAACTGTTTTGGGAACCCGGACTGACTGGCATTAAAGGAACCCATTGGAAAGCCGTACTGACTGGCGTAAAAGCTTCCATCTCATTTTCATATCCACTCGGTGCTAAGCATAATTCAGTTTAAGTTCATGTTAAGTCTTGACTTAAGTTCATGTTTATGGAAGGGTGACTTAACACTCAATGCAATACAACATCATGATATAGCTCATAGATTCATTAGGTGAGAATGACCTTTCAACCTTAGAACCATTAATATGTGAGTAAACCTTTCATATCATGTTCATAGTGTTAATGAGAATAACCTTTCAATCAACACAACAATATTATCATAGCCCTAGACATTTTATGCATAGTCACGTGTAAGGGTAAGGTGAGAGTGTCCTTTCAACAAATACCACAATTACACAATAGTCATAGGATCTTCACTTTCTAAGTGAATCATGAGTTCATACACAATTCTTATCAACATGTACAAACCCTCCTAATTTACTCTCCAAGGGCTATGAATCAACTCAACCCAACATCTATAATTACCACATTAGATAACGGGAACATCATGATTCAATAACTCAATCAACACCTTAGTCACATCATAGTCATGTTCATGCATGAGTGTGGGTGTGTGATTGTCCTCTCAATGACACAACAACGACATTATCATCATAGACACTTCACTCTCAAAGTGTTCATAAACATGCACATAACATCATAATCATACATACCCCTCATACCTTACATTCAAGGATCATAGATCATGTTAAGTCAACACATCTAGCATTCACTATATTAGATATGGATAGAATCATGACTCAAGTAAAACATTCATTTCACGCATAAACTCATGTGAGCATATTATAGGTCATGTGGGAAAAGTGTTTTCACAAAAAGGCCACATATAACTCAACATACATAATAACATTCTTTCTGAAAGCCTTGATATCCTTAGCTTATTCACTTTAGCTTTTACCCTTAAAGCCCTAGGAGTTATATTCTTGTTACAAGCCTTACTCTCAAGCAATGCCTCACATGATCATTATGTATACCTTATTCTCAAGGTAATCTAACCACATGCCTCATTCTTGATCAATTATTGTCACATAGTATCATATAAACTAAATCTCAATACTGCACAAACATGATCCCTTATATAAGCCCTAATCAAATCAATTCATATCTAGAAGTTTTACCCTTAAGCAATCCATGTCCAGGTCATCTAATCTAAGAAAATTCATAAAGAAGTTCATCATTCTTAGAAGGTCACATCTATACCCTCAATTTGCCTCTTTCATGACAAAACACTAGACTATATCAATTCCACCATAGAATCTTAGGTTGATCAAGGATACATGTATGATCATACTGGAATCATGTAATTACACAAAAAAAAACCATTATTCACTTAATTGGGTCAATATAGAACAATACCCACATCATAAAGTGAATTTAGTAAAGTGGGGGATTCATGGGTCCAAGGGGGGATTTTAATCATAATTAAACAATACTCTATTAATACTGAAACGACCCAAAAAGTTCCTAAAAATGTTCTTCGAAAGTTACCGGAAACTTGTTTTAGCTATATCTAAAAATTCATTTCGCTTTTCGAAAATCCGACTTCATATTATTGTTTAGGGGGTCAAATTGAGTGGGAAATGGGTCTAACCCAAATTTTAGAGAAACCGTATCAAAATCCAAAATTTCCAAGTGAACCTTTTTTTGAGGGTCTACTTTGGAGGGTCATATATCCTAGCACACAAATAATTGGGTGGTTCATAACATATCCATGGAAAGCCCTTTGAGTTAGCTACCCAACGCACTTCGTTTCACCTCATTCGGAGTTTGGACGAAGAAGTTATGCCCATTTTCGTAAAATCTGTCCGTGCAGGAAATGCAATTTCCAGAGAGCAAATTTAATGTTCATCCGCCTCATTTTTTTTTCTAAGTGTTGGACCCGTTTTTCCAAGGGCATATTTTATTTCCTATATAGCATTAATTCAATTTCCATCTCTAAAACATTTCCCAAAATACATCTCCCATACTTAGACACTTTTTCTCTCAAGAACCCTAATCCAAAACCTTCCGCAAAATTGAAGAGATTCTTGCTCCAAGTTCCAAGCTTCCATTGAAGACACTCTCAAGACCTTCATAAAAACTCAAGGTATGTGGTGTTGAACTCATGGGTCCTTCCACCCATAGTGCCTAGTCTCTATTCTACTCACTAATTCATGGTTTAAGTTGAGTATGTTGTGACTCTAGAACTTGAATCTAAACTTGGAATTGATGTGGAGATTTTTTCATGTGGTCTTGTGGGTGTTAAAAGGCGTTGTTGTAGGTTGTTCACTGGTTTTGCTGCATAATTACTACCCTATTTTCCATGCTCTTTGACCCTATTACATGCCTTCAAGGTGTTTGACAAAATGTATGGCATTTTGTCAATTCATCAATTATGGAGAATTGATGAATTGATGCTTTAAGGCTTGAGTTATGAGATGTATGGCATTCCAGAGATGTGGTGATGACAAATTAAGCTTGTGTATATGTTCATTCCATACATGAGATTGCATTAGAGCTTAATGTGAATTTCCTATATAAAGTGTTACATGACCATGCCCGGTCCGGGGGAAAAGAACCAGATAACCATGTGAGGGGTTTATGCCTCACCACCTAGGATGCTTGGGGTGTGACCAACATCAACCTTGTGAGGGGTTTATACCTCACCACCTAGGATGCTTGGGGTGTGACCAACATCAACCATGTGAGGGGTTTATACCTCACCACCTAGTATGTTTGGGGTGTGACCAACATCAACCATGTGAGGGGTTTATACCTCACCACCTAGGATGCTTGGGGTGTGACCAACATCAACCATGTGAGGGGTTTATACCTTACCACCTAGGATGCTTGGGGTGTGACCAACATCAACCATGTGAGGGGTTT
This sequence comes from Solanum commersonii, assembly GCA_029007595.1. NCBI lineage: Eukaryota > Viridiplantae > Streptophyta > Magnoliopsida > Solanales > Solanaceae > Solanum > Solanum commersonii. Next base: position 202,590 of record JAJTWQ010000280.1, on the reverse strand, counting down.
ATACCTCACCACCTAGGATACTTGGGGTTTGACCAACATCAACCATGTGAGGGGTTTATACCTCACCACCTAGGATACTTGGGGTGTGACCAACATCAACCATGTGAGGGGTTTATACCTTACCACCTAGGATGCTTGGGGTGTGACCAACATCAACCATGTGAGGGGTTTATACCTCACCACCTAGGATACTTGGGGTTTGACCAACATCAACCATGTGAGGGGTATATACCTTGCCACTAGGGTGTCCGGGTCTGAACGGCATCCCCCATCCTAAGTTGGGATTATAGATTGGTTGGATCATGCACACACATATGATATCTACTATTAGTATAGATTTACTTAAATATGTTTTGACTTCACTTTGATCATGCATCCTCATATTGTTACTCATTATGCCTATGGAACTATTTGTTGCATTTGGATTGTGTCCTTGTCTATTGTTGTATTGCACCTCGCATACTTAGTACATTCCAAAGTACTAACGCATATTTTGCCTACATGATGTCACCATGTAGGGACCGGAGCTACTCTTGATCCTTCTCTCCATCCACGTGGCTAGTATGGTGCTTATCCGAGTTTGTTGGTGAGTCCTCAATGATTCGAGGGCTATGTTGTGTTGGCTACTCCTATGTTTTGAGACTTTAGCTTGCAATTGTATTTTGACTATGAGGGGATCTGGTAGTATGTCATGGCCCCCGTCCTATCTATGTATGTAGAGGTGTGCGTTGGACAAGTATTTTGTAAATGAGCTTGACTCTTATTCTATGATGTTATTTTGAAATGGTTTGCCCTTAGTCCCTAATTCCGTTATTTAATGTTGAATGTACTTTCGCGACTGATGAAGTGTGATGACAAGTTTGAGAGGCTTGTTTGGGGTTCCTTCGGGTTCCTCATTTGCCATGTCACGTCTAGGCCCTAGGCTTGGATTGTGACAAATAAAAATCATAATTCATTACAATCAACCATAATAAACCATAATTAAACAATTGAAAACATTTTGGAAGAAAACCCATGGCATAGATTGAAACACTAGGTTTTTGGGGGAATTGGAAGTCTTAAATACCAAGTTTGAAGGGTCTCTCTGGGTAATAGGTACCCATAGATGAAAAGCCACCATACCTTAGGATGATTTCCATGAGAAATTGAATAATAAAGGCTGATCCTTGAACCCTAGCCTTGACCTTGATCTTGCTCTTCAATGGAATTTCTAGTGAGAGAATATTTTGGAGAGGAGGGGTGGTTATGATTTGGGGTCTTGAGATAATGAGTTAATAGGGTCTTTAATGACTTAAAATAGTTTACATATATATGTATAAAGACTACATTAAACAACCCCTACTGAAAACTAATTAAAAATGAATTACCTAAATAGACCCTCCTTTGGCCGTGACAAGACAGAACCTATAGCACCACCAACACCCCTTGACCTACGGACCGTAGGTGGGCTCATGCCTCTTCCTTATGGTCCGTAAATGGGGTCTGAAAGTTGAAAAATGGGGGTCTTGACCTATGGACCTCCCCCATAGGCGTATATGGACCTACGGGGCGTAGGTCCTATCTGTAGGTCCTTGGATTTTTTTGCAGCTTGGGCAAATTTGGGGAGCTTTAGGGGTTAGGCTTTAGGGTCCTCCTCAAGGACGATTGGTTGGTCCTTGGGTGGTCGTACCTTGACATTTAACCCCTAGACCCCTAAACGTAAGCTCGGGAACTCATTTTACAACACAAAAACCCCATATAAAATCAACAACACACTAGTAAGGCTCTAGTTTCACCTACTAGTTTTTTCGGGGTGTTACATTATCTCCCCCTTAGGAACATTCATCCTCGAATTACACCTTAAACACTTTATGGAAATAAAGACTAATGACTAGCAGCCCATCATGCATGAAACATCTACATGCACATAAATAAGGAGGAAACATCACTCCATCTCAATATACTCAATGCAACACAAGGAGGTATGAACTACATCTAGCAACCCATTTATGCATGAGATTTTCGTAACTAATATGTTTATGGAGGAATTACCATCTCTTAGTCAAAATATGCTCAACATACTCTCACGGAGCTCATATGCAATTTACTCTAAAAAAGCATTCCATTCAAGGAGGAATTCCTCAACTCCATACTAAAGCATGCTAATATATTTTTCTCATGAAGTACAATAGGCACCTATTACTCAAAGTACTACAACATGAGGAAAACAATTAACACAGAAATCATTTTCTTTCATAACACAAGTTTTCATGAACATGCCTTATATAAAGAAGTCATGGCAACATATAAGCACATAACAACAATGTTAGCTAGGCAGACCATCTCCCCCTTGGGAGTGAGCGTATATAAAAACTTCTAAACATCATCAGTTACATAATCATAAGAGGAACTACCTTTTCCAACTAAATGCAAGCTCAACACAACATTATGGAGCCAATATGCCATTTCATCAAAAGCATAACAAAGCATGTCCATCAAATCATCTCATGAAGTCAAATATGCCATCATCATAATAAAATGCACAACAACATAGGGAACATGTAAATTATGAAAACTTGTTTTATACAAAAAAATTAATCTTTCAGAAACATGCATAACATAAGGAGATCACGGAAATTTTCTAAAACACGCATGACTCCTAGACATAAAACAAGCCCAGAACTTGAACTCTTGGTGTCAAGCTAAAATAAGGATAGAAGAAAGGGATGAGGATATCGGGACTCTCAATCAATTTTTCTATCTAAGCACATGACCTCCCCTTTGGGAGTAAGCCCCTTTACTAAAACCTCAATTACTACTCCTTTCAAACAAACTCAAAACATCACCAAGACTCATTATAACCTTACCGGGTTCTAAAGCCAATAAAGGCCTAACAATCATTCATCCAAACCCTACCAAGGTTAACAAGAGTAACTCTATGGGACAAGGAAAATTTTGTACACATATAACATCCAATACTCCACAGTCATGATATGAGTCAAAGAGGACCTATCATTTTAAGATAGAGGAGGAATAGAAGTGAACATAAGGATATTTGGACATCTCATTAGCCCTTGGCCTCCCAAGTAGCAACCTCAAATAACACCCTTACTAAATTACCACTCAACATTCTCATAGAAGTACTTCCTTACTCTTCTATTTCTTAACTTGCCGGTCTAAGATCCCAATTGGTACCTCTAAATTAGAGAGGTTCTCTTGTAATTCTATCTAAAGAGAAACTTTATCAACACCACTCAAGGTCTCATATGAGCCTACCAAACCTGGACTAAACCTTTCAAGCTCACTACACCTCTTAAAGTTAGAATTTTAAGCCAATCAAAATCATAGACATCTAGAACACTCAAATTTTCATATCCATCACACAATGGGGTTCTAAACCATGGATAATTACACTTCTCTCCTCTTTCAAAGGAGTCTACTCATTCAACATCTCTAGGCATCACTTATACACCACTATTTATCGAATCCTCCAACACATCATAAAACTCATAATGGCTAAGTTGGGTTCTACCAAGAAACACATATAACCATAATTAAACCCATGTATACTAAGGACAACATAAAAGGTCACCACGCCCAATTTATCAAGTCCCAAAAGACAGGTACTACCAGGATAGCGGTAAGCATGAAACACATACTGGGAGCAACATTAGGAGGACACTCTTGTTCACCTATAGCTTGAAGAGCATCGAACCTAGTTTTCTTCTTCTCTCTTCCCCTAGTCATGAGTTTCGTGAAATTTATCATCTTGTGGTCACTTCCACCACAACCATAACATCCCTTTATGCTAGCTAGGCACTTACCATCATGCTTTTTTCCACACCTAGAACAAGTAGGACAAGTCACATAATATCCACTACTACTCACTCCTTAATATTTTATGGGTAGACACCCTCTTTCGGTTAAACTTTGGGGAAATCTTGGAAGAGCCTTGACCATAGAATCTTTCTTCAGAGGAGTTATCATTATCAAACATATACCTCTTTGCTCCTTTAGACCTCCCTTCAAGTTTCTCCCTTTAAAACTGTTGAGCATGGATCACAAGACAATCAATATTCATATAATTCTTAAGCATAACCATACTACATTCTTTTTCTATCAAGTCGGATACACCCGATATAAACTTACTCATCTTTATCCTAGGGTCCGCCACTACGGATGGAGAATATCTTGACAACCTAGTGAACACCTGAGCATACTCCTTAACACTCATCCTACATTGGCGAGGGCTAATAAACTCAAGTATATTAGCCTCTCTCATCTCTAAAGGGCAAAACCTATGAAGGAACCCATTTTTAAATATTTCCCATTCCATGGGGCCCACTTCCACCGGCCTCACTTCATTTCATTGACTAAACCACATTAGAGCAGCATCCTTCAATTGGTAAGAGGCCAAATCCGCCTTCTCTACCAGAGTCACTCCCACAAAGTTTAACACCCTATAGAACTTATCAATAAACTTTAGAGGATCTTCTTCTATCTTTGACCCATAAAATTCTGGAATTTCTATCCCTACTTGAGTCAACAATTGAACACCATACCTAATATTCTCATTAGACACATAATCCCCAATAGGGACAATTGGAGCTTTGGGAGGAACCTCTTGCTCCTTATTGTCTTCCACATTCCTTTCAATATAAGCCCTTGAAGTAATCATATCCTGGAAACCATAGGGCACACATTAAGAGAATGACCTAATAAAACTAAGCTCTAGGGCACGACTTAGAGACTAAAGAAGTGAAGTTTTTCTAACAATCGGTAGCCTCCTATTCATAAATGTGGCGCGCTTCACATTTATGAACAAGATTCTACTAGACGTAGTTAGAGACATCCTAAAACCATCCAAAATCTTGTGTTCTGATACAATGTTTGTCACGACCCAAGGCTACCCCTAGATGTAAAACGACGTACAAGGCTCCGAGAAGCCTCATACAAGTCTCATAGCATATCATGAACATTAGAGCATATGAAAATAGTGTGGAATTTAAAACTTTTCTTTACAATTGAAGTCTTTTATAAAATGAAAGAGTCTATAACACCATGTCTCAAACCATCTATAATAATTGGATTAAAACTCTTGAATACAATCTTAGGGACATAGCCCCTACGTAAGTCTAAAACATAAAAGAAAGACATAAAGGACATATCAAGCCCTTGAATACTATGAGGACTCACCAATCTTCTTCTTGATCTACTATGGTCCTAGCCATGAGGGTAGAATCTGATATCTCCAACCCCTACAGTTATAGAAAATGTAGAAAAATGGATTAGCACAAAATGTACAAAGTATGGAAGCCAAGCATAAAAATCCTTAAAACATGCAAAAAGGGACATATTAGTTGAAACCATGCTATATACCACTTTTGAACATCATCTTTGAAATAGTTGGAGACTGTAGCTCATAAGACAAATCATGTACAATTCATCATAGCATAGAGGATATCATCATATAACAAGCATAGTCTCCAACATAAACAAAATATATACTTCAATCATCACAAGGCAGAGTTCACACACATACTTAAATACCAAGATCATCTCATCATAATAGAACTACCACATAAGCAACCCTAAGCTTTACTTGTGCAATGCATAGATAGGATCCCATCATCCTATCTACACTAATTATCACTTCTATGCCACCATGATCATGCATAATCATACCTTGACCTTATTCATAGCCAACACTCATAGACAATGAGACATTCATGTTCATATCTTGTAATAGGAAAAATCACTCATAGCAAAAATCTATATCATGCATACATAAATTCATATATCTTCATAGCATAAGGAAAACCACACTAGAACCCTTTTATAAAGTCACTTGTGCAATGTATAAGTGAAGTCCCATACCCACACTAACACTAATTAAAGCTCATTAAGAAGTCATAAGTATAGTTCATGTTCATATTCGTTTAAAGCATGCAATAGCTCATAATCATCATGGCATAAGAGACAATACCACAATCACTCTCGAGCCTACTTTTGCAATGCATGAATGAAGTCCCATACCCCGATTCACACTAAGTAAAACCTCTTTAGGAACCATAGTGCATAACTCATGTTCTTGTTCATGGTTCATATTCTTGTTCTTGTTCATAGTTCATTTTCTTGTTCTTGTTCATGTAGGGAAATGTCCTTAAATGACATAGACTATGTGAGCTAAATGGAATCCGGCGTCAAACCCCCACACCGAAAAGAGGTGTCCTATTTACCTAAGGTAGAACTAAAATGTTTAGCTTTTAGGTGGATCCACTAGCTAAAGACCTATGTGGGCACATAGTTATGAGATAAGGAGAATTCTACTAAAAACCTGGACTGACTGAGGTAAAAGTTTTCCATCTCATGAGATAACTATTTTGGGAACCTGGACTAATTGGCGTAAAAGGAACCCATTGGGAAGCCGGACTGACTGGCGTAAAAGCTTCCATCTCATTTTCATATCCACTCGGTGCAAAGAATATTTCCCTTTAAGTTCATGTTAAGTCTTGACTTAAGTTCATGTTTATGAAAGAGTGACCTAACACTTAATCGAATACAATATCATGATATAACTCATAGATTCATTAGGTGAGAATGGCCTTTCAACCTTAGAATCATTAATATGTGAGTAAACCTTTCACATCATGTTCATAGTGTTAATGAGAATAACCTTTCGATCAAAACAACAATATTATCATAGTCCTAGACATTTCATGCATAGTCATGTGTAAGGGAAAGGGGAAAATGACCTTTCAACAAATAGCACAATTATACAATAGTCATAGGATCTTCACTTTCTAAGTGAATCATGAGTTCATACACAATTATTATCAACACGTACAAACCCTCCTAATTTTCCCTGCAAGGGCTGTGGATCAACTCAACCCAACATCTAGAATTACCTCATTAGATAAGGGGGAACATCATGATTCAATAACTCAATCAACACCTTAGTCACATCATAGTCATGCTCATGCATGAGTGTGGGTGTGTGATTGTCCTCTCAATGACACAACAACAACACTATCATCATAGAAACTTCACTCTCAAAGTGTTCATAAACATGCACATAGTATCATAATCATACATACCCCTCATACCCTGCATTCAAGGATCATAGAATATGTTTAGTCAACACATCTAGCACTCACTATATTAGGCATGGATAGAATCATCACTCAAGTAAAACATTCATTTCAGGCATAAACTCATGTGATCATATTATAGGTCATGTGGGTGAAGTCTTTTCACAATAAAGCCACATACAACCCAACATACATAATAACATTATTTCTTAAAGCCTTGACATCCTTAGCTTATTCACTTTAGCTTTTACCCTTAAAGCCCTAGGAGTCATCTTTTTGTTACAAGCCTTAATCTCAAGCAATGCCTCACATGATCGTTATGTATACCTAATTCTCAAGGTAATCTAATCACATGCCTCATTATTGATCAATTATAGTCACATAGTATCATATAAACTCAATCTCAATACTACACAACCATGATCCCTCATATAAGCTATAATCAAATCAATTCATGTAAAAAAGATTTACCCTTAAGCAATCAATGTCTAGGTCATATAATCTAAGGAAATTCATAAAGAAGTTCATCATTCTTAGAAGGTCACATCTAAACCCTCAAATTTCCTCTTTCATGACATAGTGCTAGACTATATCAATTCAACCATAGAATATTAGGTTAATCAAGTATACATGTATGATCATACTAAAACCATGTAATTACACCAAGAACAACCATTATTCACTTAATTGGTCTAATATACAACAATACCCACATAATGAAGTCAATTTAGTAAAGTGGGGTATTCATGGGTCCAAGGGGGGTGGGGGTTTCCATCATAATTCAGCAATACTCCATTAATCCAAATCATAATTCATCATAATCAACCATAATAAACATTAATTAAACAATTGAAAATGTTTTGGAAGAAGAACCATGACATAGATTCAAACACTAGGTTTTGGGGGAATTGGAAGTCTTAAAAACCATGTTTAAGGGGCTCTATACGTGATAGCTACCCAAAGATGAAAAGCCACCATACCTTAGGATTATTTCCACAAGAAATTTAAGAAGAAAGGCTGATCCTTGAACCCTATCCTTGACCTTGATCTTGCTCTTCAATGGAGTTTCTAGTGAGAGAATATTTTGGAGAGGAAGGGTGGTTATGATTTGCGGTCTTGGGATATAATGAGTTAATAGGGTGTTTAATAACTTAAAATAGTTTATATATATGTATAAATACTATATTAAATGACCCCTACTTAAAAATATTAAAAATGAATTACTTAAATGGACCCTCATTTGGCCGAGACTAGACAGAACCTACAGGCACCACCTACTCCCCTTGACGTAAGGACTGTAGGTGGGGTCTGAAACTTGAAAAATGGAGGTCTTGACCTACAGACCTCTTTCATGGGTGTGGATGGACCTACGGGGTGTAGGTCCCATCCGTAGGTCCTTGGAATTTTTGCAGCTTTAGCAAATTTGGGGATCTTTAGGGGTTAGGCTTTAGGGTCCTCCTCATGGATTCTTGGTTAGCGCTTGGGGGATCGTACCTTGACGTTTAACCCCTAGACCCCTCAACCTAAACTCAGGAACTCATTTTATAACACAAAACCCCCATATTAAATCAACAACACACTCGTAAGGCTCTAATTTCACCTTCTAGTTTTTCCGGTGTGTTATATATGTACCATTCTTCTTTTTATTAATTTTAAAAAAATGTTTTGTTCCTCCCTTTTAAAAAAAATCATTATATATATTTTATTTTTTCTTTGCATTTTTGTTCTTCTTTTTTTTGTTATTTTTTTCATCATTTTGTTTTTTCTTAAAATCTTGTACGTTCTTTTTTTTTTTTTTACTTGAGGTTCTTTCTTTTCTGCTTCTATTACTCACATTTTCTACCTCTTTTCTTATCCCCTTTTTGTAAAAAAATTGTTATTTTTTTTTAAATTTATCTTTTATAGATGAATCCCTAAAAGTCATGTGCTCTCTATGTAACACCCCTCAAAATGAAGTAGGATAAAGTAGAGCCTCACATGGATTTTATGCATTAATAACTTGTTATAATAATGAAAAATAGCCTTTTTAGTCAATTTTAAAGAGTTTGGAAGTCAATCGTCAAGGGACGACCAAGACGTTCAGAAACTAGTCTTTTACGTGTTGGTGTGTTCTAGTATTGTTGTTCATGTTTTTAGGTGTTGTTTGGAGTCTAAAATCAGTGGAGATGATCCTAGTGTCTTAATTAATGTTTTTAGCATCAAAACATTTGGGTACAACTCCCCGGGACCACCTTAAGGGTCCCCGAGGAGGGAGCATTCCACATCGCGGACTAGCTCCACCAAGGGCCAAAAGTTTGGTCCGCATCGTGGAATCTTCTGTCTCTAAATTTAAATTCTACAAACTTGTGGGAATACCTCCGCGTCGCGAACTTGTTTCCCGACGAAATCTGCAAAAATAAAACTCAAAGTTGACTTGTTGAAAGGTCCAACTAAGTGAGGGGTAGTTTGGGTACTTTGGGGAATTATTATAAACAGTTATTCTACCAAATTTAGGGTATTTTAAGTAGTTAAAATCCCAAAACCTAGAATTAGACCTCATTATCTAAATTGAACCTTCCCTCTCAAATAAATTCTCTCTCTAGAACTCTATGGAAGACATTGATGAAGCTTCAAGCTAGGGAATGGGTTCCTACTAATTTCTCCTTCAAATTTCTAGGAAATTAATCATAAAGGTATGGATATTTTAGCTTTGATTCTCCTTTCAATCCAAGAGAAAAATCAAAGTGATTTCAATGTTTCTCAAAAACACTAAAAACCCCAATTTCAATTCTAAGCTTGGGTTCTTGCATGAAAGTATTTCAAATGATGATTTATGTGAATATTAATGGTTTTAAAGTCAAGAACTCCATGAACCCTTGCATATCTTGAAATCCTAATTTTTGGGTCTAAAGTGGGTCTATTGATTATGAGGTAATAATGTGATATTAATGTGTAGATTGTTATGGGCTATTGATTTATGTATTGTTCTATATTGAATTATGAGGAATTGATGGTCAATTGTGTTATATTGGATGTTGGCCTTGAATGGGCAAATTGTGACCTAAGGCTTATGATGATGATGAAGTTGTGAATAGATTTATAGATTCTAGTATTATATATATATGTTGTACATGTTAGCATTGTGAGGTTTGATCCCTTTGAAAGTGGGGGAGGTGTTTACTTTATAAGCATGTTTTGATCATGGCCTTGTAGGTAATGTTGGATGATTGTTGCTTTGAGTAATGTTGATTATGTGAAGGTAATGTGATATGATGTGAATTTGTGTATGGTCTAAGAGCCTGAGAAGCATCTCATAGTGTTCAAATCATAATGAACTAAGACTTATTTAATGAAGTAACTTATATTGTTCAAGAGTATTGATGGACTTAGACATGATTAAGATAGTATCTCATATGGTCCATGTGAAGAAGGAACTTAGACATACTAAAGGAAGTAGTTCCTAGTGTTCAACCTAATTATGAACTAAGATATTCTTGAGATAGAAAGTACCTCATAGGGTTTTGAAGATAAAGAGGGGAGCTAGTTTCCAAACCAAGAAGAACTAGTAATAGGATCTAAAAGTAATACTTAGCATGATTAGAATTATGGAATGCTAAGAGTGCATTGCACAAAATATGTCTTAGGGTCATTAAAAAGAATACTTGAGATAGATTGGACTTGAGTTGCCTTTCCTAGTTATAGTTGACTAAAGGTGAGAGATTCCTTAGTTAAGAGAGTGAAGTTAATAAGTAGGCCAAAGTAGGGTGGATATGACTCGGATGACTTCAAGGCTATGCTTAGTGTGAAGGGTAGTATGGGATGCCTTTCAAGTAATGCACAAGTGTGTCTTGGGCTTACTTAGAAGTATGGTACCCTTATGGCATATAGAAGGTTTAGAGTGGACCATGAATATAGACTATGTTAAGATGACATGAAAACCTAGGTCTCGAATATGAAGGTGGGCTAAGCCCAAGAATGACCAAACAGAGGTACTTAGCTTGGATGGTAGTATGTGATGATATCCTTGCATTGCACAAGTATACTTGGAGGTGGCTTGTGAAGTAGTTCTCTTGTAATATGAAAGACTTAGGTTTGAGGTGTGTAGCCTTTTAGGTCTAAGTAGAGACCTTGTCATGAATATGATGTTCTCCTATGCTCATTTAGTATGTTTAGGTTGACTTGTATTATATGATGCTTATGTTGGAGATTTATGCTTATGTTTATATTATTGTCTCTTATGCTTATGTCTTGTGTTGACTAACCCTTTGGAGATGATTTTATGATGTTGTGCTAGTGTTCATACTTAGTACCTTTTGTACTAACACATATTGCCTACATTCTAACCAAATGTAGGGTTGGAGCTTTGAGTTGCTATTGGAGGCTAGAGTTTCAAGGTGTTAGAAGAGTTGAAGAATTGGTGAGTCCTCATAGCTGCGAGGACAACAACCACATTTCCTTTATGTCTTTATTTTCATGTTTAGACATTGTATGGGCTGCATCCCAATGAGTTTTATTCTTGAGTTTTAAATAGATGGTTTGAGACAAGAGTACATGAAGACTTCCGCTTATTGTTTTTATGAGTTAAGACTTCGATTGCAAAGTTTCAAATTTTCCCATATTTTTGTATTATCATATGTTAAGAATGTTCTAAGGGCTTGTATGCGACCCCTTCGGGGTCAATTACGTCATGTTATGACTAGCGGGTGCTCTCAACTCGTGACAAACTTGGTATTAGAGCATAAGGTTTTTGGGAAAAGAATTAGGATTGTCTCAAACCACAGCTAAGTAGAGTCTTATTCATGGGTGTGAGTGGCGACACATTTTATGAATATGAGGCTATTGGATGCTTAGGAAAAGTCTCATTTCTTCATTATCCAAGTCGTGCCATAGTTGTATAAGCTCTCTCTCTTATTCCTTGTCCGATGGTCTTTAGGATGTTACTATGAGAAGGGTTTATGTTATGAGTGAGGGAGAAATGTTGGTTGTGATGCCAATTATGGCTTTGTGACTTGAGACATTTGAGATGATAGATTGTGATGTTGTTTTTAGTATAAGTGATGCTTCATTGTTGCCTTTATGTGGTGACAGATGTCTAGAAGAATTTGGGTTGGCTTACTCCCATGGAGGAGAAAGTGTGCCTACCTAGCAAGGTGATGGTGAGGTTTTTCTTAGTTGTTGGTAGAACCCCACTTAGTAATTATTAGTTTTGAAGTATGTTGATGGATTGGTAGAATAGGGTGTTTGAGTAATACCTAGATAGGTTGAGTGAATAGACTCCTCTAAGAAGGATAGAAGTGTAAATCACCATGGTTTAGAATCATCTTGGGTTAAGGATATAAAATCTTTAGTGATGACTTACTCCGACCTTAGAATTGAAATAATTGATGCTTGAAAGAGTTTGCATAGGTTGGCTCCCAAGGGGGAGATAATGTGCTTAGATAGCAAGGTTGTTGAGTGTCATTGATGTTCTTGAATTAGGGTTTCTTTAGTTGTGGTGAGAGTGGCCACATGATGAGTGATTTCCCTAAGGCCAAAGTTACAGTAGGAGAACGTAAGCAAGTTGCCTTTAGTAATGGGTAGGTGAAGATCCTCAAAAGAAGACTAGCTTTTATGCTCTCCAATCTAGAGGAGATCAAGAGTGATCTCCTCATGTCCTTTCCAGTATGTGTTTCATTCATGTTTTAGAAAATTTCCAGATTTCTTGTCTTTTATGACTTGTCTTTTTTTATATTTTGAAGTTATCTTAGTATGCATGATGTTTAGAAAAGTTTGAATAGGCTTGCTCTCAAGTGGGGGATAGTGTGACTCTCTAGTGGGTTATTTTGGTGCCTTCTGTGTTGCCATGATTTCCTTATATGCATGTTCATGGAATTGTCTAGGTCTTGTTGAATAGACTTTTGTGCATTGTTTCCTCATGAAATTGCATCTAACTTTCATGAGTTGAATTTTGAGTATGCTCTAGTTCTTGGAATTGAAGTTGTCTTCCTTGATGTTGTGTGCATTTAGAGTTAGTTCATGCATGATAGTCTATTAGCTGAGATTAATGACTGTATGAAGTATCTAAAGTGTCATTCGAGGATAACTGTTCCCAAGTGAGGGATAATTTAACACCCCGTAAAAATATAGTAAGACCTAGCTAAGGCTTGACTAAATCTAATAGGTTGAACTAGAGCCTCACGTGTTAGTTTATAGTTGGAAACTTGTATAAATGATTAATAATGGCTTTTGAAGTTAGTTTGGTGATTTCAGAGGTCAAACATCAAGAAACGATCATAACGCCCGGAAACTAGTAAGTTGAACTAGTGAGATGAACTAATATGTTGTAGGGTCTTGTAGTGGACTTTTGGAGTATTGTATGACGGTTAAAATGAAGATAAATGTCCCCTATACTTAGATGGACATAAATAGGGGTTAAAAATACGGGCATGACCCACCAAGGACCACCCTAGGGGTCCTTGAGGAGGGACCCCAACATTGGCCAAAAGCTGTCAAAAACCGCTTGACTTACGGAGGCAAGTGACGCCCCCTTAAGTTAAGCAACACCCCGTAAGTCTGCTCTGTAGGTCAGGACTTAGTCTGTGGAGCCTTAGCTCCCATGAACAAGTCCCAGACCCAAACAACTAAGGCACAGAATGGCCCGTCACTCCACCTACGGTCTCGTAGGTCTGCCCAGTTTTCATCTTTTAGTTTTTAAGTTAGTGTTTAGGGGTTAGATTAGTAATTATTTTAATGGGAGATTAGTTAGTTAATTTACCTCCTATAAATAGTTAATAGACCTTAAACTAATCACTTTTACTCATTCATCTAAAGACCCCTAAAATCCTCTCCAAAAATCATCTCTCTAGAAGTGAAGAAGAAGAGGAAGAAGAGAAGAGAAAGGGCAATGGCTTAGGGCGGTTTCATCCATTGATTCAATCTTTTTTTAGGGAATTTATTGAAGGTATGTGAAGCTTAATCATCCATGGGTTCTTCCACCCATGGATCCCCCATAGTTTCCCCCCAATTGTAAAGTTAAAAACCCCATTCCAGCTAGCGGTAGAATTAGATTTTGGGTTTCGGTGTGATTCCAATATGTTGGATATCATCCAATTATTATTGAATTATGTATGTTTAATGGTATTATGATTCTTTCATGTGAAATCCATGATTAACCCTAGTCTAAATTGATGAATATGATCTTTGAAGGTTTTTGCCAATAGAGGCAAGTTTGAAGGTTCAAATTTGATCTTACTAAATCAATGGTTTGAATACTAATTGATCATAGTTAGGATCATGTAATAATGTATTGAACTAGACTTTATTGAATAGGAAGGATCTTGACTTGTAAAGTTAGCATTGGCATTAGTCAACATAAGACCTATACCATGGCCAAAAGAGACAATAATATAAGTCATAACTATAAGAGATATCATTATAACATATAGGTTATAAGCATAAGATATAACAACATAGTCATAGGCATAATGAAAGCATCTAGTTTAACATGTCATAAGAGAAAAATCTCATATAAGTCACCTCAAGGCAAGTTTGTCCAATGCATGGATAGACTCCATAATGCCACCCATACTATGCAAGTCACTTTAGGTCCTCATTCATCTTTATCATCTTTTGATCTCATCCCTAGATTACATCTCATAAGACAAGGGAACATTCACCTTTAGTCACATATGTATTGGAAGGGCCTTTCAAACTACAATCCAAACTAAGCATACTTCATATGCCTAAGTCATAGGCACATTCATTACATAGACCATCTTAATATAAGAGAACATACCATGAATACCATGAAAGCATACATGTTCAATGCATGAATAAGATCCCATAATCTCACCCATGCTAAGTAAAGCTTCTCAAGTAACCATAGTTCATAATTCATATACTTGTTGTGGGAATTAGCCTTAACCGACACAGACCATGTGAGCTAAACATGGAATCCGGTGTCTAGCCCACACAGAAAGGGGGTTGCTCTAGTTCCCTAAGGTACAACCATAGTCTTAGCTTAGGTTAAATCATTAGCTAAGTAACCTACGGGTCACATAATTTATGGGATAAGGAGATTTCTACTAGAAACCCGGACTCAACTAAGGTAGAAGGGTTCCATCTCATGAGAAACGTACTTTGGGAACCCAGACTCAACTAAGGTAGAAGGAACCCATTTGGAAAGCCGGACTTAACTAAACTAATGTAAAATCTTTTATTGGGAAGTCGGACTTAACTAGCATAAAAGCTTCCATCTCATATTCAATATCCACTCGGTACTAAGCATAATTTCTATTGAGCTCATATTAAGCCATGACTTAAGTTCATATCTATTGAAAAATGTGTTGATACTCAATCCTACATAACTCATACTATAGCTCATTACATCAAGTGTTAAAATAACCTTTCACTGTCCATGTATTAATATAGATTCTTTAGGTGAGACTATTCTTCAAACCTTAGGATCGTCATATTGTGAGGAAACCACTCACATCATATCATAATCATAGATAAGTGTGTATATCAGAATAACCTTTCAACAACACAACAACTAGATCATAAGCATATTCACCTTACTCTCAAAGTGTTCTTAAAGCATGTATATAATCTTCATAAAAAATGCATAATATCAGGGTCAAAGCTCATATCAAATCAACACATCTAGAATGACTACATTAGAAATGGATATAATCATAATTCAAGTAGTTCAATTACTACAAAAATAAGCTCATACTTCACTTCCTTGAGGTTCAAAAACTTACTTTCAATCACCACCATTAGGGTTCAAGCAAAAGACATGGAAATCATCCTAACTCATGTTATTGTATCACTTCATACTTTAAATATTCATGAGGTAGATTAGGTGGGAAACCTCCATGCATAACAACTCCACCTAATAGTCTATCATTATCATATATACTTCACTCTCAAATCCTTAACATTCCTTGTTCATTCATATTAACTTTTACCCTCATCGCCCTAGAAATCACATTCATACTATAAACCTTACTCTTAAAGCTTTACTTTTTATGATTATCATACCAACTTAGATCATAAGGCATTCTAATCACATGCTTCATTCTTAAGCAATTTTATTCATATAACATCATAACGGTTCAATCTCAAGCTTTACTAGTCATAATCCGCTACAGATACCTTATTCTAATTGAATTCATGTCTACAAGATTTACTTTAAGTAATTCATATCTAGGTGTTCTACTCTCAAGAAATTCCTAAAGTAATTCATCCATCTTAGAAGATCACATCTAAGCCCTGAATTCCCCTCTTCATGGCATAAAACAAAACTATATCAATTTCACACTAGAATCATAGGTTAATCAAGAATACATGTATAATATTACTAAAACATTTAATTACATCATAAACGACCATTATACACTTAATTAGATCAGCATACAACAATACAAAGAATATAGGAAGAACCTTAACTAGAATGGGGGATTCATCTTCACTATTCGGGGAAACATATAGGATCGTGGATGAAAGGGATCCATGAATGAATAAGCCATCAAACCTTGATAACAAACCCTAGAAATCTTGAAAAAATGGAGTCTTGACCTAGCTTGACACTCTTCTTCTTCTTCTTTCTACACAGAGGATTTTTTTAGAAGGAATTGGGTTTCTTTTGGTATCTTAAAGTAATCATTTAGAATGACTTAATTTAGGGTCTAAAGTCCTTAAATAGGTGCTCTAACTCAAGGTAAAATGACATCACTTAATAACTAATTAATTTCGGGAAGTACCACTAAGCCAAGACCTTTGCACCTAATCCAAGACACTGCCTCACCCACGAGACCACGCCCACAGGTCGTAGAGGGACCCATGGGGTGTGCTTGTCAACATGAGTGGTGGTCTGCAAGTGGTCATCTCAAGCCTAGGACCTACGACCCCATCCAGGAGGCGTAGAACCATCCACAAGGCGTTTGTACATCCCTTGGACACTACTTTAGGCAGATTTTGAAGAGGGTTCACCCACGTTGCCCACCTACGGGGCGTGGCTCAATTCACAAGGTGTTGATAGCCTTGTGGGTAACACTGTTGTGGGCAGCTTTAACATCCTCATGAAGGACCCATGATTGGACGTTGGGGAGTCATACCATGACGTTCTAGCCCGAAACCCTTCATTCTAAGTACGAGAAGCTAAATTCACGACTCTAACCCTCACGTCAATCTCTAATTTAACCTTCTAGTTTCCAGAGTGTTACAATATCTCCCTCTTGGGAACATTCATCTTGGAATGACGATCTAGGCACCTTACGAAAGTAAAGACTCAATACTAGCAGCCCATCGTGTATGCAGTATCAACATAATGCATAATTTCAAAGGAGGTAACATCAACTCCAACTCAAACATAAACTGTGCATCACAAGGAAGTAGGAACTATATCTCACAACCCATTATGCATGAAAACTCGACATTTCTCATATCCATAGGAGGAACTACCTTCTCCAACTAAAAGCATGCTCAATGCATTCTCATGGAGCCCTTATGCAACATATTTTTAAAAATCACTACTATAGCATGCTTAACAAGTCATCTCATGGAGCATATATGCAACTGCACTCATCACATACATTCAAGGAGGAATATCTCAACTCCAAGTTAGGGCATGTTCATCAATTCATCTCAATTAGTCTATAGGAAAATCTACTCAATGCACTTCATCATGAGGAAAATTAATCATGCAACTTTATTTTCTTTCAAAACACAAGATTTCACGAACATGCAAACCATACGAAAATCATGGAAACATCTATAACACACATCACTTCACATAAAGAACAAATAATGAGGAACTCCTCATCTTAATGCTAAATGAGGAATACAAGGAAAAGGATGCAAGATATTGGGACTTCTCATTTGCCCTTGGCCTCCACAAGTAGCACCCTCACCTAAAACCCTCACTCAAGGACCACTCCTTAACACTTTCATGGAAGCAACATCCTTAATCTTCTATTTCTTAAATTGCCGGTCTAAGATCCCTAACGATACTTCTAAATAAGAGAGGTTCTCATTAACGCCCAAATCTTCTTAAGGAATTTTTGAATGTCAGATCTCCAACACCCTTCTATATTCTAGAGAAATGGAAAATTGGATACACCGGTGCCATTCATGAAGCAACTCTAGTTTTCAAACAACCTTACCAACTCCAATAAAGATCTTATATGAGCCTACAAAACCACAACTAAACATCCCAAGCTCACTACACCTCTCAAGCTGAAAATTTCAAGCCAACCCATATCATTAACATCAAGAACACTCAACAACCTTGCTATATAAGCACATCATTTCCCCCCTTGGGAGTTAACCTATATGGACTCTTGTAAGCATAATTTCTTTCAATTGTAATGGCGGAACAAGTTATCACTAAGCTTTCACATCCGTCCCACAAGATCATTCTAAACCATAGTGGGTTACATTTCTACCCTTCTTAGATGAGTCTACTCACTCAACACATTTAGGCATTACTTAAACACCCTATTCACCAAATCTATCCATATTCCCCAAAATTCATCAAGACTAAGTCGGGTTCTACCATCAAATACACATGACCATAATGCAAACCATTATACCAAAGACAACATCAAAGTCTATTATGCCAAGTCTATCTAGTCACAAAAGACAAGCAACACCGGAATCTAAATAAGCATAAAACACATACCGGTAGCAACATTCAGAGGTCTCTCTTGCTCACCTCTAGCTTGAAGAGAATAGGACCTAATTTTCTTCCTCTCTCTCTTCCCCTAGCACTATGTACTAGGAAATCTCTCATTTTGTGGCCTCTCCTACCACAACCATAACAACCATCCATACCGGCCAAACATCTAACCTTACGTCTTTTGCCACATCTATCACAAGTAGGAAATAGGGTTCTACTATCCTTTCCTTGAGACTTAGGGTTAGACACCATTTCTCAAGTATGTCTTGGGGAAATTCTAGAAGGACCTTGTTCGGAGAACCTTTCGAGAAAAGGATTATCATCACCAATCCTAAACCCCTTTTTCTCCCAAAGCCTTCCTTCAAGTTTCTCTTCCCCGATTTGTTGAGCATAAGCCATAAGATTAGAAATATTCATAACATGATCAAGCATGGCCGTACGACATTCTTGTACTACTAAATCGGATACTCCTGACACAAACTTACTCCTTCCCAACCTAGGATAGGACACTATAATTGGACCATATTTAGACAATTAGGTGAACATAAATGCATAATCCTTAACAATCATACAATCTTGCCAAAGGTTAATGAACTCAAGCACTAAAGCTTTTCTCATCTCTAATGTGAAGAAGCTATCTAGAAAAGGACTCTTGAACACCTCCCACTTATGGGACCCACTCCTACTGGCCTAGCCTTTTTCCATTGATCATACCATATTTGTGCAACATCCCTCAATTGCTAAGCGGCTA
Source organism: Solanum commersonii (assembly GCA_029007595.1). Taxonomy (NCBI): domain Eukaryota; kingdom Viridiplantae; phylum Streptophyta; class Magnoliopsida; order Solanales; family Solanaceae; genus Solanum; species Solanum commersonii. The sequence continues at coordinate 183,131 of JAJTWQ010000280.1, read as the reverse complement.
ATTCTGCCCTCTCTACCGGGGTCACTCCCAAAAAATCCAACACCTTAGAGACCTCATCTATATACTCTTGAAGACATTGCTCCATCTTTGACCCATATAATTCTGGAGTTTCTATCCCGGCATGAGTCAACATCGGAAAACTAAACCAAAAATTCTCATTAGTCACGCTCTCTTCAAAAAATTCAATTGGAGTGTTGGGGAACTTCTTATTCTATATTGTCTTCTTCATTCCTTCTAACGTTAACCCTAGTAGTAGTCATATCCTGAAAATAGCCAGGCACAGATTAGGAGAAATACCTATTAGAGTTAAACTCTATGGCACCACTTAGAGAATGAAGAAGTGAAGTTTCCTAATCATCTAATAGCTTCCCATTCATAAATGTGGCGTGCTTAACACTTATGAAAAAGACTCTACTAGACGTGGTTTTGAGATAATCCCAGAATCATTCTACACCTTATGCCCTTATTACCAAGTATGTCACGACCCAAGGGTACCCCTTAGATATAACAAGTCATACTCTACCGCGAAGGGTCTCATACAAGCCCCTTAGCATGTAATAACGTCAAGCAATAGAAGTCATTGGGAAATTTTAAAACTTTTTCCATACTATCGAAGTCTTTTTATAAAATCAAGCAGAAGTCTATAACATTTTGTCTCAAATCATCTAATACATCAAATTCCTAGGGATGCAGCCCATACAAAAGTCTAAAACATAAATGAAAAGACATAAAGGAAAGGTGATCACATCCTCGATTCTATGAGGAATCACCAAGTCTTCAATTCCTTGATCTACTAGAAACCTAGCCAGAGATTGGAACTCAATATCGCCGAACTCTACATTTGATAAGAATGTAGGAAAAAGTATACGTTAGTACAATAATGTACTAAATATGATGGCTAACATAAATCATCAACATGAGCATATAACATGCATTACTCAACAAAAGACAGATAACATGATCATAAGAGACAATAATATAAGTCATAAGTATAAGAGATATCATCATAAGACAAAGACTATAAACATAAGAGATAACAACATAGTCATAGGCATAATGAAATCATCTAGTTTAACATGACATAAGGCAAACAGTTCATAAGTCACCTCAAGGAAAGCTTGTGCAATGAATGGATAATACCCCAAATCCCACCCATACTAATCAAATCACTTTAGGTCCTCATTCATCTTTATCTTCTTTTGATCTCATCCTTCTATGACTTCTCATAGAAAAATGAGCATTCACCTTTAGTCACATATGTATTGGTAGGGCCTTTCAAGCTACAATCCAAACTAATCATACTTCATATGCATAATTCATAAGCAAATTCATTACATAGACCAGCATAATATGAGAGAACCTTCCATGAATATCCTCAAAGCATAGTTTTTACAAAGCATGAATAAGATTTCATAATCTAACACAAGCTAAGTAAAGTTTCTCAAGTAACCATAGTTCATAATTCGTATTCTTGTTGTGGTAATTAGCATTAATCGACATAGAACATGTGAGCTTAACATGGAATCCGGTGTCCACCCCACACCGAAAAGGGGTTTTTCTACTTGCCTAAGGTAGAACCATATTCTTAGATTAGGTGGATCCATTAATTAAGTAACCTACGGGGGAACATAGTTTATGGGATAAGAAGATTGCTACTAGAAACCCGTACTCAGCTAAGGTAGAAGGTTTCCATCTCATGAGATACCTACTGTGGGAACCCAGACTAAACTAAGGTAGAAGGAACCCATTTGGAAAGCTGCACTCAACTAGTGTAAAAGCTTTCATTGGGAAGCTAGACTCAACTAGAGTAAAATCATCCATCTCGTATTCAATATTCATCTGGTGATAAGCATATTTCTCATTGATTTCATATTAACTCTTGAACTAAGTTAATATAATATCTATGGAAGAATGTGTTGACACTCAATCCAACATAACTCTTACTATAGCTCATTAGATAATGCGTGAGATAATCGTTCACTGTCCATGTCTTCATGTAGGTTCATTAGGTGAGACAAGTCTTCCAACCTTGGAACCGTCATATTGTAAGGAAACAATTCACATCATATCATAATCATACATAAGTGTGTATATGAGAATAACATTTCAACAACACGACAACTAGATCATGAGCATATTCACTTTACACTCAAAGTGTTCTTAAAGCATGTACATAATGTCATAAAGCATGCATCATATCATATATTTCCCTTTCAAGAGTCAAAGCTCATATCAAATCAACACATCTAGAATGACTACATTATACATGGATATAGTTATAATTCAAGTAGTTCAATTACTAGAAACATAATCCTATACTTCACCTTTTTGAGGTTCAAACTTACTTTCAATAATCACCCTTAGGGTTCAAGCACTATACTTGGAAATCATCCTAACTCATGTGATTTTATCACTTCATACATTCAAACATTCATGAGGTAGATCAGGTCGGTAAGGTCTTTCCACAAAAACTTTACCTAATAGTTTACCATTATTATATAGACTTCACTCTCAAAGCCTTAACACTCCTAGTTCATTCATATTAATTTTTATCGTCATAGCCTTATAAATCATATTCACACTATAAGCCTTACTCTGAAAGCTTTACTTCTTACAATCATCATACACACCTAGATCACAGGGCATTCTAATCACATGCTTGATTCTTAATCAATTTTATTCATATAACATCATAAAGGTTCAATCTCAAGCCTTACTAGTCATGATCAATTATATATACCTTATTCTAATTCAATTCATGTTTAAAAGATTTACTTTAAGTATTTCATATCTAGGTGTTCTACTCTCAAGAAATTCCTAAAGTAATTCATCTATCTTAGGAGATCACATCTGAGGCCTCAATTCCCCTCTTCATGGCATAAAACCAAACTATATCAATTTCACCCTAGAATCTTAGGTTAATCAAGAATACATTTATAATCATACTAAAATCGTGTAATTAAATCATAACCAATCATAAACAACCCACAATATAGGAAGGAACCCTAACTAGAATTGGGGACTCGTCTTCACAATTGGGGAAAACATAGGGGCTTCATGGATTAAAGGGATCCATGAATGAATAATCCATCATACCTTGATTACAAAGTCTAGCAAGCCTGAAACAATTAAGACTTGACATAGCTTTACCCTCTTTTTCTTTCTAGAGAGAGGATTTCTGAGAGGGAATTACATTTTTTTTGGGGTCTTGAAGTAATGATTTAGAATGACTTAATTAAGGGTCTAAAGTCCTTATATATGTGGTCTGAACTAGGGTAAAACAAAGTCATGTAATAACTAATTAATTCTGGAATGTTCCACTAAGCCAATAGTTAATCGCCTAACCCGAGACACTACCTCACCCACAAGACCACGCCTACGGGCCATGGAGGGACCTACAGGGTGTGCTGGTAAACATTGGTGGTGGTGTGCAAATGGTAATCTCAAGCCTAGGACCTACGACCCCATCCACGAGGCGTGGACCAATACACAAGACGTGGGTCCTGCCTGTGGACACTGCCTTAGGTAGATGTCAAAGAGGGCTTACCCACATTGCCAACCTGTGTGGCATGGCTCAATTCACAGGGTGTGGATGGACTTATTTTGGGTAGTTCTAAGGTCCTTCTCAAGGACCCATGATTGGTCTTTGGGGAGTCGTACCTTGTCATTCTAGCCTAAAACCCTTCATTCTAAGTACAGGAAGCTAAATTCAAGACTTTAACCCTCTCGTCAAGCTCTAGTTTAGACTACTAGTTTCTGGGGTGTTACATAATAGCTCGAAATGTAATGTCTGATTTATTCTTTAAATCACTAACTTTGCATCTTGGATATAACCTGCAGCACCATTTTTATAAAGTTCTTTAAAATCATTCAAGATTATCAGAAATCTTTCTGTCACTATTCTGGATTTAATTTTTATTTAAAAAATTCACCTCTTCTTTAATCTAAAATATGTCCCTTTTTGAATGCCTTACTAATTTACATCTAGTTCGGTAGTTTAAAATCAATATGATTAGATTCATAATTTTATACAAGACCAACCATTTTAAATAAAAGTTCTTAACTTTATGACTTTAAGTTCCTTTAAAACATTTCAGATTTTTGTCTTTTTGAAATAAATTTTTTATTTTAACTCTAAACATTGTTTTTACATTTGATTTAATCTGTCACTTTCTTTCAAGTCCAACTTAACATTGTTTTACTTTTATTATTTTATACTTTAGTTACTTAGATGATAACATATTCATTCACCCTTATATTCACACTTAGCCTAATTAATTAATTAAGTTCTATTAGTTAACCATTTTTAATGGATCTTAAAGGATGCCTAATGTCTTCCATTTAAATTAGTGAACCCTTACCTAGAATCTCATGTTTATTAAGACCTTAAAATGGAGTTAACTTTATACATGAATTTAATCATTTTAGGTTCCCTAATTCACCGTAAATAATTAGGTGGCGACTCCTTGACTTAGTCATTAACTTAGGAACCACAAAAATGTTGTACACTATTTTTACCTGGTTAAAATTGGGTATAACACCCAGTTTCTCTCCATGGGGTGCTCTAGTGTTGTTCGTTAAAAAGAAAGACAGATCTCTCAGAATGTGCATTGACTGCCGTCAGTTTAATAAAGTCACAATCAAGAGTAAATATCCATCACCAGGATTGATGAGTTGTTCGACAAATTTTAGGGTGCTAGTTGTTTCTCTAAGGTAGACCTCAAATCTGACTATCATCAACTCATAATCAGAGGTAGTAACATCCCGAAGACATCCTTCAGAACTTTGTGTGGTCACTAAGAATTTGTGGTTATGTCTTTTGGACTGACAAATGCTACTGCAACTTTCTTGACTTAATGAACAAAGAGTTCAAACTGTATTTGGACTTTTTTGTAGTCTTCTTTATTGATGAAATCCTCATTTACACTCAAAGAGAAGAAGAGCATGTGACTCATCTGAGAGTTGTTCTGTAGACTCCCAAAGATCGCCAACTATTTCCTAAATTCAACAAAAGTTAATTTTGATTACAGTCGCTCACCTTCTTTAGTAATGTGGTATAAAGTGAAGGAATCTTAGTGGATTCTTAGAAAATTGAGGTGGTGCAGCACTGGGCCAAACCCACCTCTCCAGCTGATATCAAATGTTTCTTAGGTTTTGCCAATTACTATTAAAGGTTTGTGTAAAGATTTTAATCCATAACTTCCCATTGGATAAGTTTATTCAGAAAAGGTCAAGTTTCAATGGTTAGATGAGTGTGAGAAAGGCTTCTCAAAAATGAAGACTAGGTTGACTACAACTCCTATCTTGACTCTACTAGATGGTTCAAACGGTTATGTGGTTTATTGTGATGCATGCAGAGTCGACTTGGGTTATGTGTTGATGCCGCATGGTAAGGTCATAGCTTATGTTTCTAGACAACTTAAGTTCCATGAGAAAACTTACTCGACTCATGACCTCAAGCTTGCAACCATTCTATTTTCCATAAAGATTTGGAGACACTACTTGTATGGTGTACACGTGGATGTGTTCACATATCATAAGATCCTTCAATATGTGTTCACCTAGAAAGAGTTGAATCTTCATCAGAAGAGATGGCTTAAAGTCCTCAAAGAGTCTAACATGAATGTGCTCTACCATTCGGGTAAGACCAATGTAGTGGTTGACACTCTCAACAGACTATCCATAGGTAGTGTAGCATATGTTGAGAAAGATAAGAATGAATTAGTCAAAGATGTTCATCGGCTTTCTCTCTTAGGAGTTTTGCTTTACAGACAGGTCAGATGGTGGTGTGGCAGTTCCGAATGGGTTAGAATGTTCATTTCCAACGGAGGTTAAGGAAAAAACATGATAGTGATCCAATATTACTTTAGTTTAAGGGTGCAGTTCATTAGCAGAGAGTAGAATTTTTCACCCAAGAGGGAGATGGTGTACTTTGTTATTAAGGTCGCTTATGTGTTCCTAACGTGAGTGAGTTGAGGAAGCATATCTTTACAGAAGCCCATAATTCTAGATAATATATTTATTCAGGTGCCACTAACATGTATCGTGACGTATGGAAAGACTTTTGGTTAAACAACATGAAGAGAGATATAGCAGACTTCGTTGCTAAGTATCCTAACTGTCAACAGGTTAAGGTAGAACATAAAAAATCATGAGGTGTGACTCAATATATTAAAATTCTTACGTAGAAGTGGGATTTGATAAACATGGACTTCATTATGTGTCACGCCTCAGATCTGATTAAGACGGACAGGCACCCGATGCCTAAATGGCCGGGAGAACCAACTTACAACCTGCACTTACCATACATTTAACTATGATAACTATGAAGCTATGACAAGCTTAAATGCATTATGGTGATAAAAGATCGACATAAACAGACCCAAAACTTATGTACAACACTTGGCCGTTGAGGCCACAATTGTTAAGAGACAAGATACAACCAAACTTTATACATTAGTCTACAAAGCCTCTACAAGATAGACAGCCTTAGTTTAGGTTGGGACAGGCCCTGCCTTACCCTTAACTACTATAGGGTAACAAAATAGATGCCAAAGACTCGGTTAAGCCCCGAATCAACTTGGAGCTCACCAATAGCGGCTGAGTGTCCTGCGCTCCTACTGGGGATGTCTACTAGCTAAGTATCAATATGTAAATACATAGATCAAATTAAAAGGCCACCCTTGTTGCTGTTGTGGGATCATGTTGTATTATATTCTTTTCTGTTATCTTCTTTACATTGAAATCTCTGTAAAGCACGTGATACAAGTAACCAACTGATCAGTGGTAAAAGAGGATGACCCATGCTAGGCATTTTAACCCCTGGGATGCTGTCCTCAAATATATAAATTTTGGGATCGACCTATGCTAGGCTTTCGCCCCTAGGCTGCCACCCTTACACATATACCGCTTCATATAGTTTCTTTTATCTTTGAGATTGTTACTTTGGTGGTCATAATTATTTTTGAGCGTCAGAACTATGGATCAATAGTAGGAAACATGTGAATATGCACTTAGGGCAGTAACAATAACACAAGGCAGAAATGTAACACTAATGAATTACGTGAGAGCTCAAATGACACAATGGACCTCATTTGATTGATAGGAGGAATCACAAAGCTACTGCTACAATTACCCTTTCTCATACCAATACTTGGAAAAGTAAAGATGCACATATATTGAAGCAATTCGACACACTAAGGAGGGCGAAAGTATTGTTAGGCGTGGTTGGGATTGTGCGCTGCCACTATTTGTCTTTTACTTGAAAGAGCACTTAGGAAGCTCACTTGTTGGTAGTGACACAAGCAGAGTTCATGCCAAAGAATATAGAATCGAATAGCCTTACATACCTTGTTGTACCACTCGGATAGTACAACGAATTAACCTCCTTCCTTTCTGATTATTAATCTACAATGAAATAAGTAACACAACAAATATTAGTAGCTAACCAACATATTGGGCTACTTGAACTTGGCAAACAGTAATTAGGTAGCAAACCCATACTTATCAAACCGATGGTATGCATTCCACCCCTTCTCCTTTAATAACGTCATATACAATACGACCTTCTAATAAGGTCCCCTGAAACTCCTTGGGCATTTGTAACATATGCAAAACGCAGCAAGCTCATGCAACGCCCAATTAGATGGTACGTTACTGCACCCTTTACCGTTTTATCCTTTACCAAGTTCTCATGACTTCTGCTCATGCCTCCTTATGTATATGAACTCACGGTTTCCGACCAGGGTCCCTTGAGCATCCAACTAACATTACATTTAAAAAGCTCAAATGAGCTAACAATTGAGTTATAGGGGACTCCCCTCCATGGCTGTCCCAACATGCACAATCAACCTTAACATTCTCCCATCTCACACCATGTAAAAGGAACAATTCTCAGCTCATTAACACATACCAAATCCCTTAACCAATTCAAGCACAAAAGAGGGATGAAAATTTTAGTAACTCACCTTGTTGGACAGCAACCTCACTTGCTAACTTCAATGTTTAGGTTGTCTTTTCCAAATTATCTTGAGAATAATGAAGGATTACTAAATCAGCAGACCATATTCTTACAAATCCAAACTTTTAAAAACAAAATTTACATATGGCAGTAGCCTTACCTTAGTTTTTGAAAATTTATCCTCTAAACTTGTACTTCAAGAACTGAAACTCTCCTTCAAACCTTTACTTGAAAAGGGAGATAATACTCAAGAACCTAGGGTGTTTTAGGGCTGCTGATTGAAGCCAAGAGAGACCTTAGAGAAACTTAGGAAATCTGAAATTTTTTGCAAGTGAAAAATGGAGCAAAAGATTTGATCTTTATCCCTTTAAAAAGGAGGTGTAATGGCCGAATTTCTTGACTAATTTTGGCCATATATTATCAAGTAGGTGACCCACCTACTTGGCCCCACCTACTTGGCCTTTTAACTTGGGCTTTTGGGAACTTCAATACTTGTTGGGCCCTATTCCGAATTTTCCCTCTATTCATGTCAATTTGGGCCATAATTTATGCAAGTAGGTGGTCCACCTATTTGGACTTTTCACTTGGGCCTTTTTGGACTTAAGACTATTGGGCCTTGGCTATCCATTTTTCCCTTATCCTTCTACTCAACTTGGGCCAAATTAATGCAAGTATGTGGTAGTGCATTTGGCTCAATTACCACTTTACTACCTCTAGTTTAAATACTTCCGTCGGAGCTAACTTGCAGTACACATGCTAAAACGTGCAAGGTGTTACATAACCTTGCGAGCTAGTTTAAACCAACACTAATCATATAAAGAGCACAGTCCGTCACCTATATTATAAGGCTATGTCAAGTATCACGTGAATAGAACTAGCATACGCATAATACAGGTTGTTACATTATGGGCTTACCTCGTACTTACAAAAAACATGACTCCATTCGGGTGATAGTGGACATAGTCACTAAGTTCGCTCATTTCATGGCTGTCCAGATTAAAGATTCAGCAGAGGACTATGCCAAACTCAACATTAATGAAATAGTCACATTACGTGGGGCTCCCTTGTCTATAATATCATATAGAGGTCCTAAGTTTACATCTAACTTCTGGATATCATTTCAAAAATGTATTGGTACTTAGGTAAATCTTAACACATCATTTCATTCGTAAACGGATGGTAAAGCGTAGCGTACTATTCCGACATTAGAAAACATATTAAAAGCCGTAGTGATTTATTTTTGGGTCAATTGGGATGATCACGTACCTCTCACAGAGTTCACTTATAATAATAGCTTCCATTACAGTATTTATATGTCCCTGTATGATCAACTATATGGGCATAGATACTGGTCTCCCATTGGTTGGTTTGAAGTCGATGAAGCATCTTTGATTGGGCTAGATTTGGTTCATATGGCTATAGAGAAAATTTAGCTCATCAGGGATAGATTAAAGACTTTTCAGAGTGGTCAAAAGTCCTATGCAAATGTGAGGAGAAGGGACTTAGAGTTTGAAATACATGTTTGGGGTTTCCTGTAAGTGTCACCCATGAAGGGTGATGAGATTCGGCAACAAAAAGAAGATCAGTCCTAGATATTTAGGTCCTTACAGAATCCTAAAAAGGGTTGGTAATATTGCTTATGATTTAGATTTTCAAACAGAACTAATAGCAGTTAATCCAGTCTTTCACATCTCCTTGTTGAAAAAGTGTGTGGGTTATCCGACATCGTAGTACCTTTAGAGTGTGTGGTTGTGAAGGATAGCCTCACTTATGAGAAAATTCCCGTTGAAATTCTTGACCGTCAAGTTCGTAAGTTGAGAAATAAGGAAGTCGCTTCAGTAAAGGTTTTGTGGAGGAGTCAATCCATAGAGGGAGCTACTTGGGAAGTAGAAGCAGACATGATTGCAAAGTATCCTCACCTCTTTCCTTCTGATTTAGTTTCAGCTTGAGGTATTAATTCCTCTCCTGCCTCTCAATTTATTCTTGTGTAATTCAATCTCAGTATCTTGTTCAATCAGTTCTTCTTACATTTCAACATATTTGCATGTTCATGGAACTCAATTCAGTTAGATATCAGTTTGTAGCACTCTATTGGTATGAATTATAGCCTCTTCCCCCCATGCTCAGCTTGTGTATTCTTCATTTGAGGACAAATGATCCCAAGGGGAAGATATTGTCAAACTCAGCATTTAACTAAGACTGAATAGGAGAAATAGGGTGAACCACGGAGGAGTTCACATGCTGTGAGGACTACGACCTGTCACCCTCGTTATGGTTCACATCTAGCCGAGCATGGAGGACCACAAGGCCCTGCACGGGCCATGGGGTTCCACACATGGTATGTCAAGTGGCCCATAAAATTGACCCAGTACCACCCTATCTCCTGTGAAGAACCACAGTGTCTTATATGGATAGCGGTGCTTCACACGGTCCATGAAGTTGACCATGGAGAGAACATGTCAACCTTCAAGTTTTGGGTCAACTTCAAATAGTATTAACATCTTTTAGCACAAAATGAATTAGGTGGCCTATCACCTATCAAATTAAAGATATTTGACTCCTCTTTCAAAAGCCATTGAGTTTGCTAAAATTCAAGAATGGAGTAAAGAGTTGTGCCCGTTTCAATTGAGACCTTTTGGGCAAGGCCATAACCATGACCTAGTTGACGGGCAGTGGTCCTAATGACGACCATTAGTCCCATCATGAAAGCCTTCGTAAGCTTTTAAGTAATGTTCAATTTGGTCCTTTCCCCTATGTATTAGGCACTTAAAATGCATCATTTGATGCCTAAACTACATCGTTTTACTACGTTTTAGCCTAATAATTAGTCAGACATTACTCAAAACCCTCTTTCTCAAAAAATCACCCAACTTAGAGAAAAAGGAAGAGGAAAAGTCACCAGTTCCTTCCAAGAAAAAGCAGAGGTGTTCTTTGACGTTCAGCCCAGAAATCCAAAGGATTTCATCGTAGATATTATCAACATGTATGTGGAATTTCTCTTAACATAGCGCAAAAGGAAGAGGAAAAGTCAACAATTCCTCACAAGAACAATAAGAGGTGTTCTTTGAAGTTCAGCCCTGAAATCAAATGATTTCACTAGAGATTTCGTCAACAAGTATGTGGGATTTCACTATTGGGTTCCTTTCATCCATTAGGTCACTATTCATACCTAAGGTTTCTAGATTTTCAAGATTTATTATGATTATGGTTTATTTGATCTAAATAACTTGTTTTTTGATAATTTTGTATAATTCCATGTACATCAGTTAGAACCCTAGCTTATCTTAATTTATCCTAGTTCATGAATTATATTGGCTAGGACAATAAGACAAAAAATCATGCTTTAGATTTTGAATACGATGCACTAAGTATATAATTATTGCATTCTTAGTTAGAATGTATGTATTCTGAGCTACTCAGTATATTAGTGCATTTTAACTTCAGATACATTCAGTTGGGAGTAGACTTAGCACCGAATTGGACTAGGGTTTAGCATATCCTAAAGTCTCAAAATTATGTGCCCTCATAGGTTTATAAGTCCCCTCAGTTGGGCATCAGTTTTAGGGATCACGGTACACTCATGCCTCTATAACCCTTACAAGGTATATTGGGTTCTCTTAATGAGGCATATACACCGGACACCACATTTATCTGACATGGTTTATGTAGGTTAGTAGTAGCTCCCACAATCAGACTCATCGTGCATTGAACAAGTTTGCTACATTTACGTCAGTAATAAGTTCAGCATGATATCTACATGATTAGCCCTTGGTCATTGTACTAAGTTTACTGTTCTGTTATACTTCAGTACAACCTATTGCCATAATCAGTCTATATTATTCTGTCTATATTGCTCAATTTACATTGTTCAGCTTATATGTATTTTATTCATCTTAGCATGTCTATAACCTGAATGCTAAGTACATTCAAAGTACTGAAGAATACTTTGCGCTACATCATTTCATGATGTAGGCCCAGACACTCAACATCCAAATCACACTTAGATCGATTCTAGGTCCTACATCAGCAACTTCAGTGGTGAGTCCTCATACTTGGAGGACAATAAACATGCTTTCCAATTTAGTCATTATATTATGTTTCCTATTTTGTTAGAGTTAGTTGGGGTATGTCCCAGCAACTCAACTCAATTAGAGGATTTTTAGACAGAGTAGTAGATTCAGCTTGACTATTAACTGGTTGTTTCCATCAACACTAGACTCTTATTATTTATATTTACATTCAATCTATTTGGGTTTTGTCCCCTCTTCAGATATCTATTGATTAGCTTCTGCATAGAATCTGTTTACTTAGTTAATTTGAGTAAGCTTGATATCTGTTAGACTCAGGGTTAGCTTGGGGTAACTCGTTATGCTAGGTCCTGTGCTACGTCTAGGAGGTAGCCTTGGGGCATGAAAAAGTCCAAGTTTTCAAAAAATTAAAGGTTCTAGTATTTTTATACGGTCCACCAGCATAGCCCATTGTCCTATGCGAGGGTCATAGGTTAGTCTCAGACATCGTGGGATTTTAACAATTTGTAGCTGAAACCACGGAGGCCATGTATGGACCATAGGTTGACCAACTGACCGTACATGGGACCTGTCAGTCGAAGGTCCGAAATCAAAGTTTAAAAAACTATCGACGGTCGACCAGGACAATCCGTTTGTGGGACCACATAATGAAGGTCCCCATCATTGATGGGCATCTTGCAATTATTTTAAAGGGTTTTTTACTAATTGTTCTAACCTAATACAATGTCATTTTACCTCCTAGTAGAGACCTTATATAAATGTTTTAAACCCTAATTTCCCCAATTGAAATCATTCTACCAATTCCTAAAATAAGAACAAGTTCATTCTCTCAAATATTTCTCTCTTTATAAGCTTGAAGAAGAAGACTAGGATTTCATGTCAAATCTCCAATTTCACCAATAATAATAAGCACTTGGCATTAAGATATGACAGTATTCACCTATGGAGTCTTTTCCTCCATAGGGTTCTTAAAATTCTCCAATTTACAAGATATAAATCTCCAATTGAAGTTAGGGTATTCTTCCATATCATGGGTTCCTTTTAATGTTGATTCAATTGATTGTTTTATGCATTATTATGCATAAATTGATATAAGTCCATATTATAAGATGAATCCCCATGAATCCATGCATAACTATGTTTCCTAAGCTATGATTATATAAAGTGGGTTTAGAGCTATGAAAGATACGTTTATGAAGATGTGCATGTTCTTCATGAAATTGATGAAAATGATTTAAGTTGCTTTAGTAGTAAAGCATCCATCTTGTTGTGGAAGGATTTCTCACAAACATGAAAGCATGATTGAGAAAGGGTTTTCTCACATAAAGGATTCTTGGAGTTGAAAGGTTTTTCTAACTAAACTTTGAATAAAAACTTAGGAGTTATTCTAATTAAACTTAGTTTTGATTGGCTACTTGATGTGCCCTTCAATTGACATTTTCACCGAAGAACTAAACAAGGAACATTTTTTCAAGAATGTATTGAGTTTGGGAATGCACAAGCTAAACTGATTCCTCAGCAAACTTGCAAACAACCTCAACATTGACTAAGCTAAGGAGGAAAGGTATCTACACTAGTTTTATTGCTCAGTATTTGTGAATTCACTACTTGTACCTCTCTGCAGGTATATGATTTCACGTATCAACACACTTCATCCAATACTAAGTGTCAATGATCATTAGTCAGTAATATAACCCAACAAAGTGAGTTGGGGTTGAAACCCACAGGGAGTGGTATGTGTTTGAGAATCAATCGAAAAGCATGAATATGCTCAAGTCAACCATAGGAATAGATATTAACGAATAAAAACATAATTCAAATTAAGGGTGCTAGGAATGTCAAGTAACAAAGGGGGTTTTGTTTCAAATTATCAACTACAACAACAACAAATAACACGAAAATAACAGTATTGAGACAAGTTCTTGGGATGTGATTCTATTATGGACTAATATATACAAATGGGTAATTGCAACGGTTAGTAAATAGCTGTAAATTAGTTAAAAAGCTAGATTTTAATGGTGATAAACTTTCTCTCGAACAATTTACCCCAAATCAAGTTGGTTTAACTGGAACACCAACAAGCAATCAATTAAGAACAACTTACGTTTTAGTCCATTCACTCTCTCCAGCTGAATGTGTGCAAAAGGGTTTAGGATTCAATCTCTCAAGCTGAACCCATGACAACCTAATACCCGCAGACCATCAATTCAATAATCTTGGTTTTAAAACCTCTCTCTCTCGCAAGACTAAAACACGAAGGTAGGAATGCATTTGTAACTACAATCCTTTAATTTCAACCACAATTACTAAATGAAATTACTTCTAAATAACATTTACACTAACAACAGCAATACCCAACAGCTAAATCAACCCATAGTCACACCCCAAGAATTGGGGTTGTAGCTAGACATCATAAAAAGATAAAAATCGTTACCAAATTGTGTTTCCATCAACTGGGTAAGATTAATTTCATCTTTATAAAGGTCCAAGTTGAAGAATCTCAAAGACCCACTTTCGATTTCTAGAAAATGGAAACCTTCAATTCTTCAAAGCTATGAAAAAATATTGTCTCAATACTTTCAGTTCAAAACTCTCAAAATCTTTTGTATTCTGAAAACTCTTATGAAAACTGATTAACAAAAGATATCTGATACTAAACTTAATATTCAAAAATGTATTTATTGTCACCAAAAATATGTGGCGAAGGACCATTCGGCAAAGTATGTTGAGATTGAACGATTCGCCCTTTGGTCCGTTTCATCGCCTTTTCAATCTGGCCTTCAGCATCTTCAAATTCTTTAACTTTGGGTGATTCAACACCGCATCACAAAACTATTCGGTGACAAGTCGACTACTCCTTTCTTTCACAAAGTTGATTTTCTCCTTTAGGGCTTAGCACACTGGAACTTTAGGCAAGATAATAGCCATTTGGTGACTCACCCAATAAATTAGGTTATCAACAGGCCTTCTTTTCTTCATTTTTTCTGCTGCCTTGTTCCTTTTTTCTCATTAGAGACCATGATTTATTCCTCAGTCCAAATACTTGGAAATCAAAGATTTTACATCAGTTATTGGCACAAAATAAGCATTTGAGGACACCAAATCTATCCAAATAACACCCTAAATGAGTCCAAATCATGAACTCATCAACACCCCCAATTTGGCATTCTTGCTAAATAGAAGATTTAGTCATGAAAGTCAGGGCTTTCTATGGGAAGGGACCCAGATCTCCTGCCAGGTAGTATTGTCTAATATGTTGAGTTATTGCAGATGGTTATTGCCACATGTCTCTGCCCTGTTTCCTGTGTCAGTTTTAGGTGTCTTTTTAATTTGAAAATCCAGGGTCGCATTTGTTTAGGGACCCGATACCTAAAATAAATAGACTCTTCTTTTGAAATATCTTCATCTAAAAAATTTGTTACATCTTCGAATTTAAAAAAAAATCCTTCGTCTCTTCTTCTTTTCACTCAAAATTGTCAAATCCCTTTTCTCTATCTAGAAATCTTCACTCCCTAAAAATGGAAAACCCTAATCACTCCAGTTCTAAACTTCTCCTGTGGAATGGGAGAAAGATGTGAATCTACCACTCCATGAACTAAAATTATGGATCAAGTTTTAGTCAAACCTGTTAAAGCTCTACCCTGTTCTCCTCCTCTTGTTTTATCGAGTCAAAAATCCCTAAATTTTAAAGGGAAGTTAGTGGTTAAGCTTTCTAATGGGAGTCATGTTGAAGAGGTTGATGTGACCTCTCAACCAGGACCAGTATCCTGAATGATGTCTCAAAGGCTGTTTAATGGGGACCACCTGAAGAAAGTGAAACATAATCTAACATTTTGGCCGCAGTAGAGGAGTGGGTGGTGTAGGGTTTTATGTCATCAAAATATAATATTCATCCACCTTTCTCTAAGGACAATTGTAATTCACTAGATCTGGTCCTAAACAAAGTTAAGCCAATGTTTATTCAAACTCCTGATATTGATGAAGTTACTAATACTGATCAAACGGAATTTGTTAAAGATGATAAGGATATTCCTCTCTCTTGGATATGGAATGGATATAGAGGGGCACATAATCCCGAAACTGCCACTACTAACATTTAAGGTCCTATTCTTGAAACTGAGGCTAAATGTTTCGAAAGACCTAGTGAGTCTGAGAGAAAAAATAAGATAAAAGGGAAAGGGAAGTTGGTGGAATACTCTTACAAAAAAGGTATTCGAAAGTATGTCACTAGGAGAAGCACAGAAAAGTTGATGGGTGATGCCATGGCTGAAAATAAGACTCAAACAATTTGCAATTGTAGAGAAAGGAAAGCTTATGAGTTTCCTATTGAAAACCCTATTGTGTTGTCCTAAGATGCAGGATCCAATGAAACAATGTCTGAGGGTATTGTGAGAGTCGTATCCAAAAGACAAAAGGGAGTAGAGGAGGAGCGTGTAAAAGCTCCAAGGATCACAACAGGAAGTAAGAAGTCACTAGCCAAGAAAGCTCGTGTCAAGACAAAGGTTGCTTCTAAGCCTAGACCTAGTAAAGGATCTGGTTCGTCTGCAAAAAAAAAAAGAGGAATCACAGGTACTAAAAAAGGAAGAAGGAATTGTAGAACCTGAGAAGGAGAAGGTAGTAAATGGCAGGGTGTTTGGTCCTGATATTATGGCTGAAATTGGGATGTGTACCCTCTTTGATTCTGTTGAATTGCAAAGTTGGGAACATATGTTCAAGTGTCCTGTCCAATATGTGTATGAGCATGAAGTATGAGAGTTCTACTACAACATATATCTTCTTGAAGATGGTGGAATCAGTACAATTGTTCGTGAAGTGGAGATTATCTTAAGTGAAGAAAGTTTGGGCATCATCTTGGTGGTACCCTCCAATGGGATCCGGTAAGTTGAAGGATGCAAACCTTCACCTGTGTATGTCAAACATTCTACTAAATATAGAAATGAGAAGTGTGCTAGGCTACCAAAGAAATTTCTTACGGGGGAGTACCAACTATTTTCAAATTTGTCAACAAGGTCCTCTTGCTTAGGACTAAGAACTGAACAACGGCCTCTTTAGCAGATTCTTGCTCATGGAGAAGTTAGATAAGCAAACCTAAGCATCTTATGAACCTAAATTTCAAGGCATTCATTCACACTTTTCATTACTAAGTGATTCTAGCCACAATTCATCCTATATGTTCAATCTCAACATTACATGCCAAGATTCATCATATACAATAGAGTCTAGTTCAATTAATAATTACTTGATCCTAACTTTGATCTATTACTACTCATGACTTTAGTGTAGGAAGATTACTCATGAACCTTCAAATTCCCTTCTAATGGCATCAACCCACAAAACATAAAACTCATCAAGTAAACTAGGGTTAACCATTGAATTCACATAATTTCATCATAATATAACAATTCAATGCTAAATCAACAATAAATTAGTATTATCCAACCATTTGGTGTCATACCCAACTATACACACACTTTGGAAGAAACCCTAGCATATATTAGGGTTCTTCTTCACAAATTAGGGGAAAATCTTAGGGGACTCTATGGGTGGAAGAAACCATAGACGAAAACCTAAACATACCTTTAATAAAGCCTTAGCACAAGCTTCCAACAATGGACTTCGTTCTTGATCCAAGCTTCAAGCTCTATCTTCTTCTCCAATGGGGGTTCTTCTCCCAAAGAGTAATATTCTATGTAGAGGATGAAGTGGGTTTTCTTTTGATTCTAGGGAGAATTACTTAATAGAGGTAAAGTTAGGTCTAATAAGGTTATATAGTTTCTAGGAAAGGATTAGAATAATGTAGGGTCAACTTTGGTAAAGAACTAAGGACCTAAAATGATTTAACTTAAAATTTCACCCCTTGCCCCATCTAACCTCACCCTTTGGAACCTTGGGCTCGCCAAGTGCACCCTTGGCTTGCCCATTTTTTCAGAAGCTCACAAAATAGGCAGCTTCATTAGGCAATCTAGGGAACTAAAGGGTGATTCGCCAACCTGGTTGGCGAGCTGTGACTTAACTCGCCCTTTGGTCCAACACCTAGGCCAATGGGGAAGTACACTAGGAATTCTCAATATCCCGAAGATGACTCGTCCAACCCCTTGGGCGATCAAGTACTACCATTTCCAAACAGCCACTCAAAGGCCAAGGTTTCTTTCACTCTAACTTTCTAGCTTAGGCCCTTGCAAACCTATACCATTCCATATGTAGTATTATAAACTATGGGGTCTAACACGTATCTTGAAGTTCAATTACTAGGCCCCTTATTCAATGTATGGAAAGTCTTATCTACGACTCTAATCATGTACATCAAACCTTAGAACCATAGCTTAAGGCTCTAGTTTAGTCTACTAGTTTTCGGGGTGTTACAGTCTCATTGTTGTAGTTGACATATGTATTCAATTTTACTTGTGATTAGTGAAGGTAGTTGAAAATCCTCTATGACAGGTCATTGTTGTACTCCCTTGAGGGAAGAGGTTTCCATGTAAAAACTTTTGTTCCTGTTGTACTTTGAGTTTTTTGTTTCCCGCACTATTACTTAGTTTGGGGACCTCGTCCTATGATCACTAGTGGATGCAGTACATTCCAACTGAGTTGTATAATAATTCAAAAAATATGGGTAGGGAAAGAACAACATATTGGAGCCTAACCTTGCCGCATACATTTAAGTTTGCATTTCAAGATCACCAACTAAAAAAAAGACACTCTGTTATAAATCAAGTTGTACCATAATAGAAAAATGTGGGCGGTGAGTTGTTTGGCCCTAAGTCAAATTGCCATAAAATTTTGAATGAAAAGTGCACGGGGGAGGGGTAATTGGAATTACAAGGGTAGATAATGGAAAAGGTAAGCATGATATAACAATATATTAGTACGTAAGGCATTAGCTCCGCATTCACTATTCAATGTCTAATGGATCCTAAAACATTCTCGTAGGAATGACAACTCTTTGTTCCACAAACATTATTTATTTCCTTATGGATTTTCTTGGATCCTCTTCTGAAAATAGGCTCTTAATTGGTCTTGCTGTCTACGAAGGTACTAGAGCCACAAGTCCTACATGTGAGTTTGTGCCCATTCAAGGGGTGTTGGGGGAAGAGTCATCACAAGAGCAAGGGAGAAAGAAAAAATTAAGTGTGGCCAACAACAAATAAGAAGGTATAATATGTAATTATCAAAGATAAAGGGTATTATCAAATTATTAAGTTGCAATAATAAGATGTATTCACTAAAACAAAAGAAGGATTTAGTGGCAATAATAAAATTGCCACAAAATGGTTTTTTCAAGCCAACATTTATGGGCAATTAACGTATAGTCACTAAAAAGTAACCCTTACTAATAATTATTAGTTTAAAAGGCCAACAGAAAGAATATTACTTTTCTTTCCTCTTTTATACTCTTCTACACACCTATACCAAAAAATCCTCTTCCGTCATATTTTGATTTTATTATCGAATTCAAAAATACTCAGTCTATCTTTCTTTATTTCATCTAAGGAAGTAGATTGATTTGAAGCTCCTTGCCTTGGATACGGTGCGTTTTATGGAATAGGGGCGTAAAAAAGAGCTATTAATGAAGACCTTCGGCGGGTCGCCATGTGCACTCGGCGAACTCAGGCTTCTCGCTGAAAGTTACAGAACCAAACTTCAAATTTAACATGGTATTAAAGGAGATAAGGGGTACCCAGTAGGCATCATAGGCCGACTGAGCAGGATAAGCAAAAGTGAACTGAAATGCAAATAAAGGGTCACATCAAGTGTAAAGAGTAGTAAATGGGGGTATGTACACGAGCGTACAGGCAACAAAGACAAGTAATCTAACTAACTCCGCCGGGCTCCCATAAACCCGACGGGTACGCTCGTGCACAATAAAAGAAACCATCTCGCACGGACCCCCATAAGCCCGACGATGCATTGCGTATAAAGTAAAATAATGGAGCTAGAAGAACTATCACAATATTACCAATTTCCGGACTTTTAACTGAACCGTTTCCAATCATATTCCAGGATCTCATTACGTCCCGTACTTTAATCGGAATCTCTCCAACCTCCAAAACCTCAACCTACAGATAAGAATAATCAAGACTAACTGAAGCTTTAGTGAGGAAATGGGGAATACACCACGTGCAAGCTGGGCCACGGACTCGAACCGGGTACTATAGCTAATAAGTCAACCTATATGGACTGGACCACAGACTCGAATCGGGTGCTGTAGCCAAAGGTCAGGCACGGGTGGGCTGGACCACGGACTATAATCGGGTACTGTAGCCAAAACCATATCACAGGTAAGCTAGACCACGGACTCGAACCGGGTACTGTAGCTAAGCCTGGACATAAGTAAGCTGAACCACGGACTCTAATCGGGTACTGTAGCTAACAGAAAAGTAGGGCATTATGGATACAAGGTCATAAGCTGAGTTACCAACTATCAGACTCAAGTCTGCTATATCAGTCTACAAGGAGCTGACCGTCCGAAACGGCGTCGAAAAAAGTTCTACTGCCCAACGACATCTGAAATCTCGCAAGTCTATGGCAACACTAGTCTAAGCCTAGACTAAGGCCAAACATACTTCAAATCAATATTATCATATACACCACAAGATATGGATATTCAATAATAGCAAGAGACATGCTGTCATAATCCAACACTTTCCCGAAATAAGGTCTAAGGCAGGAACTATAGAAATTTAGCATGCTCGACACCCGAATCCCTCCATACTCAAGCAAATCAATAAACAAATGCCTAAACATGCTCAATCTCACGAGAGAAAGCCATAGCCTACCTGAAAGCCGATCATGCGTGCTCCAACTCACGGTACCAGATCATTTCCCCTCCGAACGGTCTCCGAACGCTCCCCCACTAACAAAAGGTTAATCACCTCGTCATTACGAATATATTGACACTAAAATTGTATTTTTCGGAGACGGACCCAAAATCGGGTCTAAAATGGGATTGTGGGGCCCACAATTGGAATCTCGAAATCGAATCCTTGGAAATGTCCCAAATACCTTACTAAACTAATACCCCAAAATTTTAGTACAAACAGATGCCTAAAACACTAGCAAATCAGCCACAACAATTAAAATGGGTAGCCCCTTGATCACAAATTTCTAGAAAACGAGACCCTTTCAACCCAAACAGATTATACGACGACGATCCTTGCGAAAAACTCTACAAGTTAGCCTCAAGAATGACTCAAAACGGACCTAAGATGATCAAGATCTCACATTTCAAAATTCAACAACAATTCAATCCGGAAATCATCCTAGCAGTGCTAAATTCGATTCCTTACCTCAAACAAAGCCTCCCCTCACGTTTCTGAGATCACCGCTAGATTTCCCACGAAATTCTCTTGAAGTTAGCCTCTTGAAGCACCTAATTTGGACTCAAAATGAAGGAGAAATCTAATGTTGAAGTTGAGGGAAAAAATTGGACGAACGCGTCCTAAAATCTGGAAATTTCCAGATTTCCAGCCGCTGCCACGTGGCGTCGCGTGGCTCTGCCACGTCACCACCGCGTCAAAATTCTACAACCCTCCAAACTTAAATTTTGATGTTCCGGACTCGTTCGGAATCGGAAAAATACAAACCATATATGGAATCTAATTGGAAACGATAATTCAGACTCAACGGTGAAGGCAGAATTTCCATTTGGAGATTGCTTCGATGAAAAGTGGGTCCCACACCCAGTATCGTTTGAGCCAGATTCCACAACTGCCATCTAAAGCCTCGAGAAGTGAACAAAGGGTCGTTCTAGACCAAAATCGATTTTCCGAAGCTAACCTAGCTGTCAGAATTTCCATCTGAGCACGACACCCAAGAAGGTTGACCAAAGTCAACTTTTCAAGTTATAAAAATCTCCAAAACAGGGAAACGGGCCTAAAACCCAAACGAACGACTGTGCGACCGAACAAGCGGTGGCGCAAGTCATAAATGACTTGGGGTCGCTACAGGAATGCTCTATACGAGGGAAAGAATTCTTTAATTTAAAAATGACCTGAAGGGTCATTACAAAGTGTCAACACTATAAGGACACGAATCGATATTGTAAGAAAAATAGTTTTGTCATCAATAGGATCAACTAGTGTTGGTACTTATGCTTAACTAATATATTATTTCTAAATTTAAAGTTATGTGTCAACACTATATGAACACAAATCGATCTTGCAAGAAAATATATTTGTTTATCAATAAGATCAACCAATGTTGGTACTTATGCTTAACAAATACATTATTTTTAAATTTAAAGCTAAGTGTCAACACTATAAGGACACAAATCGATGTTGCAAGAAAATCAATTTTTGCATCAATAGATTCAACTAGTGTTGTTACTTATGCTTAACTAATAAATTATTTTTGAATTTAAATCTAAGTGTCAACAGTATATGGACAAAAATCGTTGTTGCAAGAAAATCAATTTTGTCATCAATAGGATCAACTAGTGTTGGTACTTATATTTAACCAATATATTATTTCTAAATTTAAAGCTATGTGTCAACACTATAAGGACACAAATCGATCTTGCAAGAAAATCAATTTTTTCAGCAATAGGATCAACTAGTGTCGATACTTATGCTTAACAAATATATTATTTCTAAATCTAAAGCTAACTGTCAACACGATAAGGACACAAATCGATCTTACAAGAAAATCAATTTTGTTATCAATAGGATCAACTAGTGTTGGTACTTATGCTTAATAAATATAGTATTTCTAAATTTAAAGATAAGTGTCAACACTATAAGGACACAAATCGTTCTTGCAATAAAATCAATTTTTTCATCAATAGGATCAACTAGTGTCGGTACTTATGCTTAACAAATATATTATTTCTAAATTTAAAGCTAACTGTCAACACGATAAGGACACAAAACGATCTTGCAAGAAAATCAATTTTGTTATCAATAGGATGAAGTAGTATTGATACTTATGCTTAACAAATATATTATTTCTAAATTTAAAGCTATGTGTCAGCATTAGATGGACACAAATCGATCTTTCAAGAAAAATAAATTTTGTTATCAATAGGATCAACTAGTTTTGGTACTTATGCTTAACTAATATATTATTTCAAAATTTAAAGCTATGTGTCAACACTAGATGGACACAAATCGATCTTTCAAGAAAATAATTTTTTTTATCAATAGTATCAACTAGTGTCGGTACTTATGCTTAACAAATATATTACTTCTAAATTTAAAGCTAAGTCTCAACACTATAAGTACACAAATCGATCTTTAAAGAAAATAAATTTTGATATTAATAGGATCAACTAGTGTTGATATTTATGCTTAACAAATATATTATTTCAAAATTAAAATCTAAGTGTCAACACTATAAGGACACAAATCGATCTAGCAAGAAAATCAATTTTTTCATCAATAGGATCAACTAGTTTTGGTACTTATGCTTAACTAATATGTTATTTATAAATTTAAAGGTATGTGTCAGCACTAGATGGACACAAATCGGTCTTTCAAGAAAATAAATTTTGTTATCAATAGGATCAACTAGTGTTGGTACTTTTGCTTAGCAAATATATTATTTGTAAATTTAAAGATAAGTGTCAACACTACAAGGACACAAATCGTTCTTGCAATAAAATCAATTTTTTCATCAATAGGATCAACTAGTGTTGGTACTTATGCTTAACTAATAAATTATTTATGAATTTGAATCTAAGTGTCAACAGTATATGGAAAAAAATCGTTCTTGCAAGAAAATTAATTTTGTCATCAATAGGATCAACTAGTGTTGGTACTTATGCTTAACTAATATATTATTTCTATATTTATAGTTGTGTGTCAACACTAGATTGACACAAATCGATCTTGCAAGAAAATATATTTTGTTATCAATAGGATCAACTAGTGTTGCTACTTATGCTTAACTAATATATTATTTCTAAACTTAAAGCTATGTGTCAACAGTAGATAGACACAAATCGATCTTGCAAGAAAATAAATTTTACTATCAATAGGATCAACTAGTGTTGGTAATTATGCTTAACAAATATATTATTTCTAAATTTAAAGATAAGTGTCAACACTAGTTGGACACAAGTCGATTTTGCAAGAAAATCAATTTTGTCATCAATAGGATCAACAAGTGTTGGTACTTATGCTTAACAAATATATTATTTCAAAATTTAAAGATTAGTGTCAACACTATAAGGACACAAAGCGTTCTTGCAAGAAAATCAATTTTGTCATCAATAGGATCAACTAGTTTTGGTACTTATGCTTCACTAATATATTATTTCCAAACTTAAAGCGATGTGTCAACATTAGATGGACACAAATCGATCGTGCAAGAAAATAAATTTTGCTATAAATATGATCAACTAGTGTTGGTTTTCATGCTTCCAATGTACGTCCTATGAGTCGGATGGTTATATAATTATTGAAATAATGATGAAATGGATACATGTATATGATTTTCTCTATATAGTGTTGTGAGCCGACCAAGCCTAGCTCGGGGGGTTGTAGGCCCGGGTAACCGTATCGAAGGGTTGGTACCTTGGTTTCCTAGTACAGGGGGTAGTAGGCCCGTATAACCATATTGAGGGGTTTGTACCTTGGTCCCTAGCTCGGGGGGTGGTAGGCCCGGGTAACCACATTGAGGGATTTATACTTCTTTCGCCTATCCAAAGGGGTGGTAGGCCTTGAAAATACTATATTGATGGTCACTCACTACACATGTACTACGCCCTACTAAATATGATTTTTATATAAGCATCATTATACATATCATCTCATTAATATGCTATCTATCGGGTACGATTATGCATTTTGCCTATGATGTCCATGTATTGTTGCATTGCATTGCATCCCATATACTTAGTACATTCAAACGTACTAATGCATACTCTATGCCTACATGATGTCATCATGTAGGGACCGGAGCACCGTCTGACCATCCTCCTCCGCGTGGCTAATACGATTTTCTATCGAGCTTATTGGTGAGTCCTCCATTCCGGGGATGTTGCTTATGATCTCTTGCTATGTAGAAGACTTTTTCTTTTTAATTATGTATTGACTATGAGGGTGAGCCCGGTAGTTTGTCTCGGCCCGCGCTAAGTATCCATTTTTAAAGGTGTTGTTGGACAAGTTGTGTATTTTTTTGACCTTGACTCATCTATGGTATTTATGTATTATTCTCCTCTTTTTTTTCTTGTTCCCTTAGTCCCGATTTTCCCTTGATTAAGCTTATCCCTTATGGTCCTTTTAATTGCTTCCGCGACCAAGGATATGTAATGATATGCTATGAGGCTTGTTTGGGGTTCCTTCGGGTTCCCCATTCGCCGGTCACGTCTAGGCCCTAGGCTTGGGTCGTGACAAACTTAGTATCAGAGCACTAGGTTGATAAATCCTCGGATTCCAACACACCGCGTTGAATAGAGTCCGATTCATGGTCGCGTTGTGCACCACAATTATGAGTAGGAGGCTATGAGACGTTTTAGGAAATGTTTCCCTTCTTCATGTTCTAAGTCGTGCGGTAGAGTTGAATTAAGTTTTTTTTCCCTAACGATTATTCTTTGCTACGCTAGATCATGCCTAATACAAGAGGAAGACGAGCCCGTGCACCCGAGGAACAACCGACCAATGGGGATCTTTGGGATACCCTTACTTTATTTGCCCAAGCTATGGCTAATCAAGCCAACCACGGGGCCCAAGCCCCTCAGGCTCCTACCCCGGCATCTCGGGTGAGAGACTTCGTACGGATGAATCCCCCGAAATTCTATGGGTCTAAGTTAGATGAAGACCCTCAAGAGTTCATTGATGAAGTCCACAAGATATTAGCTATCATGGGCGTGAGGTCAGAAGATAAGGCGGAGTTGGCGGCCTACCAACTAAAAGGGGTGGCCCAAATATGGTACAACCAATGGAAGGAAGAGAAGGGGACAAACTATATGGTGCATTAGGAAGAGTTCAAAGCGGCTTTCCTTAATCGATTCTTTCCTCTTGAGCTTAGGGAAGCCAAATTGGTGGAGTTCATGAATTTAAAGCAAGGGTCTATGAATGTGAGGGAGTATGCCCTCAAGTTTAACCAACTTTCAAGATATGCTCCACACTTGATTGCCGACTCACGGTCTAGAATGAACAAATTCATGATGGGTGTGTCCGACCTAGTGAGTGAAGAATGCCGGTCTGCAATGTTGATTAGTGACATGAACTTGTCCCGCTTGATGGTCTATGCCGAGAAAATGGAGGAGGAGAAGTTGAGGAAGAGGAAGGGTCATGAGGCCAAGAGGGCCCATTTTGAGGGCAAGTTCCAAAGTCCAAAGGGAGGCCGGTTTCATCAAGGCCAAAGGTCTTCTCATGCGCCCCATAGGGGGTTTGCCAATGACATTCCAAGGGCCCAAGGCGTTGGTGGTATGGGTCCTATTGATGTATGCCCGAAGTGTGGTAAGGGCCATGGGGGCCCGTGTTTGAGAAATACTGGTGCTTGCTATAGTTGTGGGAAAATGGGGCACAAGGTAATAGATTGTCCTCGGAATCGCAACAAGGGTAAGGAGGTCCATCCACAAGGTACCAATGCGGTTCCTTTGGGGAGAAGGGGCCGACAAGATGGTGCCCCAAGGCACAATCAATTTTATACTTTACATGGGAGGCAAGGGGTCGATGAAGTCCCTGACGTCATTACCAGTATGTTGAAAATCTTTGACTTTGATGTATATGCATTAATTGATCCGGGTGCCTCTCTTTCTTTTGTCACCCCCTTTGTTGCCAAAAAGTTTCATGTTGAGCCCGACTTGTTGCATGAGTCATATAAGGTGTCTACTCCTATTGGTGCATATATGGTTTCTAGGAAGGTCTATAGAAATTGTTCTATTTGCATCTTGCATAAAATATTGCCTTGTGATCTTGTTGAGTTGAACATGGTCGATTTTGATGTTGTTCTTGGGATGGATTGGTTGCATGCATACTATGCTTCCATTAATTGTAGAACCCGTAGGGTCAAGTTCCAATTCCCAAGTGAACCCATTCTTGAGTGGAAGAGCCAAAATGTGGTAGTCAAGGGTAGGTTCATCTCTTGCATTAAAGCCCATAAGTTGATCTCTAAGGGGTGTCTCTATCACCTTGTGAGGGTTAGGGATGTGGAGTCCAAAACCCTTCTTATAGAGTCAGTTCCGATCGTAAATGAATTCCTTGATGTCTTTCCTAATGACCTTCCCGGTGTTCCTCTCGAAAGGGAAATAGATTTTGGCATATACCTCCTCCCCGATATCAACCCATTTCTATTCCTCCTTATCGTATGGCCCCGGCGGAGTTAAAGGAGTTGAAAGAACAATTGAGGGACTTGTTAGAGAAGGGTTTTATTAGGCCTAGTCAATCATCATGAGGTGCACCGGTGTTGTTTGTGAAGAAGAAAGATGGGTCCCTTAGGATGTGTATTGATTACTGGCAACTCAATAGGGTCACCGTCAAGAATAAATATCCTCTTTCTAGGATTGATGACTTGTTCGACTAATTGCAAGGGGCTAGCCACTTCTCTAAGATTGATCTTCGGTCCGGGTATCATCAAGTGAAGGTGAGGGAGTGTGACATTCCCAAGACAACCTTCCGGACTAGGTATGGGCATTATGAATTTGTGGTCATGTCCTTTGGGTTGACCAATGCACCGGCTATCTTTATGGACCTAATGAATAGGATCTTTAAACCCTACCTTGATTCCTTTGTTGTGGTCTTCATTGATGATATTTTAATCTATTCGCATAGTGAGAAAGAACATATGGGTCACTTGAAGGTTGTGTTGCAAAGATTGGGAGAGGAGAAGTTGTATGCTAAGTATGAAAAGTGTGAATTTTGGTTAAGGGAGGTTGCCTTCCTAGGTCATGTGGTGCCGGGGAATAGTATTAAGGTGGACCCTAAGAAGACCGATGTGATTAGAAATTGGCCTAGACCATTGACCCCGTCGGATATTAGGAGCTTCTTGGGCTTAGCGGGTTACTACCGGAGATTTGTGAATGGGTTTTCTTCTATTGCTTCTCCCATGACTAAGTTGACACAAAAGAAGGCTAAGTTTGAGTGGACCGACGAGTGCGAAAGGAGTTTTCAAACCTTGAAAGATAAACTTGTGTCCGCTCCTATATTGTCACTACCGGATGGGCTTGAGGGATTTGTTGTGTATTGTGATACTTCTAGAGTTGGTTTGGGTTGTGTTCTAATGCAAAATGGTAAGGTGATAGCCTATGCTTCTAGACAACTCAAAGTGCATGAAAAGAACTATCCTACACATGATCTTGAATTAGCTGCGGTGGTGTTTACTTTAAAGATTTGGCGTCATTACTTGTATGGGGTACATGTTGATGTGTTCACCGATCATAAGAGCCTCCAATATGTCTTCACCCAAAAAGATCTCAACTTGAGACAAAGAAGGTGGCTAGAATTTCTTAAAGATTATGATATAAGTGTGCATTATCATCCCGGTAAAGCTAATGTGGTGGCAGATGCTTTGAGTAGGGTGTCTATAGGTAGCCTAGCTCATGTTGATATTGGTGATAGGAAAATGGCTAGGGAGGTGCATCGGTTGGCTAGGTTGGGGGTTAGGTTGAAAGAGGTTGGTAATGGTGGTGTGGTCGTTGTTGATGGTGCTAGGTCTTCCTTGGTTGATGAGGTGATAGAAAAATAAGATCTTGACTCTTCCTTGTTAGAATTGAAGGCCTTGGTGAAAGAGGGCAAGGTGGAAGTTTTCTCCCAAGGGGGAGATGGTGCCCTTAGGTACCAAGGTAGGTTGTATGTGCCTTGTGTTGATAGTTTGAGGGAGAAAATTCTTGAGGAGGCTCATAATTCTTCCTACTCCATCCACCCCGGTTCCACCAAAATGTATAGAGATTTGAGAGATGTGTATTGGTGGGGAGGTATGAAGAAGGACATTGCCAAATTCGTCTCCGGTTGTCATAGTTGCCAACAAGTCAAGGCCAAACATCAAAGGCCGGGTGGCCTAACCCAAGACATAGAGATTCCTACTTGGAAGTGGGAAGAAATTAATATGTATTTTGTAGTTGGTTTACCCAAGACTAGAAAAGGTTTGATTTTATTTGGGTGGTGGTTGATAGGATGACAAAATCGGCTCATTTTCTACCGGTAAAGACAACATATGGGGCGGAAGATTATGCAAGATTATATATTCATGACTTGGTAAGGTTGCATGGGATTCCTCTATCCATCATATCGGACCGTGATACTCAATTTACTTCACACTTTTGGAAGTCCTTTCAAAGGGGTCTAGGTACGAGAGTTAAGCTTACTACGGCCTTTCACCCGCAAACGGATGGACAAGCCGAAAGGACTATCCAAACACTTGAGGATATGCTTAAGGCTTGTGTATTGGAGCTTAAGGGTAGTTGGGATGATCATCTTCCATTGATTGAGTTTGCCTATAACAATAGTTATCATTCTAGCATCGGTATGGCTCCTTTTGAGGCTCTCTATGGGAGGCATTGTAGATCACCAATTGGGTGGTTTGAGGTTGGTGACGTGCCCTTGTTAGGACCAGATCTAGTTATGGAGGCTCTTGAGAAGGTTAGGATGATTAGAGAAAGGTTGAAGACGACCCAAAGTCGCCAAAAGTCCTATGCCGATGTGAGGAGAAGGGCTCTTGAATTCCGAGTTGGTGATTGGGTCTATTTGAAGGTGTCACCCATGAAGGGTGTGGTTCATTTTGGTAAGAAGGGCAAGTTGAGCCCAAGATACGTGGGTCCTTATAAGGTGATGAGGAGAATTGGCAAGGTAGCTTATGAGTTGGAATTGCCTAGCGAAATGGATTTGGTTCATCCGGTATTTCATGTGTCTATGTTGAGGAAGTGTGTGGGTGATCCGAATGCCATTGTGCCTCTTAATGTTGTGGGTGTTGTTAAAGATAATTTGACCTATGAAGAGGTTCCGGTCCAGATTTTAGATAGACAAGTGAAGAGGTTGAGAAACAAAGATGTGGCTTCCGTTAAAGTCCTTTGGAAAAATCAACAAGTTGAAAGTGCTACTTGGGACGATATCCTTATCTTTTCCACTCCACTCAAGCCTAAGGTATTGATCTAAGCCCTTTATAAAATCTCAAGTCATAAGTTCAGCCCCTATGTCATTACA
This sequence comes from Solanum commersonii, assembly GCA_029007595.1. NCBI lineage: Eukaryota > Viridiplantae > Streptophyta > Magnoliopsida > Solanales > Solanaceae > Solanum > Solanum commersonii. The sequence continues at coordinate 153,060 of JAJTWQ010000280.1, read as the reverse complement.
TACATTCATGTTTAAGTTAACAAGTTCATTATGGTTTTACAACTATGTTGAAGTTTTTGAAATGAGGTGTAAGTGCATTGTTGCATCCTTATGTGGGCTGAAATTGCCATGTTCGTGTCTCTCATGTACGTTTCTTTGACATTCGGGGACGAATGTTCCCAAGGGGGAGATATTGAAACGACCCCAAAAAAAAATGCCCGAAAATGTGCTCTGGAAACACTTATAATTGTAATTTCCATATATCTCAAAATCTGTGCATGATTTCGGAAATTCAATTTCATATTCTTATTCAGGGGGTCAAATTGAGTGGGAAATGGGTCTAACCCGAATTTTAGAGCAACCGTATCAAAAATCGAAAATAGAAAAAAATGCGATTTTGAGGGTCAACTTTAAAGGGGCATATCTCTTAGCACACAAGGAACTGGAAGGAGCTCAAACTATAAACATTAAATCTCTTCGAGTTAGCTTTCCAACGCACTTGATTTCACCTCATTCCGAGTTAGGATGAAGGAGTTATGACCATTTTCGTAAAACCTGTATGTGCACACCCGAAAATTCCGGTGAGCTATTTTTTTTTCAGCCTCATTTTTTAGGCTAAGTGTTTGGGACGTTTTTTATAAAAAGGGGACATATCCCATACTTAGTCATTTAACTTCAAAACACTCAAAAACACTCTAAATTCTCTCCAAAAATTCCACCAAGATCCTCAACCAAATTCAAGGATCTCAAGTTCTAATTCCGGATTTAAGACTCAATCTCAAGCTTCAATTCTCCATTCCAATCTTCATCAAGGATTCTTCAAAGTTGAGGTATGTGGGTTTGATTGTGGAAACCCTCCTTTCCACAAGTCCAACCATTTATCCTCTATTACTACTTCAAGTTTATGGATACTTATGGTTATTTATGAACTCTTGAGTATGAAATTACTATTACACGCCCTATTAAGGTCTATTTTGCATATTATCATGAAATGGAATTATTATGTGATGTTTATGGTTTTCATGCTTCCATGATCAAATTATGAAGGTTGATATATATATATATATATATGTATCTTGTTGGTGGGCTGATTTATATGGATTTTGGAATTGGTTGGACTTAGTACTCTTGAAACACATAATTTTATTTACATGAACAAGTAGCCCACCATATGTTTGATAAAATGTCATTTATAGAATTCTTAGGAAATAAAAGGTCCAATGTACGTCCTATGAGTCGGATGGTTATATAATTATTGAAATGATGATGAAATGGATACATGTATATGATTTTCTCTATATAGTGTTGTGAGTCGACCAAGCCTAGCTCGGGGGGTTGTAGGCTCGGGTAACCGAATCGAGGGGTTGGTACCTTGGCTGCCTAGTACGGGGGGTAGTAGGCCCGTATAACCATATCGAGGGGTTTGTACCTTGGTCCCTAGCTCGGGGAGTGGTAGGCCCGGGTAACCACATTGAGGAGTTTTGATAACAGCGAGGTTAAGGATATCACAAATAGAGAACTGAATATTAGAATGCGGAAGCACAAAGAAAAGAAACAAAAAAACTAACTAAAGATATGGGAAATTCAAAGGAAAGATCCACGAATTTCCAAGGATTAGATGTTCTAAGGCCTTGAAAAGATCCAAGTAACAACGTATAGATTTATGGAAGAAATCTAACGCCTTTACTTGAGAAAACGAATCAAAATGATAGATTCGGATCTTGACCGCTTTATGAGTAACTAAAGACAATAATTAGTATGTAGAAACTAATCACCTTCTAAAGAATACCAAAAAGAAACCAAAGATATCACAAGAAGAAGTTACTTTATTCCTTAAACTATGAAACTAGTAAAGGTTTAAAGATAAATTCTCAAAGAACAAGTCACAAAGGTTCAAAGAACTCTCTCAAATATTATTAATATCAATCTCAATTGTCTTTAATGAATAAAAAGGATCCCTATATATAGGAGAAGGGGTGAAAAACGTCCAAGACCCTAAAAGACAATTACAAGGACTCCTACTCTAGAAAGGAAATAAAGTAATCTAACTAAAAACAAATTTAGTACTTCTAGGAAAGCTATGGTACTTAGGAGACCATAAATAGAATAAGAAAAATATTAATAACCTATAAATAAATAAATAAATAAATAAGGTAAATCCCAACTAGGAAAAGAATCTTGACAATCTTGGAAAGTTTGACTAGTCTTCTCTCAAAACTTAGGCAGAAAGCAACTCTTGTTGTGGCTGATTCTTGGACTCTTCTTGACCTTATTTGCAAGAAATTGGGCCTTAAAATTACTCATCTTGGTCTTGAATTTGGGCCACCAAATAATTGTAGCATTTGGACATTTTCTCTTCCTTGGGCTTGAGCTCTTCTTCCCCAATAAGACACCTTTGGATCAGCGATTGAAGCTCATTGAACTCCTTGGTTTGAGATCTTGTTATGGGCCTCCTTGGAGTTTTTAAAGCTTCATCCTTGTCCTTCAATGGAGTTGCGCTTCCTTGGATGCTATCATTCCCCTCTTCTTGAAGAGAATTCGTCCTGGAATTCAAATCTGCATCAAAATGGGAAAGATCAGAAACATTAGAAGTAGCACTAACTTGGAACTCACCAGGAAGATCAAGTTTATAAGCATTGTCTCCAATCCTTTCAAGGACTTTGTATGGCCCACTTCCTCTAGGATCTAGTTTGGTCTTTCTTCTGGAAGGAAATCTTTCCTTTCTCATATGCACCCAAACCAAGTCACCAGGTTTAAAAACAACATATTTTCTGCCCTTATTCCTTCATAATGCAACTTCCTTATTCTTCTTTTCAATTGCAAGCCTTGTTTGTTCATGAATTTTCTTCATCATATCAGCCTTCTTCTTACCATCAAGATTAGCAAAATCATTAGTAGGTAAAGGCAATAAATCAAGGGGGGTAAGGGGGTTGAATTCATATACAACTTCAACTACATTAGAACTGACCACAAAACCTAATAAAACCACACGATCCACACAAAAAGTACACCTTTTGAGATTAGCAAATAAACGTTGATTTCTAAGAACTTCAAAAACTTGTTTTAAGTGCTCTAGGTGTTCATCAAGATTTTGAGAAAAAATCAAGATGTCATCAAAATACACCACAATAAATGTTCCATGGAAATCTTTAAAAACATGATTCATTAGTCTCATAAAAGTGCTTGGTGCATTAGTCAAGCCAAAGGGCATAACTAACCACTCATAAAGTCCATATTTTGTCTTAAAAGCAGTTTTCCATTCATCTCCAGGAATCATACGAATCTGATGGTCACCACTCTTTAGATCAATTTTAGAAAAGATTTTGGAACCATACAGTTGGTCCAACATGTCATCAAGACGAGGGATAGGATGGCGATACTTTACCGTTATCTTGTTGATAGCTCGATAATCTACACACATCCTCCATGTTCCATCCCTTTTTGGGACCAATAGGACTGGAACAGAGCATGGGCTCATACTCTCTCGAACAAATCCCTTTCCAAGCAATTCTTCAACTTGCCTTTGTAATTCTTTGGTCTCTTTAGGATTGCTCCTATAGGCAGGCCTATTAGGAAGTTGAGACCCAGGCACAAAGTCTATTTGGTGCTCACCTCTCAAAGGTGGCAATCCCTTTGGAGTGTCATCAGGAAAAATATCTTCAAAATTCTGCAAAAGAGAAGAAACACTATTTGGCAAAGAAGGAGTTAGTTGTTCAAAATTAATCAATACTTCTTTGTAAGTAAGTAGTATTATGGGCAACCCCTCTCCTAGCATTCAAACACTCTTTGGCTTTTATATAAAGACTCTCATTTTTGTTTTCCTTAGCCTCTTTTCTCTCACCAAAACATTTTATTTTTTTACTCACGCCCTCTTTTACCTCTTTACTTAGATTGCTGTCCTCTCTCTCTTTCTCTCAGCCGTCTCTATTTTTTTCTATCTCTTGGCCTTTTTCTTTTCCCTCAAGCTCACTTTTTACCTCTCCCTTTTGTTTTCCCATTGTTTCCCTCAATCGTTTTTGATCTTCAAACACTTGAAAAGGAGATAATGGTGCAAGAGTATACTTCTTACCATTATGCGAGAAGACTATACCTATTCTTTCTTCCATGATGAGTAGTGTCCCTATCATACCAAGGTCGGCAAAGTAAAACATGGCATGCTTGCATTGGAACTACATCACAAAGAATTTCATCTTCATACCTACCAACATTGAATGAAATCATGCATTGTTTGTTTACTTTTACTTCTCCACAATCATTCAGCCATTGGAGCCTATATGGGGTAGAGCGCTTCATACATGCAATTCCTAGTTTATCCACCAAGTATGAACTCACCACATTTGCACAACTTCCCCCATCAATAATCATAGAATAAGTCTTCCCTTTTATCCCACACCTAGTATGAAACAAATTCTCTCTCTGCCCTTCATCAACACTACCCAAATTGATAGTCATAATTCTCCTAACCACCCCAATTATACCATCATTAGGCAGTTCTAAATCATCTTCCTCACTTACACCTTCTCCCTCTTCTTCTTCCCCCCCTCACTTTTTCACTCTCATATTCTCCATTCTCTCTAAGTAAGATGTTTCTTCTACTTGGACATTCATGCATCATATGCCCCCTTCAATGACATTTGTGACATTGAATAGAACTTGAAGGTTTAGAAAATTTAGGATTAAAGATTTTACCTCCCTCCTCAACTTTACCTTTACCTCTATCATCTTGAGGTTTGGAAGGAGCTTTCCCCTCTTGAGTTGACCATGGCTTCTTAGAGATAGTGTTTGGTCGACTTCTCCATGAGTTATTTGGCCGCTTTTTCTCAATTTGTTTTTCAACTTTTACAGACAAATCAACTAACTCATCTAAAGTTACATATTGTTGTATCTCTACTACATTAGCTATTTCCGTATTTAAACCATTTAAAAATCTAGCTATTGTAGCCTCTTCTTCCTCCATGCAGTTAGCTTGGATCATAGCCATATCCATGCTTTTGAAGTACTCATCCACCGACATGGAGCCTTGCTTCAAGTGTTGAAGGCGAGACTGTAGATCTTTTTGGAAGTATGATGGAATAAATCGCTTCCTCATTACCCTCTTCATCTCTGCCCACGTAACAATAGGTGGTAGCTCCTCTTGCAATCTGTCCCTAGCAAGCTTTTTCCACCAAAAAGCAAAGATAATCGAAAACTCAACAACAGCAAGTTTAACTTTCTTACCCTCAGAGTAGTTATGACAATCAAAGATGGCTTCAACTCATCTCTCCCAATCAAGGTACAAGTCTGGATCCCTTGTCCCCTTGAAAGATGGCATCTTCATCTTTATACTATTTATATTATCATCTTCTACTCTACCTCTTTGTCCCCTCCTTTCTCTTCTTTCTAGATTAAATTCAACATCAAAATCATCATTATCATATTCGGATTTACAAAAGGGATATGGGGTACATTCCTTCTAACTTGGGGTCTAACATTATTTCGGGGTATAACATCATTCTCCCTCCTAATTACAGCTATGGTGTCATTCTGCTCAACAATCATATCCCTCATCTCTTGAAATTGAAGGGTCCATCTCTCAAATTGCTGGTGCATAGCTTGAAGGGTGAAGTCGTTCCTTCCTTTGACCTCGGCTTCTAAACGAGCCCTTTCCTCATCACCACCTGAATTAGACATCTAAAAAAAAATGATCAAGTATCACACTTTTAATATGGCTTTTACCCTCTTTTAAACTCACCCACACTTGCCTTTTTCCACTCAAAATAACCTTTGAATGAGAATACTTTGTAGATATATAATTAAACCAAAACGTGTATCAAGTTCGTAGTAATAAAGTATGGAATCTTGGGGTACAAAAAGAAAGTAAAGAACTAGTCCTAGAACAAGTAGGATTTAATTGAAACAAAACACGAATAAAAAGGAACTTATTTTAGAATTATAAGAACAAGAAAGAAAAAAATTTCCCTTATCCTTCAAGATCTAAAATCCCCTCTTCTTGTTACCTTCTTGCTTGGAAACAAATTAATGCAAAACTTGGAGAGCAAGTAATAAACTTTCTTGAATAGCAAGTAATAAGCTTTCTTGGGTACCAAGTAATCAAATTTCTTGGAGGACAAGTAATCAGATTTCTTAGAGAGCAAGTTATAACTTTTTTTTTGTTCACGCTACTATTCATGCTCCTATAAAAAAAAAAAATCACGCTACAGTATTTTTTTATGCTACTGTTCACGCTACAGTTTTTTTTTTTTTTTTTTTTTTTTTGCTCTACTATAAGAAGAAATCCCAAGATTTATCAAGAATGGAATCTTGATAGAACCGCTCTGATACCACTTGATAACAGCAAGGTTAAGGAGATCACAAATAGAGAATTGAATATTAGAATGCGGAAGCACAAAGAAAAGAAACAAAATAAACTAACTAAAGATATGGGAAATTCGAAGGAAAGATTTACGAATTTCCAAGGATTAGATGTTTTAAGGCCTTGAAAAGATCCAAGTAACAACGTATAGATTTATGGAAGAAATCTAACGCCTTTACTTGAGAAAACGAAACAAAACGATAGATTCGGATCTTGACCACTTTATGAGTAACTAAAGACAATAATTAGTATGTAGAAACTAATCACCTTCTAAAGAATACCAAAAAGAAACCAAAGATATCACAAGAAGAAGTTACTTTATACCTTAAACTATGAAACTAGTAAAGGTTTAAAGATAAATTCTCAAAGAACAAGTCACAAAGGTTCAAAGAACTCTCTCAAATATTATTAATATCAATCTCAATTGTCTTTAATGAATAAAAAGGACCCCTATATATAGGAGAAGGGGTGAAAAATGTCCAAGACCCTAAAAGACAATTACAAGGACTCCTACTCTAGAAAGAAAATAAAGTAATCTAACTAAAAACAAATTTAGTACTTCTAGGAAAGCTATGGTACTTAGGAGACCATAAATAGAATAAGAAAAATATTAATAACATATAAATAAATAAAGAAATAAGGTAAATCCCAACTAGGAAAAGAATCTTGACAATCTTGGAAAGTTTAACTAGTCTTCTCTCAAAACTTGGGCAGAAAGCAACTCTTGTTGTGGCTGATTCTTGGACTCTTCTTGACCTTATTTGCAGGAAATTGGGCCTTAAAATTACTCATCTTGGGCTTGAATTTGGGCCACCAAATAATTGTAGCATTTGGACATTTTCTCTTCCTTGGGCTTGAGCTCTTCTTCCCCAATAAGACACCTTTGGATCAGCAATTGAAGCTCATTGAGCTCATCATTGAACTCCTTGGTTTGAGATCTTGTTATGGGCCTCCTTGGAGTTTTTAAAGCTTCATCTTTGTCCTTCAATGGAGTTGCGCTTCCTTAGATGCTATCAAGTTTATACCTCTTTCGCCTCTCCAAGGGGGTGGTAGGCCTTGGAAATACTATATTGATGGTCACTCACTACACATGTACTACGCCCTACTAAATATGATTTTTATATAAGCATCATTATATATATCATCTCATTAATATGCTATCTATCGGGTACGATTATGCATTTTGCCTATGATGTCCATCTATTGTTGCATTGCATTGCATCCCATATACTTAGTACATTCAAACGTACTAATGCATAATCTATGCCTACATGATGTCACCATGTAGAGACCGGAGCACCGTCTGACCATCCTCCTTCGCGTGGCTAATACGATTTTCTATCGAGTTTATTGGTGAGTCCTCCATTCTGGAGACGTTGCTTATGATCTCTTGCTATGTATAAGACTTTTCCTTTTTAATTATGTATTGACTATGAGGGTGAGCCCGGTAGTTTGTCTCGGCCCCCACTAAGTATCCATGTTTAGAGGTGGTGTTGGACAAGTTGTGTATTTTGCTTGACCTTGACTCATCTATGGTATTTATGTATTATTCTCCTTTTTTTTCCTTGTTCCCTTAGTCCCGATTTTCCCTTGATTAAGCTTATCGCTTATGGTCCTTTTAATTGCTTCCGCGACCAAGGATGTGTCATGATATGCTATGAGGCTTGTTTAGGATTTCTTCGGGTTCCCCATTCGCCGGTCACGTCTAGGCCCTAGGCTTGGGTCGTGACAAACTTGGTATCAAAGCACTAGGTTGATAGATCCTCGGATTCCAACACACCGCGTTGATTAGAGTCCGATTCATGGTCGCGTTGTGCACCACAATTATGAGTAGGAGGCTATGAGACGTTTTAGAAAATGTTTCCCTTTTTCATGTTCTAAGTCATGCGGTACAGTTGAATTAAGTTTTTTTTCCCTAACGGTCGTCCTTTGCTACGCTAGATCATGCCCAATACAAGAGGAAGACGAGCCTGTGCACCCGAGGAACAACTATGTTAGATCATGCCCAATAGTGTTGGTACTTATGCTTAACAAATATATTATCTCTAAATTTAAAGCTAAGTGTCAACACTATAAGGACACAAATCGTTCTTGCAAGAAAATCAATTTTATCATTAATAAGATCAACTAGTGTTTGTACTTATGCTTAACAAATATATTATTTCTAAATTTAAAGCTAAGTGTCAACACTATAAGGACACAAATCATTCTTGCAATAATATTAATTTTTTCATCAATAGGATCAACTAGCGTTGGTATTTATGATTAACTAACATATTATTTCTAAATTTAAAGCTATGTGTCAACACTAGAAGGACACAAATCGATCTTGCAAGAAAATCAATTTTATCATTACTAAGATAAACTAGTGTTTAATCTTATACTTCACAAATATATTATTTCTAAATTTAACGGTAAGTGTCAACACTATAAGGACACAAATCGTTCTTGCAATAAAATCAATTTTTTAATCAATAGGATCAACTAGTGTTATAATTTATGCTTAACAAATATATTATTTCTAAATTTAAAGATAAGTGTCAACGCTATAAGGACACAAACCGTTCTTGCAATAAAATTAATTTTTTCAACAATAGGATCAGCTAGTTTTGGTACTTATGTTTAACTAATATATTATTTCTAAATTTGAAGTTATGTGTCAACACTAGATGGACACAAATCGATCTTACAAGAAAATCAATTTTGTTATCAGTAGGATCAACTAGTATTGGTACTTATGCTTAACAAATAGATTATTTCTAAATCTAAAGATAAGTGTCAACATTATAAGGACACAAATCGATCTTGCAAGAAAATCAATTTTATCATCAATAGGATCAACTAGTGTTGTTACTTCTGCTTAACAAATATATTATTTCTAAATTTAAAGCTAAGTGTCAACACTATAAGGACACAAATCGTTCTTGCAATAAAATCATTTTTTTCATTAATACGATCAACTAGTGTTGGTACTTATAATTAACTAATATATTATTTCTAAATTTAAAGCTATGTGTCAACACTAGATGGACACAAATCGAACTTGTAAGAAAATATATATTGTTACCAATAGGATCAACTACTGTTGGTACTTATGCTTAACAAATATATTATTTCTAAATTTAAAGCTAAGTGTCAACACTATAAAGACACAAATCGATCTTACAATAAAATCAATTTTTTCATCAATAGAATCAACTAGTGTTGGTACTTATGCTTAACTAATATATTATTTCTAAATTTAAAGCTATGTGTCAATACTAGATGGACACAAATCGATCTTGCAAGAAAATATATTTTGTTATCAATATAATCAACTAGTGTTGGTACTTATGCTGAACAAATAGATTATTTCTAAACTTAAAGGTAAGTGTCAACAATATAAAGACACAAATCGATCTTGCAAGAAAATCAATTTTGTCATCAATAGGATCAACTAGTGTTGGTACTTATGCTTAACAAATATATTATTTCTAAATTCAAATCTAAGTATCAACACTATAAGGACACAAATCGTTTTTACAATAAAATCAATTTTTTCATCAACAGGATCAATTAGTGTATGTACTTATGCCTAACTAATATATTATTTTTAAATTTAAAGCTAAGTGTCAACACTATAGGGACAGAAATCGATCTTGCAAGAAAATCTTTTTTTTCATCAATAGGATCAACTAGTGTTGGTATTTATGCTTAACAAATATATTATTTCTAAATTTAAATCTAAGTGTCAACACTATAAGGACACAAATCGTTCTTACAATAAAATCAATTTTTTCATCAATAGGATCAACTAGTGTTGGTACTTATGCCTAACTAATATATTATTTCTAAATATAAAGCTAAGTGTCAACACTATAAGGACACAAATCGATCTTGCAAGAAATCAATTTTTTCATCAATAGGATCAACTAGTGTTGGTACTTATACTTAACAAATATATTATTTCTAAATTTAAATCGAAGTGTCAACACAATAAGGACACAAATAGTTATTGCAATAAAATCAATTTTTTCATCAATAGGATCAACTAGTGTTGGTACTTATGCGTAACTAATATATTATTTCTAAATTTAAAGCTAAGTGTCAACACTATAAGGACACAAATCGATCTTGCAAGAAAATCAATTTTTTAATTAATAGGATCAACTAGTTTGTTACTTATGCTTAACAAATATATTATTTCTAAATTTAAAGATAAGTGTCAACGCTATAAGGACACAAATCGTTCTTGCAATAAAATTAATTTTTTCAACTATAGCACCAGCTAGTGTTGGTACTTATGTTTAACTAATATATCATTTCTAAATTTAAAGCTATGTGTCAACAATGGATAGACACAAATCGATCTTGCAAGAAAATATATTTTGTTATTAGTAGGATCAACTAGTGTTGGAATTTTTGCTTAACAAATAGATTATTTTTAAATCTAAAGATAAGTGCCAACACTATAATGACACAAATCAATATTGCAAGAAAAATCAATTTTGTAAGCAATAGGATCAACTAATGTTGGTACTTATGCTGAACAAATATATTATTTCTAAATTTTAAGCTAAGTGTTAACACTATAAGAACACAAATCGATCTTGCAAGAAAATCAATTTTGTAATCAATAGGATCAACTAGTGTTGTTACTTATGCTTAACAAATATATTATTTCTAAATTTAAAGATAAGTGTCAACGCTATAAGGACACAAATCGTTCTTGCAATAAAATTAATTTTTTCAACTATAGAATCAGCTAGTGTTGATACTTATGTTTAACTAATACATTATTTCTAAATTTAAAACTATGTGTCAACACTGGATAGACACAAATCGATCTTGCAAGAAAATATAATTTTTTATCAGTAGGATCAACTAGTGTTGATATTTATGCTTAACAAATAGATTATTTCTAAATCTAAAGATAAGTGTCAACACTATAAGGACACAAATCGATCTTGCAAGAAAATCAATTTTGTCATCAATAGGATCAACTAGTGTCGGTACTTATGCTTTACAAATATATTAACTCTAAATTTAAAGCTAAGTGTCAACACTATAAGGACACAAATCGATCTTGCAAGAAAATCAATTTTGTCATCAATAGGATCAACTAGTGCTGGTACTTATGCTTAACAAATATATTATTTCCAAATTTAAATCTAAGTGTCAACACTATAAGGACTCAAATCGTTCTTACAATAAAATCAATTTTTTCATCAATAAAATCAACTAGTGTTGGTACTTATACTTAACAAATATATTATTTCTAAAGTTAAAGCTAAGTGTCAACACTATAAGGACACAAATCAATCTTGCAAGAATTCAATTTTTTCATCAATAAGATCAACTAGTACTGGTACTTATGCTTAACAAATATATTATTTCTAAATTAAAAGCTAAGTGTCAACACTATAAGGATACAAATCGATCTTGCAAGAAAATTAATTTGTAAACAATAGGATCAACTAGTGTTATTAGTTATACTTAACAAATATATTATTTCTAAATTTAAAGAAAAGTGTCAACGCTATAAGGACAAAAATCGTTCTTCAATAAAATTAATTTTTTCGTCAATAGGATCAGCTAGTGTTGGTACTTATGTTTAACTAATTTATTATTTCTAAATTTGAAGTTATGTGTCAACACTAAATGGAAACAAATCGATCTTGCAAGAAAATATATTTTCTTATCAGTAGAATCAACTAGTGTTGGTACTTTTGCTTAACAAATAAATTATTTCAAAATCAAAATATAAGGGTCAATACTATAAGGACACAAATTGATCTTGTAAAAAATTAATTTTCTCATCAATAGGATCAACTAGTGTATGTACTTATGCCTAACTAATATATTATTTCTAAATTTAAAGATAAGTGTCAACACTATAAGGACAGAAATCGATCTTGCAAGAAAAATCAATTTTATAATCAATAGGATCAACTAGTGTTGTTACTTATGCTTAACTAATTTATTATTTCTAAATTTAAAGATAAGTGTCAACGCTATAAGGACACAAATTCTTCTTGCAATAAAATTACTTTTTTCAACTATAGGATCAGCTAGTGTTGATACTTGTGTTTAACTAATACATTATTTCTAAATTTAAAGCTATGTGTCAACACTGGATAGACACAAATCGATCTTGCAAGAAAATATATTTTTTTATCAGTAGGATCAACTAGTGTTAGTATTTATGCTTAACAAATAGATTATTTCTAAATCTAAAGATAACTGTCAACACTATAAGGACACAAATCGATCTTACAATAAAATCAATTTTGTCATCAATAAGATCAACTAGTGTTGGTACTTCTGCTTAACAAATATATATTTTCTAAATTTAAAGATTTGTGTCAACGCTAGGTGGACACAAATCGAACTTGCAAGAAAATATATTTTCTTATCAATGGGATCAACTAGTGTTGGTACTTATGTTTAACTAAAATATTATTTCTAAATTTAAAGATAAGTTTTAACAATATAAGGGCACAAATCGATCTTACAATAAAATCAATTCTGTCATCAATAGGATCACCTAGTTTTGTTACTTATGCTTAACAAATATATTATTTCTAAATTTAAAGAGAAGTGTCAGCACTGTAAGGACACAAATCGTTCTTGCAATAAAATTAATTTTTTCAACAATTGGATCAGCTAGTGTTGGTACTTATGTTTAACTAATATATTATTTGTAAATTTAAAGCTATGTGTCAACACTAGAAGAACACAAATCGATCCTGCAAGAAAATATATTTTGTTATCAATAGGATCAACTAGTGTTGATACTTATGCTTAACAAATATATTATTTCTAAATTTAAAGCTAAGTGTCAAGACTATATGGACACAAATCGTTCTTGCAATAAAATCAATTTTTTCATCAATAGGATCACCTAGTGTTGGTACTTATGCTTAACTAATATATTATATCTAAATTTAAAGCTATGTGTCAACACTATAAGGATACAAATCGTTCTTGCAATAAAATGAATTTTTTCAACAATTGGATTAACTAGTGTTGGTACATATATTTAACTAATATTTTATTTCTAAATTTAAAGCTATGTGTCAACACTACATTGATAAAAATCGCTCTTGGAAGAAAATACATTTTGTTATCAATAGGATCAACTAGTGTTGTTACTTATGTTTAACAAATATATTATATATAAATTTAAAGCTAAATGTATTGATACTATGAGGAAACAAATCGATTTTCCAAAAAAATCAATTTTATCATTAATAAGATCAACTAGTATTTGTATTTCTGCTTAACAAATATATTATTTCTAAATTTAAAGGTAAGTGTCAACACTCTAAGGACACAAATCGTTATTGCAATAAAATAAATTTTTTCATTAATAGGATCAACTAGCGTTGGTACTTATGATTTACTAACATATTATTTCTAAGTTTAAAGCTATGTGTCAACACTAGATGGACACAAATCGATCTTATAAGAAAATATATTTTGTTACCAATAGGATCAACTAGTGTTGGTACTTATGCATAACAATTATATTATTTCTAAATTTAAAGTTAAGTGTCAACACTATAAGGACACAAATCGTTCTTGCAATAAAATCAATTTTTTGATCAATAGGATCAACTGGCGTTGGTACTTATGATTAACTAATATATTAATTCTAAATTTAAAGCAATGTGTCAACACTAGATGGACACAAATCGATCTTATAAGAAAATATATTTTGTTACCAATAGGATCAACTAGTGTTGGTATTTATGCTGAACAAATATATTATTTATAAATTTAAAGCTAAGTGTCAACACTATAAGGACACAAATCGATTTTGCAAGAAATTCAATTTTGTCATCAATAGAATCAACTAGTGTTGATACTTATGCTTAACAAATACATTATTTCTAAATTTAAAGATAAGTGTAAACACTATAAGGACACAAATCGTTCTTGCAATAAAATCATTTTTTTCAACAATTGGATTAACTAGTGTTGGTACTTATGTTAAACTAATATATTATTTCTAAATTTAAAGCTATGTGTCAACACTAGACGGACACAAATCGATCTTATAAGAAAATATATTTTGTTACCAATAGGATCAACTAGTGTTGGTACTTATGCGTAACAAATATATTATTTCTAAATTTAAAGTTAAGTGTCAACACTATAAGGACACAAATCGTTCTTGCAATAAAATCAATTTTTTGATCAATAGGATCAACTGGCGTTGGTACTTATGATTAACTAATATATTAATTCTAAATTTAAAGCAATGTGTCAACACTAGATGGACACAAATCGATCTTATAAGAAAATATATTTTGTTACCAATAGGATCAACTAGTGTTGGTATTTATGCTGAACAAATATATTATTTATAAATTTAAAGCTAAGTGTCAACACTATACGGACACAAATCGATTTTGCAAGAAATTCAATTTTGTCATCAATAGAATCAACTAGTGTTGATACTTATGCTTAACAAATACATTATTTCTAAATTTAAAGATAAGTGTAAACACTATAAGGACGCAAATCGTTCTTGCAATAAAATCATTTTTTTCAATAATTGGATTAACTAGTGTTGGTACTTATGTTAAACTAATATATTATTTCTAAATTTAAAGCTATGTATCAACACTAGACGGACACAAATCGATCTTATAAGAAAATATATTTTGTTACCAATAGAATCAACTAGTGTTGGTACTTATGCTTAACAAATATATTATATATAAATTTAAAGTTAAGTGTCAACACTATAAGGACACAAATTGATTTTGCAAGAAAATCAATTTTTTCATCAATAGGATCGACTAGTGTTGATACTTATGCTTAACAAATATATTATTTCTAAATTTAAAGCTAAGTGTTAACATTATAAGTCACAAATCGATCTTGCAAGAAAATTAATTTTTTCATCAATAGGATCAACTAGTGTTGCTATTTATGCTTTACAAATATATTACTTCTATATTAAAACTACTGTCAACAGTAGATAGACACAAATCGTTCTTGCAATAAAATATATTTTGTTATCAATAGGATCAACTAGTGTTGGTACTTATGCTTAACAAATATATTATTTCTAAATTTATAGCTAAGTATCAACACTGTAAGGACACAAATAGATCTTGCAAGAAAATAAATTTTTTCAACAATAAGATCAACTAATGTTCGTACTTATGCAAAACAAATATATTACTTCTACATTTAAAGCTAAGTATCAACACTAGATGGACACAAATTGTTCTTGTAAAAAATCAATTTTGTCATCAATATGATCAACTAGTATAGGTACTTATGCTTACCAAATATATTATCTTCTAATTTTAAAGCTAAATATCAACACTAGGTGGACACAAATCGATGTTGAAAGAAAATCAATTTTGTCATCAATTTGATCAACTAGTATTGGCACTTATGCATAAAAAATATATTATTTCTGCATTTAAGGTTAAGTGGCAACACTAGATGGACACAAATCTATTTTGCAACAAAGTTAATTTTGTCATCAATAGGTTAAACTAGTGATGGTAATTATGCATAACAAATATATTATTTCTGCATTTAAAGTTAAGTGTCAACGCTAGATGGACACAAATCGATCTTGCAAGAAAATTAATTTTGTTATCAATAGGATCAACTATTGTAGGTACTTATGCTTAACAAACATATTATTTCTAAATTTAAAAATAAGTGTCAACGCAAAATGGACACAAATCAATCTTGCAAGAAAATTAATTTTGTTATCAATAGGATCAACTAGTGTTGGTACTTATGCTTAACAAATATATTATTTCTACATTTGAAGCTAAGTGTCAACACGATAAGGACACAAAAAGATCTTGTAAGAAAATTAATTTTTTCATCAATAGGATCAACTAGTGTTGTTACTTATGATTAATAAATATTTTATTTCTAAATTTAAAGCTAAGTGTCAACACTATAAGGTCACAAATCTATATTGCAAGATATTCAATTTTTTTCATCAGTAAGATCAACTAGTGTTGGTACTTATTCTTAACTAATATATAATTTATAAATTTAAAGCTATATGTCAATTCTAGATGGACACAAATCGTTCTTGCAAGAAAATCAATTTTCTCATCAATAGGATCAACTAGTGTAGGTACTTATGCTTAACAAATATATTATTTCTAAATTTAATGCTATGTGTCAACACTATATGGACACAAATCGATCTTGCAAGAAAATATATTTGGTTATCAATAGGATCAACTATTGTTGGTACTTATGCTTAACAAATATATTATTTCTAAATTTAAAGCTAAGTGTCAGCACTATAAGGACACAAATCGTTATTGCAAGAAAATCAATTTTGTTATCAATAGGATCAACTAGTTTTGGTACTTATACTTAACTAATATATTATTTCTAAATTTAGAGCTAAGTGTCAGCACTATAAAGACACAAATCGTTATTGCAAGAAAATCAATTTTGTTATCAATATGATCAACTAGTTTTGGTACTTATGCTTAACTAATATATTATTTCTAAATTTAAAGCTACGTGTAAATACTAGACGGACACAAATCGTTGTTGCAAGAAAATCAATTTTGTCACCAATAGGATCAACTAGTGTAGATACTTATGCTTAACAAATATATTATTTCTACATTTGAAGCTAAGTGTCAACACAATAAGGACACAAATAGATCTTGTAAGAAAATTAATTTTTTCATCAATAGGATCAACTACTGTTGTTACTTATGATTAATAAATATTTTATTTCTAAATTTAAAGCTAAGTGTCAACAACATAAGGTCACAAATCTATATTGCAAGAAATTCAATTTTTTTCATCAGTAAGATCAACTAGTGTTGGTACTTATGCTTAACTAATCTATAATTTATAAATTTAAAGCTATACGTCAATACTAGATGGACACAAATCGTTCTTGCAAGAAAATCAATTTTGTCATGAATAGGATCAACTAGAGTAGGTACTCATGCTTAACAAATATATTATTTCTAAATTTAATGCTATGTGTCAACACTATATGGACACAAATCGATCTTGCAAGAAAATATATTTGGTTATCAATACGATCAACTATTGTTGGTACTTATGCTTAACAAATATATTATTTCTAAATTTAAAGCTAAGTGTCAGCACTATAAGGACACAAATCGTTATTGCAAGAAAATCAATTTTGTTATCAATAGGATCAACTAGTTTTGGTACTTATGCTTAACTAATATATTATTTCTAAATTTAGAGCTAAGTGTCAGCACTATAAAGACACAAATCGTTATTGCAAGAAAATCAATTTTGTTATCAATAGGATCAACTAGTTTTGGTAGTTATGCTTAACTAATATATTATTTCTAAATTTAAAGCTACGTGTAAATACTAGATGGACACAAATCGTTGTTACAAGAAAATCAATTTTGTCATCAATAGGATTAACTAGTGTAGGTACTTATGCTTAAGAAATATATTATTTCTAAATTTGAAGCTAAGCATCAACACTATAAGGACACAAATCGTTCCTGCAATAAAATCAATTTTATCATTAATAAGATCAACTAGTGTTTGTACTTATGCTTAACTAATACATTATTTCTAAATTTAAAGCTATGTGTCAATAGGATCAACTATTGTTGGTACTTATGCTTAACAAATATATTATTTCTAAATTTAAAGCTATGTGTCAAAACTAGATGGACACAAATAGATCTTGCAAGAAAATCAATTTTGTCATCAATAGGATCAACTATTGTAGGTATTTATGCTTAACAAATATATTATTTCTAAATTTGAAGTTAAGCATCAACACTATAAAGACACAAATCGTTCCTGCAATAAAATCAATTTTATCATTAATAAGATCAACTAATGTTTGTACTGATGCTTAAATAATATATTATTTTTAAATTTAAAGTTATGTGTCAACACTATATGGACACAAAGCGATCTTGCAAGAAAATATATTTCATTATCAATAGGATCAACTATTGGTGGCACTTATATTTAACAAATATATTATTTCTAAATTTAAAGTTATGTGTCAACACTAGATGGACACAAATAGATCTTGCAAGAAAATATATTTTGTTATCAATAGGATCAACTAGTGTTGGTATTTATGCTTAACTAATATATTATTTCTAAATTTAAAGCTATGTGTAAATACTAGATGGACACAAATCGTTATTGCAAGAAAATCAATTTTATCATCAATAGGATCAACTAGTGTTGGTACTTATGCTTAACAAATATATTATTTCTATATTTAAAGCTAAGTATCAACACTAGATCGACACAAATCGATCTTGTAAGAAAATCAATTTGGTCATCAATAGAATCAACTAGTGTTGGTACTTATGCTTAACTAATATATTATTTATAAATTTGAAGATAAGTTTCAACACTAGCTTGACGCAAATCGATCTTGCAAAAAAATCAATTTTGTCATCAATAGGATCAACGAGTGTTGTTACTTATGCTTAACAAATATATTATTTCTAAATTTAAAGCTAAGTATCAACACTAAATGGACACAAATCGATCTTGCAAGAAAATCAATTTTGTCATCAATAGGACAACTAGAGTTGGTAGTTATGCTTAACTAATGTATTATTTCTAAATTTAAAGATAAGTGTCAATACTAGATTGACACAGATCGATTTTGCAATAAAAATCAATTTTGTCATCAATAGGATGAACTAGTATTGGTACTTATGCTTAATAAATATCATATTTCTAAATTTAAAGTTAAGTGTCAACACTAGATGACCACAAATAAATATTGCCACAAAATCAATTATGTCATCCATCGGATAAACTACTATTGGTACTTATGCTTAATAAATATATTATTTCAAAATTTCAAGCTAAGTGTCAACACTAGATGAACACAAATAGATCTTGCAAAAAAATCAATTTTGTCATCAATAGGATCAACTAGTGTTGTTACTTATGATTAATAAATATATTATTTCTAAATTTAAAGTTAAGTGGCAACAATAGATAGACACAAATCGATGTTGCAAGAAAATAAAATTTTTAATCAGTAGGATCAATTAGTTTTGGTATTTATGCTTAACAAATATATTATTTCTAAATTAAAAGTTAATTGTCAACACTAGATAGACACCAATCGATCTTGCAAAAGAATAAATTTTGTAATCAATAGAATCAACTAGTGTCGGAATTCATGCTTAATAAATATATTATTTCAAAATTTAAAGCTAAGTATCAATACTATAAGGAAACAAATTGATCTTGCAAGAAAATAAATTTTTTCAACAATAGGATCAACTAGTGTTGGTACTTATGCTTAACAAATATATTATTTCTAAATTTAAAACTAAGTGTCAACAACAGATGCACACAAATCGATCTTGCCAGAAAATCAATATTGTCATCAATAGGATCAACTAGTGTTTGTACTTATGCTTAACTAATATATTATTTCTAAATTTAAAGATAAGTGTCAACACTAGATTGACACAAATCGATCTTGCAAGAAAATCAATTCTGTCATCAATAGGATGAACTGGTGTTGATACTTATGCTCAATAAATATTTTATTTCTAAATTTAATTTTATGTGTCAACACTGGATGGCCACAAATCGATATTGCAACAAAATCAATTATGTCATCAATCGGCTCAACTAGTGTTGGTACTTATGCTTAACAAATATATTATTTCTAAATTTAAAGCTAAGTGTCAATACTAGTTGAACACAAATCAATTTTGCAAAAAAATCAATTTTGTCATCAATAGGATCAACTAGTGTTGGTATTTATGCTTAACAAATATATTATTTTTAAATTTAACTCTAAGTGTCAACCCTATAATGACACAAATTGATCTTGCAAAAAAATCAATTTTTTCATTAATAGGATCAACTAATGTTGGTACCTATGCTTAGCTAATATATTATTTCTAAATTTAAAGTTAAATATCTACACTAGATGGACTCAAATCGATCTTGCAAGAAAATCAATTTTGCCATCAATAGGATCAACTAGTGTTGGTACTTATGCTAAACTAATATATTATTTCTAAATTTGAAGCTAAGTGTCAACACAATAAGGACACTAATCGATCTTGCAAGAAAATCAATTTTTTCACCAATAGGATTAACTAGTGTTGGTACTTATGCTTAACTAATATACTATTTCTAAATTTAAAGCTACGTGTCAACACTAGATTGACACAAATTGATTTTGCAAGAAAATCAATTTTGTCATCAATAGGATCAACTACTGTTGGTACTTATGCTTAACAAATATATTATTTTTAAATCTAAAGCTAAGTGTCAACACAATAAGGACACAAATCGATCTTGCAAAAAAATAAATTTTTTCATCAACAGGAACAACTATTGTTGGTACTTATGCTTAACAAATATATTATTTCTAAATTTAAAGCTAAGTGTCAAAAATAGATGGACACAAATCGATCTTGAAGAAAATATATTTTGTCATCAATAGGATCAATTAGTGTATATACTTATGCTAACAAATTTAATGCTAAGTATCAATACTATAAGGACACAAATCGATCTTAAAAGAAAATAAATTTTTTCATCAATAGGATCAACTAGTGTTGGTACTTATGCTTAACAAATATATTATTTCTAAATTTAAAGCTAAGTGTCAACAGTAGATAGACATAAATCGATCTTGCAAGAAAATCAATTTTGTTATCAATAGAATCAACTAGTGTTAGTACTTATGCTTAACAAATATATTATTGCTAAATTTAAATTTATGTGTCATCACTAGATGGACACAAATTGAGCTAGCAAGAAAATCAATTTTGTCATCAATAGTATCAACTGGTGTTGGTACTTATGCTTAACAAATATATTATTTCCAAATTTAAAGCTAAGTGTCAACACTAAATGGACGCATATCGATCTTGCAAAAAAATTAATTTTGTCATGAATAGGATCAACTAGTGTTGGTACTTATTCTTAATAAATATATTATTTCTAGATTTAAAGTTAAGTTTCAACACTAGATGGACACAAATGGATCCTGCAAGAAAATCAATTTTGTCATCAATAGAATTAACTAGTGTTGGTACTTATGATTAACAATATATTATTTCTAAATTTAAAGCTAAGTGTCAACACTAGATGGACACAAATCAATCAGGTAAGAAAATCAATTTTGTCATCAATAGGATCAACTATTGTTGGTATTTATGCTTAACAAACAATCGATGGACACAAGAAAATTATCACAAATTTAAAGCTAAGTATCAATACAAGATTGACACAAACACATTATTGAAAACAATTGTACTCAAACTTTAGAAAGTTAGAAGCACTAACCTTATCTCCTACTTTGATGAAAGAAGCAATAGAGTCTTGTATCAACTTTTTTAGATTTTGAGCTTCCTTAGTTGCCTAAATGAAAAGTTCTAAAATTACTTAAATATAAACTTCATATCCAAGAATATATATATATATATATATATATATATATATATGTATATATATATATATATGTATATATATTCAAGTTTTAATAAGTTTAAGTTTTCAATTCAAGTTCATAACTAATTTTTAAACTTAATTAGTTATATATTCAAGCTAATTAGTTCCAAATTCATGTTCTAATTTCAAGTTAATGTCTAAGTTCAACTTCAATGTCTAAGTTCATGTTCTAAGTCCAAGTTCAAGTTCTAATTTCAAGTTCAAGTTCTAAGTTCAAGTTATAATTCTAATTTCATGTTCAAGTTCTAAGTTCAAGTTAAAATTCTAAGTTCAAGTTCTAATTTCAAGTTCAAGTTCTAATTTCAAGTTAAAATTCTACGTTCAATTTCTAATTTCAAGTTCAAGTTAAAAATCTACGTTCAATTTCTAATTTCTAATTTCAAGTTCAAGTTGTTTATTTAAGTTCAAGTTCAAGTTCTAATTTCAAGTTCTAGTTCTAAGTTTTAGTTGAAATTCTAAGTTCAAGTTCAAGTTCTAATTTCAAGTTCAAGTTCTAAGTTCTAGTT
Source organism: Solanum commersonii (assembly GCA_029007595.1). NCBI lineage: Eukaryota > Viridiplantae > Streptophyta > Magnoliopsida > Solanales > Solanaceae > Solanum > Solanum commersonii. The sequence continues at coordinate 130,767 of JAJTWQ010000280.1, read as the reverse complement.
GAAATTCTAAGTTCAAGTTCAAGTTCTAATTTCAAGTTCTAATTTCAAGTTCAAGTTCAAATTCTAAGTTCAAGTTCAAGTTCAACTTCAACTTCAAGTTCTAATTTGAAGTTCAAGTTCTAAATTTAAGTTCAAATTCTAAGTTCAAGTTCAAGTTCAACTTCAAGTTCTAATTTGAAGTTCAAGTTCTAAATTCAAGTTCAAATTCTAAGTTCAAGTTCAAGTTCAAGTTCAAGTTCAAGTTCTAATTTCAAGTTCAAGTTCTAAGTTCAAGTTCAAATTCTAAGTTCAAGTTCTAATTTCAAGTTCAAGTTCAAGTTCAAATTCTAAGTTCAAGTTCTAATTTCAAGTTCAAGTTCTAAGTTTAACTTCAAATTTTAAGTTCAAGTTCTAATTCTAAGTTCAAGTTCAAGTTCAAGTTCAAATTCTAATTTCAAGTTCAAGTTCTAAGTTCAAGTTCAAATTCTAAGTTCAAGTTCAAGTTCAAGTTCAAGTTCTAAGTTCAAGTTCAAGTTCTAAGTTCAAGTTCAAGTTCAAATTCAAACTTCAAGTTCAAGTTCAAGTTCTAATTTCAAGTTCAAGTTCTAAGTTTAACTTCAAATTCTAAGTTCAAGTTCTAATTTCAAGTTCAAGTTCTAAGTTTAACTTCAAATTCTAAGTTCAAGTTCAAGTTCAAGTTCGAATTCTAAGTTCACGTTCAAATTCTAAATTCAACTTCAAATTCTAAGTTCAACTTCAAGTTCAAAATTCAAGTTCAAGTTTTAATTTCAAGTTCAAGTTTAAATTCTAAGTTTCTAAATTCAAGTTCAAATTTTAAGTTCAAGTTCAAGTTCTAATTTCAAGTTCAAGTTCTAAGTTTAACTTCAAATTCTAAGTTCACGTTCTAATTTTAAGTTCAAGTTCTAAGTTCACGTTCAAATTCTAAGTTGAAGTTCAAGTTCTAAATTCAAGTTCAAGTTCTAATTTCAAGTTCAAGTTCAAATTCTAAGTTCAAGTTTAAGTTCTAAGTTCATGATGTTCAAACATTCATCATCTAAATTCATGACATTGAAACATTCATCATCTACTCATAACACTTCAATTACTAATTTCTAACTTCAAATTATTAACACTTTACTAACTAGCCCTAAAATCAAATCCAAAAAAATCCCAATTCAACCTCAAATTACATAATCTCAAGTTTAAACTAGTCCTAAAATACAAAAATGCTAATTCTTCACTAACTAACAATGCCCAATTTTTTTTTAAAAAAACCCTAAAATAAAAATGTTCAATTATCTATATCTAACTAACAATAATCAAATCAAATTAACAATTGAATAACACAACCCAACAAACAAAAAGAATAATATACTAACAAACAATCAATTATAATCACTAGAATTAAAACTAAGTATCAATACTACATGGACAAAAATACATTATTGAAAACAATTGTACTTGAACTTTAGAAATTTAGAAGCACTAACCTTATCTCCTACTTTGATGAAAGAAGCAATAGAGTCTTGTATCAACTTTTTTAGATTTTGAGCTTCCTTAGTTGCCTAGAATGAAAAGTTCTAAAATTACTTAAATATAAACTTCATATCCAAGAATATATATATATATATATATATATATATATATATATATATATATATTCAAGTTTTAATAAGTTCAAGTTTTCAATTCAAGTTCATATCTAATTTCTAAACTTAATTAGTTATATATTCAAGCTAATTAGTTCCAAGTTAAAGTTCTAATTTCAAGTTCAAGTGTAAGTTCAACTTCAATGTCTAAGTTCATGTTCTAAGTCCAAGTTCAAGTTCTAATTTCAAGTTCAAGTTCTAAGTTCAACTTCTAATTCTAATTTCAAGTTCAAGTTCTAAGTTCAAGTTCAAATTCTAAGTTCAAGTTCAACTTCTAATTTCAAGTTCAAGTTCCAATTCTACGTTCAAGTTCTAATTTCTAGTTCATGTTCTATATTTAAGTTCAAGTTCAAGTTCAAGTTCTAATTTCAAGTTCAAGTTCAAATTCTAAGTTCAAATTCAAGTTCTAAATTCAAGTTCAAGTTCTAATTTCAAGTTCAAGTTCAAATTCGAAGTTCAAGTTCAAATTCTAAGTTCAAGTTCAAATTCTAAGTTCAAGTTCAAGTTCAAGTTCTAATTTCAAGTTCAAGTTGTAAGTTTAACTTCAAATTATAAGTTCAAGTTCTAAGTTCAAGTTCAAGTTCAAGTTCAAATTCTAAGTTCACGTTCAAATTCTAAATTCACCTTCAAATTCTAAGTTCAACTTCAAGTTCTAAAATCAATTTCAAGTTCAAGTTCAAATTCTAAGTTCAAGTTCAAGTTCTAAATTCAAGTTCAAATTTTAAGTTGAAGTTCAAGTTCTAAGTTTAACTTCAAATTCTAAGTTCAAGTTCAAGTTCTAATTTCAAGTTCACGTTCAAATTCTGAGTTCAAATTCAAGTTCTAAATTCAAGTTCAAGTTCTAATTTCAAGTTCAAGTTCTAATTCTAAGTTGAAGTTCAAATTCTAAGTTCAAGTTCAAGTTCTAAGTTCATGTCATTCAAACGTTCATCATCTAAATTCATGACATTCAAACATTCATCATATAAATTCATGACATTCAAACATTCATCATCTACTCATGACACTACAATTACTAATTTCTAACTTCAAATTATTAACACTTTACTAACTAGCCCTAAAATCAAATCGAAAAAAATCCCAATGCAACCTCAAATTACATAATCTCAAGTTTAAACTAGTCCTAAAATACAAAATGCTAATTCTTCAATAACTAACAGTGCCCAATTTTTTTAAAAAATACCCTAAAATAAAAATCTTCAATTATCTATACCTAACTAACAATAATCAAATCAAATTAACAATTGAATAACACAACCCAACAAACAAAAAGAATAATATACTAACAAACAATCAATTATAATCACTAGAATTAAAGCTAAGTATCAATACTACATGGACAAAAACACATTACTGAAAACAATTGTACTTGAACTTTATAAATTTAGAAGTACTAACCTTATCTCCTAGTTTGATGAAACAAGCAATATAGTCTTGTATCAACTTTTTTAGATGTTGAGCTTCCTTAGTTGTTGTAACTCCCCGTATTCGAAAACAAACTAAAATGCAGATTTTGAAAAGTTACAGGTGCAACCCACGGTTGCCATCCACAGATCGTAGGTCAGACCATGGCCCGTGCTGGTGGTCCGTGGTTCACCACTGCAACTCCTCCCCAGCCAAGCTCAGAAAATTTGGCTAAGTCTCGACTTACGGACAGACCCACGGTCCGTAGATCAGACCACGGTCCGTGGTCTGTGTCCGTGGATCAAGACCTACTTTACCCAGCCTCTAACACGAACTACGGTCGACCAACATGGACCATCATTCGATCCACGGTCTGTAGGTTTGACCGTAGATGAGGGTCAACAGCCAGTTAGCTGAAAATTCTGATGGGTCAACTTCAGATGGTCATAACTTTTAGCAAAAAAATAATTGTGTGTCCCATTACCTATGATATGATAGATAATTGAATTATATTTCCAACGCCACCGAGTTTGCTAAAATCTGACCTCCGAGTAAAAAGTTATGCTCGTTTTAGTGAAGCCTTGTCGGGCAGACTCGATCGACTGACCCAATCTATGGACCGTCGATTGAATGACGGCCCGTCAGTCCATTCCGTCGATCACTCTGACAACAGTTAATTTAGGGGTCTTTTGGTCTTTTCCTATTTCGTTTAACCCCTTAGATACGTCGTTTAAACCCTAAATCACGAGGTTTTAGTTAGTTTAAGCCTAGAAACATAACTAGAACTTACCTTAGTCAAATCATTAATCAAAACTTAGAAAATTAGAACGCAAAAAGGAGAAGAGAGGTCAAGAACCCTAGTTCAAGAACACAGCAAGGTTCCTTCAGTTCCAGCCCCGAAATCGAAAGATTTCTCCATGGAATTCGTTACCAGGTATGTGGGATTTCACTAGTGGGTTCCTTTCGCCTATTAGGTCCCTAGAATTCAGTCAGATTCTTGATTCCATGATTATGAAATGCACCTAGGGTTTCTAGAATTCCAGCAGATCATCATGAATTAGTTATTTAAATGTTCCAAATCGGATTATCATGTTATTGCTCGGTTTCTTACATAAATTTTAGAACCCTAGCTATGTATTTCATTAGTTCTTGGATTACACATGCTAGGTCGAGATATTTGATTATTCGGATATACATGCTCCGGTTTTTATGCCACATTATCAGTATATTTCAGCATAAACCCTATTTTGAGTTATAAATCATGAGAAGCTTTTCTTTAAGACAACACTTGAGTTTTAAACTGAGTTTTTGAGAAAGTTAAGATGAGTTTTGAGAAAGAGCTTCTAAAACATAATTAGTATGACAATTGAGTAGGTCATCAATGTATGAATAGTATGGTATCTAGATATACCATCAATGTTTATGCAGTATGACTTCCCAAGTCATCAATGATCATAGTATAATATGATGTTGAACTGTTTTCTAAAATGGAGTTTTCAAGTATGAGTATCTACATGTCAGTATTTTGAGCTATTCAGTATTCCAGTCATAATATATTCAGTTATACATGCCTAAGTTTATGAATGCATCATTATCAGATTAATTGTTGCATTCTCAATTTGCATGTTTAGTTTCGAGCTATCCAGTATTTATAGAAATTCAGTCATAACCAGTTAACCACTTAATTCATTGGGAATAGCATAATACCGAGTTGGACTAGGGTTCAGCGTACCCATATAGTCCCAGAACTACGAGCCACGTAGGTGTAAGTCCCCTACGTGGGCAAAATCGGTTTAGTGATCACGCCGGCATGCCTCTATACCTCGGCGGGGTATATTGGGTCCTCTCGATGGGGCGTATACATCGGACTCCACATTTAGCTCATGTGGTTTTATGTCGGTTATTAGTAGCTCCCACGGTTGATCCAGACTCTATTGCATTGACCATATTTCGATGATCAGTCGTATTCGTATCGGCATGTTATAAATTTGGTCATTGCATTGATTAGCTTTCATATTCACTATATTCAGTAGCTATATGATGTTCAGATTATTTCATTGCTTTATTGCTTTGTTCAGTTATATGTTATTTCAGCTTTACTTTATCCTGCATGCTCAATACCTATCAAGTACTGACGTATACGTGCGCTACATCTTCTCGTGATGTAGGTTCAGGTTCTCAGTATCCAGATCACGCTTAGATCGGTTCCCGATCTTCAGTTCAGCAGCATCAGTGGTGAGTCTTCATTCTTCGAGGACTAGTGACATGTTTATCTTTATCACTTTTAGTCTTTAGTTTCAGTTTTGCTAGATCTAGTTGGGGCATGTCCCAACATTTCTAGTCAGTTTAGAGGTTTATTTCAGACATAGTTAGATTCAGCTTAGTATTGAGTTAATAACTTCTTTGTATTAAACTCATCAGTTTTCATATATCTCAGTTATAGTATATAGGTATTCCCCATCTCTTCAGATTTATTTATGATTTAGCTTCCGCATCAGTTTATTATCTTTAGTATGCTCATGATCATGCCAGCAGGGTTAGCTTGGGATCACTTGTGATCCTAGGTCCCGTGTCCGTGTCTCGGGGGTAGCTCGGGGCGTGACAGTTGCCTAGCACAAAAAGTTCTAAAATTAGTTAAATATAAACTTCAAATCCAAGAATATATATATATATATTCAAGTTTTAATAAGTTCAAGTTTTCAATTCAAGTTCATATCTAATTTCTAAACTTAATTAGTTATATATTCAAGCTAATTAGTTCCAAGTTCAAGTTTTAATTTCAAGTTCAAGTCTAAGTTCAACTTCAAATTCTAAGTTCATGTTCTAAGTTCAAGTTCAACTTCTAATTTCAAGTTCAAGTTCTAATTCTAATTTCAAGTTAAAGTTCTAAGTTCAAGTTCAAATTCTAAATTCAAGTTTTCATTTCAAGTTCAAGTTCTAAGTTCAAGTTTAAATTCTAATTTCAAGTTCAAGTTCTAGGTTCAAGTTCAAATTCTACATTCAAGTTCTAATTTCAAGTTCAAGTTCAAGTTCTATATTTAAGTTCAAGTTCAAGTTCTCATTTCAAGTTCAAGTTCTAAGTTTAAGTTAAAATTCCAAGTTCAAGTTCTAAATTCAAGTTCAAGTTCTAATTTCAAGATCAAGTTCTAATTCTAAGTTCAAGTTCAAGTTCTAATTTCAAGTTCAAGTTCTAAGTTCAAATTCTAAGTTCAAGTTCAAGTTCTAATTTCAAGTTCAAGTTCCAAGTTTAACTTCAAATTCTAAGTTCAAGTTCAAATTCTAAGTTCACGTTCTAATTTTAAGTTCAACTTCAAATTCTAAGTTCAACTTCAAGTTCTAAATTCACGTTCAAGTTCTAATTTCAAGTTCAAGTTCAAATTCTAAGTTCAAGTTCAAGTTCTAGTTCAAATTTTAAGTTCAAGTTCAAGTTCTAATTTCAAGTTCAAGTTCTAAGTTTAACCTCAAACTCTAAGTTCAAGTTCAAGTTCAAGTTCTAATTTCAAGTTCAAGTTCTAAGTTCACGTTCAAATTCTAAGTTCAACTTCAAGTTCTAAATTCAAGTTCAGTTTCTAATTTCAAGTTCAAGTTCTAAGTTCATGACATTCAAACATTCATTATCTAAATTCATGACATTGAAACATTCATCATCTACTCATAACACTTCAATTACTAATTTCTAACTTCAAATTATTAACACTTTACTAACTAGTCCTAAAATCAAATCCAAAAAAATCCCAATTCAACCTCAAATTACATAATTTCAAGTTTAAACTTGTCTTAAAATACAAAAATGTTAATTCTTCACTAACTAACAATGGCCAATTTATTTTTTTTAAAACCTAAAAAAAAATCTTCAATTATCTATACCTAACTAACAATAATCAAATCAAATTAACAATTGAATAACACAACCCAACAAACAAAAAGAATAATATACTAACAAACAATCAATTATAGTCACTAGAATTTAAGCTAAGTGTCAATACTACATGGACAAAAACACATTATTGAAAACAACTGTACTTGAACTTTAGTAATTTAGAAGTACTAACCTTATCTCCTACTTTGATGAAACAAGCAATATAGTCTTGTATCAACTTTTTTAGATGTTGAGCTTCCTTAGTTGCCTAGCATGAAAAGTTCTAAAATTAGTTAAATATAAACTTCAAATCCAAGAATATCAGTTTTATATATATATATATATATATATATATATATTCAAGTTTTAATAAGTTCAAGCTTTCAATTCAAGTTCATATGTAATTTCTAAACTTAATTAGTTATATATTCAAGCTAATTAGTTCCAAGTTCAAGTTCTAATTCTAATTTCAAGTTCAAGTTCTAAGTTCAAGTTCAAATTATAAGTTCAAGTTTTAATTTCAAGTTCAAGTTCAAATTCTAATTTCAAATTCAAGTTCTAAGTTCAAGTTCAAATTCTACATTCAAGTTGTAATTTCAAGTTCTAGTTCTAGATTCAAGTTCAAGTTCAAGTTCTCATTTCAAGTTCAAGTTCAAATTCTAAGTTCAAGTTCTAATTTCAAGTTCAAGTTCTAAGTTCAAGTTCAAATTCTAAGTTCAAGTTCTAAGTTCAAGTTCAAGTTCAAGTTCAAGTTCTAAGTTCAAGTTCAAATTGTAAGTTCAAGTTCAAGTTCTAAGTTCAAGTTCAAGTTCAAGTTCTAAGTTTAACTTCAAATTCTAAGTTCAAGTTCTAATTTCAAGTTCAAATTCTAAGTTCACGTTCAAATTTTAAGTTCAACTTCAAATTCTAAGTTCAACTTCAAGTTCTAAATTCAAGTTCAAGTTCCAATTTCAAGTTAAAGTTCAAATTCTTAGTTCAAGTTCAAGTTCTAAGTTCAAGTTCAAATTCTAAGTTCAAGTTCAAGTTGTAATTTCAAGTTCAAGTTCTAAGTTTAACTTCAAATTCTAAGTTCAAGTTCAATTTCTAATTTCAAGTTCAAGTCTAACTTCACGTTCAAATTCTAAGTTCAACTTAAAGTTCGAAATTCAAGTTCAAGTTCTAATTTCAAGTTCAAGTTTTAAGTTCAAATTCTAAGTTCAAGTTCAAGTTCTAAGTTCATGACATTCAAACATTCATCATATACTCATAACACTTCAATTACTAATTTCTAACTTCAAATTATTAACACTTTAGTAACTCGTCCTAAAATCAAATCCAAAAAAATCCCAATTCAACCTCAAATTACATATTGTCAAGTTTAAATTAGTCCTAAAATACAAAAATGTTAATTATTCACTAACTAACAATGCCCAATTTTTAGTTCTTCTCAATTCACTCATCAGGCCATCAAAATCATTCAATTAGTTCTAAGCACCTTTCCACATTCATATTGATTTCTACACAAACATAATTAATAAAAAAGTTATTTTCCTCATATTTATCGTCATTTCAATATGTATTTATGCCTTGAAAGCATATGGATTACTCAGATATTTAATGAGTTTCGTAACGTTGGTAACTTCAATAGAAATTGTTGAGATTAATAATATTTTCTACTATTGATCTCTCTTATTAGAGACTATACCTGACAATTTTGAGGAAGAACAAACTTTTTATTTATCCTTTCCTCTTTTCTTGATTTGTTGCGTTTTTAGTAGGCAACTCTTTATGTTGATCTTTTGGTCCTTTATATTAGAAATGAGGTAATTAGTGCTTTAGGTTAGTCACATGTAGCATCTTACATGTCAATTTTCATCTTACTCTATAGTAGTCATAGATTCCTTCTTTTAGAGTCTCCTTGAGCAAAGTATTCAAGTATGATAAGAAGGGCCTTAGAAAGGAAAGACGGACAATCAGTTTAAAGTCCACACTTAATTGTCTTCACGTTAATTCATCTTAATTTTGTGATCTTATTGTAGAGTACCTTTTTTTGTTTAATGGAGCTTATCAGATTTTATCTCCGATTTATTCATATTATTTTAAAGAGTAAAATGTGGATACTAAACAAGAGACTAATTAAGCTATATCTCCAAGTATTTGGTTTATAAAAATGGTAATGGTTTCTTTTCTTACCAGAAAGTATTAGCACATCTGGAACTTTGAAGTTGGAGGGAGATTTGAAAGAGCAAAACATCTTCAACATTAAACTATTGGAGTAGATTGCAGTTACTAACTCAAGCAAGAACATGTATAGTAGATTGTAGTTACTAACTCTAGCAAAAATATGGTGATGAAAATTGATACATAAGATGCTACATGTGCCTTAAAAGGAAGCTGAAGTCATCACTCAGTGAAGGGACTGAATATGTGTCAGCTATAGCGAGTGCATGTACCAACATTATTTAGATTCGAATGAGCGGCACATAGAAGTCTTAAAAGAAATTTATCATAAACTGAATGAACGGGAAAGTATAGAACACCTTAGAGATGTATGAGATACAATTTTAGCCTGCATTTTCTTGATAGTTTGAAATGAAAGAAACATGATATTTCAAGACTGAAGAAAATTCAGTCCAAAAACTGGAACACAAATATTTGTGATTGCTTGAAATGTATGCAAAGGTGTTGATGAGAACATGCTTGCAGCTATGTTAATATCCATGTTTGGTGTTGTAGATTGCTCCCTTGAGGTGTCTTGTAAGTACTTTATAATTACTAAAACATCGTATTTAGTGATTAATTTTTTTTTCTTTAGAATAGATTTAAAAATCAAGTCATGAATCTAAGATGCAACTATTAAATGTGTTTCGTATTCAAAATTAATGAAACATGATTTAGAGTGTGTATTCATTGTACTGAGATGTAAATCTTTATATGTGCTAAGATACAGTCCATCAGTCTATACTTCAAAGTCCAGACCTATCGTACAATGTCTCTATGTGTAATGCTTCTTGAACTGAGATGATTGTTTCTTATTGGCACAAAAGTCCATCAGTCTATACTTCAAAGTCCAGACCTATCGTACAATGTCTCTATGTGTAATGCTTCTTGAACTGAGATGATTGTTTCTTATTGGCACAAAAGTTACTTGAGTATAATTTTATTTATGTCACTGATATACACCTCAAAATAATTGTAGCAAATAAAAAAGATGTCTCAAAATTCAATTTGTTGGGTGTTGGGCTCGTGCTAAGCACGGGCATGCCTATCTAGTATATGATATATATGATTAACATGATTCACATACATATACTTAACTTGTATGCTTAATAGTGGTCCGACTATAATTTGTTGATGGACACTACTCATCCTTTGCGATTACTCAATGTTTCTTACCCATTTTAGTACCTATAATTAATACATTACATTTAATCACTTTAAAGATAACATATTCTCAAATACGTATTTCTCAATCTAAAGCCCCAATATGCGGTCTGTAGAAGTGTAATAATCTTGTTGTAATATTTCGGCCGAGAATATTATTAGTTTTATTTAATTATGTGTTCTCTAACTTTCTTTTTGTGTAATTCCGATATATATATATATATATATTACCCCAAACATTGTGATATATATTTTACTATTTGCTTATACTTGGATGATTAAAATTTAAAAAAAATTATTGATAACCATGCAAAACGTTGTATTGATTATATGACACATAAAATAAAACTCTCCCCTCGATACTTATTACTACCCTCTATTTGAACAACTCTCAAAACCACGAAAAAGCTAGTGTGACGGGTAATTAGTTAGGGCACTGAATGTAATAGGAATACGCTTTTGGATCCAATATAAACGAATCTGAAATTCCCATAGAATGAGATGTTGAAGAGAGAACCCAAGATGGCGGATGAAATTATGAAAATGTATCCTGAAGATGTGATGATGTATATACTTATCAGGCTTCAAGTGAAAACTCTTTTACGACTCAAATGTGTGTCAAAAACATGGTGTGCTCTCGTAAAATCATCTACTTTTATTCATTTTCATCTCAATCGAACCACAACCGCCAAAGATGAATTCATTCTACTCAAGCGATCCTTCGAAGAAGAACCCAACAAATATCAAAGCACCCTATCTTTTATCTATGATGTTGATGATCAAATTGATAATGGACCTGTTTTTTCAGATCTAGATTTACCATATCTCACCACAACTAGTGGTTTTATGTTCCATCAACTATTAGGTCCCTGTCATGGTTTGATTCTTTTGACCGATTCGGAAAGCATTGTTCTATTAATTAACCCAACAACTAGAAAATATAGGCTACTTACACCCAGCACTTTCATTTGTCCATTGGGTTTCTATCATGACATTAAGGGTGTCACGTTTGGCTTTGACTCGATTGCGAACGATTACAAGGTTACTAGTATTTCAGAAGTTATTGGTGATCCTCCTTTCAATGATTTGAATGTCAGAGAGTGGAGAGTCGAGGTTTATGATTTGATTACTGATTCTTGGAGAGATCTAGATCATGTTTATCAACAGTTGCCAACGTTGTGGTGGTATCCTTGTTCCGAGATCTTTTACAAGGGATCCCTTCATTGGTTTGCAGCTACTAACGGTACATTTTTAATTCTTTGTTTTGACTTGAGTACAGAGATTTTCCGCGGTATGATGATGCCTGATTGTTGTGATTTTTTTGATGGAAAGTGTTACGGTCTCGTTGTCTTAAATGAGTCTCTAACATTGATTTGTTATCCTAACCCTGTCAGTGAGCCTCAACCAGGAAAAGAATTAACAGACGTTTGGTTAATGAAAGAGTACGGTATAAATAGATCATGGGTTAAGAAATACACAATTAGAACTCTTCCCATTGAATCCCCATTAGTAATTTGGAGGGACCATGTGTTGTTTCTTCAAAGTCAAAGTGGAGTTTTGATATCATATGATCTCCATTATGAAGAAGTCAAGGAATATAATTTACAGGGTTTACCCAAAAGTTTGAGAGTTACAATTTACAAAGAGAGCTTGATTCCTGTTCCAAAAGGAAGCGTTCTTGGCAACCAAGTCCAAATGTATAATAGAGATGATATAACACTTTAAAATGATGAATGGGCACCTAAATGTATAATTACAGTTTCTCTCTATGAGAATTTTTACACCTTTTTCACTATTAAGTAGATTTTTCATTATCATTATTTCGTTATTTCAAATGCATACCATCTCAACACCTTAACAGTTTTGCTTTGCAAGTTGTATTAACCCTTATTTTTTTTATTTTTTTTTCATTCATGTCTGTAATTCTATAGTTAAAATGAGAAAATATATAAATTAATCGTATGTCGCTTTATGTATATCTGGGCCGCTTAGTTTGCACTTTATGTTTACACTTGAATTCTGTACAATGGAATTTTGTCAACATGGTTCAAGGATACACAGATTAAGATGACCAAATGATAATATTCTAAAACAGTAAGTTTTGGGTCGTGGGTCATTCATGTGGACCGACCCAACTCAACCCGATTTTGCTCGACCCAATCCGTTTTTGTCCTATCTGATTTAACTAATTAATTAATTAAATAGTAATCTTTTTTAAATGATAAGAGAGAATAGTTACAAAGTAACTATTCAACCTCTACTTAAAAAGCTCCTAGTGGGAGTAACTTTTTTGAGATGTGAGAACGTAAAAAGGAGAGGGGAAGAACGTGAGAAAGATAAAAAACAAAAAATCAGTAAAGAAAGTTTCTTACACAAATCAATTTACACACTAAGATGACTATTAGTTTGTGAACAAAAATAATCTTGGTTTCCTTGTGATTCAAAAAGAGATCTGGAGCAATTCCTTTCGACAACAAAATCAACAACAAATATTTTTGCTGAAAGTTATAAGGTACATCTTGTTGTTGTTTTGCCCATAAAATTCATTCATTGGTATCAGAGCTATCGCTAATTGATCTCATTATGCTTTGCTTCCTTCTGTATTCATTGTATTGTTGATAAGAAATAAATTGTGTCTAATTTTTTCTTGAAAATCAGTGAAAAGAAAAAAATTGGAAGGAGTTAAGTTTTTTTATTCTTTTTTGAAAGTGGATTAATTATACGGTAAATAAGATTCAAATCCTAGTTGATTCTAATTCATATTGTAGATAAGATTCCTTATCCTACAAAGAAAGAAATTCTGTCATTTTTTAAAAAAAGAAACTGCTTTCGTTTGTGGCTATCTGGAAATTGGTTGTACAATAATTTTGGTCAAAACTTACTGTTGCATGATCTGCTCGTTTGTAGCTTTCCAAAAAAATATTTTAATGAAAAACGGATTCAAAACGAATGAAATATGAAATATGAATTTTTGAATGTTGGCAGTTTTTCACTGTTTTTTCCGAAAAAACTACGTCTGTTGGTTGCGATCTGGAATTGGGTGTACAAATTTTTGCTTCAAAACTTATGAATTCGTGATCTTCTCATTTGTAGCGTTCTGAAAATATATTATAATGAAAAAACGGATTTAAAACGAGTGAGATATGAATATTTGAAAGTTGGCTGTTTTTGACTGTTTTTTCTGGATCTGTTGGTTGCAATCTAGAAATTGGGTGTACGGTTGTTTTTTTTTTTAAACATAATTTTCATGATATACTCATTTGTAACTTTCCAAAAATATATTATAATAGAAAAACAAATTTAAAACGAGTCAGATATGAATTTTGAAGGTGGGCTAAAAAAACATTTTTGTTTTAAAAAAAACGTTTTTGTTTTTAAAAAAAAAAGTTTTTTTGAGAAAGTTTTGTGTTCTTTTAGGATTATTCTCTTGGAAAAGAAATATGTCCTTTTAGGATTTATTTTTTTGTGTGTTTATATATATTAGATTTTTTTCAAATATATTGGTCTTGTTTATTCGTTTAAGTCTTTATGTTTTTAAATAGTTTTTTGTGTCTTCTACAAATAAAAGTGACATATATTGTCACATTGAATGGTTCAACCATTCTTGTTGTTTCCTTGTTCCTATTTCAGACATAGCTGAACAGGAACAAATTCGAATTATTTCAAGTGGGAGTTCTCGAAGAGCAAAAAGACCGTGTAGAAGAACACGTCATCGTAGGACATATTTCCGAGGGTGAGAAATCATATGGATTGGTGTTCCAAGGGAAACATAGAATCTGTTAAGGAATCAAAGGGTCATTCGAAGAAAAAAATATAAAGATCAAAAAGAGTTTATGTCTTTGAAGATGGATCCTCTTGATTTATTATTACACTTTCTGAAATCCTTTGTCATGAAATTTGTCGAGGTTAATGAAAGTGCCATTCAAATTGAAGAATGGGATGCATACGATGTTTTGTATCATTCCTTATTAGAATACTGAAAGATTGAACTGAACGACACTTATTTTGAAATTGGCGATAGTGAACCATTATGAAAGTATGTGGTAAATATAGGAGTTAAGGGGGTAAAACTTCCCAACATAAACATAGTTTAGTATTGAATTTTGTTGTTTATTCTTTACAAACTATGTTATGAACATTTTTTATTATGCTTTAATATGAATATTTGAGTTTTATCTTCTTTTATGGATTAGTGGATTGTTATTCTATTGTGCATTATCATATGATGTTTGATTATTAGACATCTAAATCTTCATGATTATGGTCTAAAATATATTATACATATCAAGAAATTAGTTTCAAATTTTGGTTAAATATTTAGTTCGTAGATGATGATTGGATAGTATGTGTCTTTTCGATTTTATATTAGATATTAAACCTTTATGAGAATTGATTTGCTTGAGTGTGTACGTCACATGCATAGTTAATTAATTAAAAAAATACTTGCCTAATTGCCTCTCAAATATAGTCATGGAATAAAAGTTATCATTACTGACTTAAACAAAGGTGAAGAATTGAACGGTGACAATTACAACATTTGGAATAGTAAAATATGGTATGTACTGAAAGAACCAAATGTGCTCGAAGGTATAAATTATATTTTAAATCAACCAAAAGAGGAAAACACTGCACAACACAAAAGATACCTTGAAGCTTATAAACTTGGAAAAAGGCTAATTTCACTACACGTGGAATAATAGTTAGTTTTGTGGTTGATGACCTCATACATGAATGTGAGGAATTTCCTACTGCTCATTCTATGTGGGCACATCTGTAAGGAACATATGGGGGTACGTTTGTAACCCGCCTCCGACAGAAACTATCAAATTTGACACTTATAAGAAGTGCCATGATCAAAATGTCAAACAACACATAAAGGTGATGTCAAACATGATAGCTCAACTCAATAGTGTTATCAATGTTCTTTCAGATAAACAACAAGCTCAATAGTGATTCAATCTCTTCCCAAATAATTGGGAACATTTGAAGGTTAAACTTGACCCGTAATGATAGCATCAAAATCATTCCTAATGTTGCTCGCCATGTTGAACTTGAAGATGAGCCGCTTGGTGCTTCTAATGCCTTTGTGGTAGAGTCAAGTGGTACAAAATTTTCAGTCTTCAAACATAAGAAGAATTGAAAAAGAAATGGGAAAGGGAAATAGATAGGAGAAGGATCCTCTAAGAAAAAGAATAAGTCTAATTCCATGAAAGGAAAATGGTTCTTCAAAAATAGGGACAAAAGCAAAATGAAGTGCTATAATTGTCAAGTGTTGGGACACTTTGCTCGTGAATGTACCGAGTCGAAAAAGATAGCATTTCCAAACGCATCTATAAGTGCTACATATGTTTTTAGCACTTCTTTACTAATTAAATCTTATCCTATGTGAATTGTAGACTCGGGATCCACCAACCATGTGAGTCGAGATCGAGAAGCGTTTGTGAAGTATCTTCAAGTTTCATCAATTAAGGTGGATCTACGTGGAGAATAATGCAAAACTGGAAGTCAAAGAAATAGGCACTTGCAAAATAGACTTGCGTGGTGGCTGGTCTTTGATGTTGCATGACGTCATGTATGCTCAAGAGATTTAATGAAACTTAGTATATGTGTCTATTCTTTTAAACGTTGGTTTTAATTTGTTTTTTTAGTCATAGTGGTTGTAGAATAACTCTAGATAACGTTTTATATGGTTTTGGATTTCGTTATGACCGTTTGTTCGTATTAGATTGTAATCCTCCAACTGATGACTATTATGTTAACCGTTGAGTAATTGCATGTTATTCAAGTAACAATGATGTTGATGTGTTGCATACAAAATTAGGTCACATAGGGCAAGATCGAATGAATAGGTTGGCAAAAGACGTACATTTAGTTTCTTTCACCAAAATTGATATGCCAACTTGTGAAAATAGTCTTGCGGAAAAGATTACGCGTAAACCATTTGGAAAAGCTAAGAGAGCTAAGTTACCACCACTACTAAAAAACAGTGAATACCGACCTCCGAAGGTCGGTATTCCCTGAAATACCGACCTAAAACCGACATCCCAGTTTAGGTCGGAAAAAGGTTGGTCGCTATTCAATATCGACCTCTGGAGGTCGGTATTTACTGACCTCTCGAGGTCAGTTTTATTTTAAGTCGGAAAATTCATTATTTTATTTTTTGACTTCCTCAGGTCACTTTTATATATTTGTTTATTTTTTATTTTTATTATTTTTGACTTTCTGAGGTCAGAATATTTATTTTTCATATTTTGGAATACCGACATCTAGAAGTCGGTATATTTTAATTTTATTATTTTTTAATTTTTAAATTCTGACCTCTAGAGGTCAGTATTTTTATTTTTCATTTTTGAGATTCTGACCTCCGGAGGTCGGTATTCTTATTTTTTTATTTTTGAGATTTTGACCTCCGTAGGTCGATATTTTTATTTTTATATTTTTGAAATTCTGACCTCCGGAGGTTGGTATTTTTATTTTTGTATTTTTGAAAATCTAACCTCCTAAGGTCGGTATTTTTATTTTTGTATTTTTGAAATTCTGACCTCCAAAGGTCGGTATTTTTATTTTTTAGTTTTAGAATTCTGACCTCCAGAGGTTGGTATTTTTAGTTTTTATTTTTGAAATTCTGACCTCCAGAGGTCGGTATTTTTATTTTTTTATTTTTGAGATTTTGACTTCAGGAGGTCGGTTTTCTTCTACAAAACTAGCAGCAAATTACTACAATTTTAGTTGGCCACCTGCATATTTATACCAAAACAATCCAAAAAATTCCAAATAAACTTTATTCAACCAAAACAACACAATATTTTCAACATATACATTAAACTATTTCAAAATATACCTCATCCAACTTCAAAATAAACTAAATTACGATCAAACTATTCCAAAAATATAGAAGTCTAAAATGTCAAATAGATACAACTACTCCTCATCACCCTCACTCCCCTTAAAAGACTTATCATTCTCATCACCATCATTCTCCTTATCAGACTTATCATTCGCATCACCCTCCTGATCAAATCCATCACTGCTGGCCAGACATGGAGGAAGAATATTTCGTGATTCAAAAAGAAAAGTTAGTTGGGCCTGAAGAGCTACATACCTCTTGTTCTCTACCTCCTTTGTTGCCACAATCTCCTCCTCTCTCTTCCCCTCTCTTTCTTCTCTCTTCCTCTCTCTTTCTTCTCTCTTCTTCTCTCTTTTGGCTACAGCAGCAAGCTCAGCATTGAGATAAACTATCTTATTCTCCATTGCAGATACTGTATCTCTATCCCTGCCATCAAAGCTTGTGTATGACTAGTCCAAATTGTATACCTTAGTTTGAATCCATTCATCATAAGATGCATAGCAACATAGCAACAGTCTCTGATGTATGATATCTCACATTTTCACAATTAACACACAGACACCAAATCAATCTTGAATTTAAAAAATCATCAAGTGTCATTGCATAATTTATAAATCTAGTGACACCTTCTGCGAATTTTGAAATCATAACCGCTTGACCAAGATTCTTTCTATTATACATCCAATTACGAACAGGATCCATCTACACAAACAATAATGATAATTTTAATTCCAACATCTAAATAACATTTGAACTTATTTAAACAACTTATCAACTTTCTAAGTCTAACTAGTTTTGACATATTTATTTTAACTTATTTAAACAACTTAACAACTTTTTAACTTTAACTAGTTTAGTTTAGAGTTAATTCCAACAAACAAATCCACCAACTAAACCACATTATTTATTTTAACTTATTTAAACAACTTAACAATTTTTTACTTTAACTACATTCGTTTTGACTTAAGTTCAACAACTAAATCCACCAACTAAACCACATTATTTATTTTAACTTATTTAAACAACTTAACAACTTTAACAAGTTTAGTTTTGACTTCATTCCAACAACTAAATCCACCAACTAAATCACAATATTTATTTTAACTTATTTAAACAACTTAACAACTTTTTAACTTTAACTACATTAGTTTTGACTTAATTCCAACAACTAAATTCACTTAATAAACCACATTATTTATTTTAACTTATTTAAACAACTTAACAACTTTTTAACTTTAACTAGTTTAGTTTTGACTTAATTCCAACAACTAAATTCACTAACTAAACAACATTATTTATTTTAACTTATTTAAACAACTTAACAACTTTAACTAGTTTAGTTTTGACTTAATTCCAACAACTAAATCCACCAACTAAACCACATTATTTATTTTAACTTAACCAAACAACTAAACAACTAAACCACATTATTTACCTTAACTTATTTAAACAACTTAATAACTTTCACTAGTTTAGTTTTGACTTAATTCCAACAACTAAATTAACTAACTAAACCACATTATTTATTTTAACTTATTTAAACAACTTAACAACTTTTTAACTTTAACTAGTTTAGTTTTGACTTAATTCCAACAACTAAATCCACCAACTAAACCACATTATTTATCTTAACTTATTTAAACAACTTAACAACTTTCATTAGTTTAGTTTTGACTTAATTCCAACAACTAAACCACATTATTTATTTTAACTTATTTAAACAACTTAACAACTTTTTTACTTTAACTACATTAGTTTTGACTTAATTCTAACAACCAAATTCACTAACTAAATCACATTATTTATTTTAACTTATTTAAAGCTAAGTGTCAACACTAGATGAACACAAATCGATCTTGCAAGAAAATCAATTTTGTCATCAGTAGAATCAACCAGTGTTGGTACTTATGCTTAACAAACACATTATTCCTAAAATAAAGATTAGTATCAACACTAGATGGACACAAATCGATTTTGCAAGAAAATCAATTTTGTCATCAATAGGATCAACTAGTGTTGATACTTATGCATAACAAACACATTATTCATAAATTAATGCTTAGTATCAACACTAGATGGACACAAATCGATCTTGCAAGAAAATCAATTTTGTCATCAATAGGATCAACTAGTGGTGGTACTTGTGCTTAACAAACACATTATTGCTAAATTAAAGCTTAGTATCAACACTAGAAGGACACAAATCAATCTTGCAAGAAAATCAATTTTGTCATCAATAGGATCAACTAGTGTTGGTACTTATGCTTAACAAACACATTATTCATAAATTAAAGTTTGGTATCAACACTAGATGGACACAAATCGATCTTGCAGGAAAATCAAATTTTCATCAATAGGATCAACTAGTGTTGGTACTTACGCTTAACAAACACATTATTCCTAAATTAAAGCTTAGTATCAACACTAGATGGACACAAATCTATTTTGTAAGAAAATCAATTTTGTCATCAATTGGATCAACTAGTGTTGGTACTTATGCTTAACAAACACATTATTCCTAAATTAAAGTTTGGTATCAACACTAGATGGACACGAATCGATCTTGCAAGAAAATCAATTGTTCACCAATAGGATCAACTAGTTTTGGTACTTATGCTTACCAAGCACATTATTCCTAAATTAAAGCTTAGCATCAACATTAGATGGACACAAATCGATCTTGCAAGAAAATCAATTTTGTCATCAATAGGATCAACTAGTGTTGGTACTTATCCTTAACAAATATATGATTTCTAAATTTAAAGTTAAGTGTCAACACTAGATGGACACAAATCGATCTTGCAAGAAAATCAATTTTGTAATCAATAGGATCAATTATTGTTGGTAGTTATGCTAAACAAACACATTATCACCTAATTTAAAGCTAAGTGTCAACACTCGATGGACACAAACAAATTATCACAAAATTAAAGCCAAGAATCAATACTAGATGAACACAAAGACATTATGAAAAACAAGTGTATTTGAACTTTAGAAATTTAGAAACACCAAACCTTATCTCCTACTTTGATGAAAGAAGTAGTATAGTCTTGTATCAACTTTTTTAGATGTTGAGCTTCCTCAGTTGCTTAGCATGAATAGAAACAATTTATAATTTTTTTAGTGGTCATTAGAGAGAGATTTCAGTCATTATTAACAATTGATAAGTAAACAAGTTTGTGTTGTTTTTTCTTTTTTCTTTTTCTTGATAATTCAAAATAGGTTTTTCCTAGCCATTCACTAAATTTTCTAGCCATTCTCACAGAAGCTATTCTAAGTTGGAGTTGAGCTTGAGTTGTCTTTTTTGTTTTAGTGATACTCCTAAACTTTTTCAAATTTCGATTTTGGTTGAAAGTTGGAACTTTGGTTTCTAAAGTTTTTCAAATTTTGATTTTGGTTGGAAGTTGGAACTTTGGTTTTCCAATTCGTTAACTTTGGAAGTTAAAATGAGATATACTAGAATCATTAAAATGAGATATACTAGAATCGTTAAACAATCAAGAGTTACGGAATAATTAAGTACTAACTGAAGGAGATTGTAGTTAGAATCAATTCAGTCAATATAGAGAATTCAAACTAACAAATTTAAACCTATAAAGATATATTAAATCACATTCACAGAGAAAAGAGATAACACTTGTCTATAAGTTATTACAATCACATTAGACATATTAACAAGGATTGTTAAAAAAATTCTAACAGTAGCATTTTAAGCAAGCTGAAATTTGATAACACAATGCCCAACACTGATTAGCAATGCGACCAGACGAGTGGAAAAGTTTGAAACTAAACAAGATGCAGCTAGGAAGACCATAATAGTAGTAACAATTTTTAGTTTTGAAATACACTTTCAACATCGACAAAGAGGAATAACACTCCAACTTTTTTGTGGATTTCAATTGTGTGCATCTGCCAAATTCACTCACAATTGACAATGAGGTATGTTTGTATTTCCCCAATCATCTCTCAAATCTAAAGCCCAGATGCTACTGTATAGAATTACTTATTAAAATCTAAAATGTGTTCTAGTTTAAACAAGAGGGCTATCCAAACCATTCTTCGTGTGCTGAAACCAACGAACAATTGAAATGGTGTAAGGGGGTTGCAGACTGAGACTAACTGTGATGAGAGTAGGCGAAGACAATTCTCCAAGTGTAGATATGGTCACCTGATCATATCCCGCTCCTTTCTACTTTGTGAGTGAGCAGACACATCTCTTTCCCTCTCTGCAATCGCTAGAGTTAGATGAAAATGAGAGTTGATGAAGACAATTCCAGTCACATTCTACGGAGCATCTAACTAGAGAGAGGGGGCGGCTGCACTGAGTTCATTAGTCGAAAAGGGGAGAGGAAAGGGGAACGGAGGAGGCGGCGGCTACTCGGAGCCTGCCGCTTCGCGCGACTCGCCGGAGCTATTGGAGACGAGAGAGGCCTCGCTGCGGCTGCTCTTCTTTGAGAAGAGGAAACGAATGAACAATTTTTAAGGGTTTGGGTCTTTTAGATTGAAATAGGAAAGTAGGGAAGATTCAATCTGACCATTGATTAGATGAAGATGGATGACTAGGATTTGATCTCGAATTTTGATAGATGGTTGGGATTCAATGGAAATTAGAGTCTTGAAAAAAAATTGAGACAAGAATAGGCTAAATTTGAAATCAACAAGTGGCTAGAATTGAAACAAATTGAATAGGAAAAGACTAGAATTGAAATACAATCGAATATATTAGACTACGAGTTAAATGATTTAAGAGAAGATTAAGGAGATGTTATTCAATTAGTAAAATATTACACATATTAAAGAATTTTCATATAATTAAACACACCTAAATTTTAAAAACATTTAAATATATAAGTAAAGTAATTATTTTGAATTTAACTATCGATAAATATAATAATTTAATAAGAATTTTTATAAATTATTGCATACTAAAATATATAATTTTTAGCCAAAATAGATTACAATTTTAAACCCGAAATAAGTTTTGAAAATACGTTTTAATCGAATAGCACTTCTGAAAGGGTTGTAGGTCGATCAAATTGGGTGTCAACAAATATCACAAAATCATCTCTCACCGAATGAGGTCGATTTATGTATATATATATATATATATATATATATATATATATATATATATATATATATTTAACTACACATCAACAGAAGTTTAATTTTATAAATTTAATTTTATCGATCAATTTAATTTTATAAATTTAAATTATACACCTCCTAATTATATAAATTTAATTTTATCGATCAACAGAAGTTTATCAATATCAAATTTAATAAATAAATCTCCTTGAAATGATCATCGATACTTCTTTAATTGATAATGCATTTCATATATGAACCACTAATATATAAGACTTGATTTGTTAAACTACTCAAGGAGTATATAATCAACTGTAATGACCCTCAAAATGAAGTAGGAAAAAGTAGAGCCTCACATGAGTTTTATGCATTAATAACTTAATAAAATAATGAAGAATAGCCTTTTAAGTTAGTTTTAAAGAGTTTGGAAGTCAAACGTCAAGGGACGACCAAGACGTTCGAAAACTAGTCCTTTACATGTTGGTGTCTTCTAGTATGTTGTTCATGTTTTTATGTGTTGTTTGGAGTCTAAAATCAGGTGACCCTAGTGTCTTAATAAATGTTTTTAGGGTCAAAACGTTCAGATACGACTCCCCGGGGGCCACCCTAAGGGTCCCCGAGGAGGACCCCAACCTTGGCTAAGCAAGCTGCCAAGGCAGCTTGAGATTGTGCTTGGAGGGAGCATGTCCGCGTCGTGGACTAGCTCCACCAAGGGCCAAAAGTTTGGTCCGCGTCACGAACATGTCGCGGACTCTACTGTCTCAGATTTAATTTATGAAAAACTTGTGGGAACACCTCCACGTCGCGAACTTGTTTCCCGATGAAATCTGCGAAAATAAAACTCAAGTTTGACTTGTTTAAAATGGTCCACCTAAGTGAGGGGTAGTTTGGGTACTTTGGAGAATTATTATAAATAGTTATTCTACCTATTTTAGGGTATTTTAAGTTGTTAAAACCCCTAAACCTAAAATTAGACCTCATTCTTCAAATTGACCCTTCCCTTTCAAAATAGATTCTCTCAAAAACTCCATTGAAGACCTTGATGAAGCTCAAGCTAGAAGATGGGTTTTCAACTGATTTCTTCTTAAATTTCATGGTCCTTCAATAATTAAGGTATGATGGCTCTTGATTCTTGAATAACCTCTCATTTAAGGAGTTCTATCAAAGAATTTCAAAAGTGATTCAAAGACCAAAATTCCCAATTTCCAATCTAAACATGGGTTCCTTGTCAAACAATTTTCTAAATCATTCTTTTGATGAATTAATGTGGAATTAATTTTTTTAAGACAATTTTCAAAGGAATTCTTGAAGAACCCATGATCTCCAAATTCTCAAAATTGGCCTATGATGTGGGTCTTTGTGAATATGATCTCTATTGGTGAAATTATGTTTAGATTAGATTTTATTGATGTTTCCTATGATTATCTATACTTATTGATGTTGAATTGTTGGTATATTGATGAGTTGACGATTATGGCCTTATGGGCAAAGTTATGGGTTGATCCCTTTGTTATCAAATTGTATTTAGATTATGTTCATGTTATTGAATTACATTGTTGATTCCTATTTCTATCTATGTCAATTGAATATGAATTGTTGAGGATTGATCCATGGTGATCATGGCTTGGAGAATTGGTAAGTTGACCTAACTTGTAGTCTATAGTATGAGAATTGATGTTGTGTGGTTTGATCCACTTATGGTGTAGGTGTTCACTTCTTGTCTATCTATGCATGCTGAGATCATGGCCTTGAAGGCAATAGATGTGAAGTGAATTGATGATGATGATGATGCATATGTTTATAAAGTTGTGTTATGAAGGTTATGTATGAAATCCTCAATGCTAGCATGATGTTGAAAGTATGTTGATGATGAGGAGTATAATGTGAAGGAGTATAATGTTGATGATGAGGAGTATAATGTGAAGGAGTATAATGTTGATGATGAGGAGTATAATGCTAGGATAAGGTGTGGTCTACATGATTGATTATGTTAAGTACTATTATGGAATGACCCCTACCTATATGACCGCTATATGAATGTGTGATCATATACAAGTGAGGAGTACCTATTCAATGTTGAATGTGTCCTTATCTCCTATGATGAAGTGTGGGTGTGTGGTCTAGAATCCTTAAAGGCTTTATGTGTGAATTGCTCATGAATTGGGGGACATTGTGAATGTGTTGTGATCCCTTTAAGGGAAGTGCACTCAATATCAATGTTGTTGTTGTTATGTCACTATGAGGACCAATATGCACACACACACTCTACATGTATAACTATGAATATGATGTGTTATGGTGTCTATTGAAAGGTTAACTCTTATATGCACCCTTACATCTTATTATGCATGCAAAGTGTATGATTAGCACGGTATGAATATGTGTTGTATAAAGGTGTTTATGTGAAAGTCTTTCTCACATATTACGCACACACATGAATGACTGAATAAGGTTTATGATAATCTAGTGAAAGTGAGTCTCTTGAAAGGTTTCCTCAATTGTACTCTAAACTAGAGTATGTTATGAATATGGAATGACTATGTGAAAGGTCATTCTCACATAATGTAGGTTCTATGATGAAAGGTCATTCTCATCTTAGAAACTTTTGAGCTATATGATATGAGGGATTAAGTCCCTAAAGCCTATTTTATGAATTAATGTTAAATAAAGGCTTAAAGATGTTTAAAAAGGGAGTTGGAGCTTAGCACCGAGTGAACATGAAAAATGAGAGTGGGGTCTTCACGTTTAGCAAGTCTGGCTTCTCACAAGAGAACCTTCACGTTTAGCAAGTTCAGGTTCCCAACATAGATGTTGTCTCATGAGATGGAAACCTCCACGCTTAGTAAGTCAAGGTTTTCTAGTAGCAATCTCCTTGTTCCATAACTACGTGCCCCCGTAGGTATTAGCTTAGTGGATCCACTAGATAGCTATTATGTATGTAGGTCCTACTTTGGCAAGTAGTACCCTCTCTTTTCGGTGTGGGAGTAGAACACCGGATTCCATGTAGCTCACATGGTCTATGTCGGTTATGGCAATGTCTCCCGAAAGTTAAGAAATGAACTAAGATAAGAATATGAACTCTAGTCATGATTTCTTGAAGAGTTACTTAGTGTATGTAGGACTATGGACCCTACTTATGCATTGCACAAGTGGACTCTAAGGGAGGTTATGATTAGGCTATTTATGTAATGAAGACTACGGTTTATGTATGTTCATATGAAAGCATGTTAAGGTTGACTTTATTTATGTCAATACATGAAGTATGATTATGCATGTGAATTACACTTATGACTTCTTAATGGGTTTGCTTTGTATATGTGGGAGTATGGGACTCCATGTGTACATTGCACAAGTGAGCTTGGGAAGGGGTTGTGAGGGTGGTTTACCTATGATATTAATTAAGTGGGTTATGACTAATGATGTAGTAAAGGAAAGAGTCCTTATATGATGTTATGAAGTATGTTGGTCTTATGTCTAATGTTAAATGGAGATGTTATGACTTATTGAATATGATGTGCCTAGTGTATGGTGGCTTCCTAGGAACACTTGGTGTGAGTAGTATTATGGGATGCTACTTGCACATTGCACTAGTGTGACTTGGGGGTTGTCTTAGGTGATGGTTCCTATGTGAAGACTATGTCTTATGGTGTGCTTATGACTCTATGAATATATGTGGTTGGATTGATGAAGGCTATATGTATGTTCACCCTTGGTAACCTTAAGGTGATACATTGCACCAAGTATTCCCTAAGGGTTACTTGAGGAAAGGAGTTAAGATAAAGAGAAAGGTAATTTATTGTATGCATTGAATGTGCCTAAAATATTATAAGTGGCTCTATGTGCTATTATGAATTGTTTTTGTGTGTATGATGATGTATGTGGTTTATATTGTGCCTATTGTACTAAATGTTCTTGAAGTTTCTCTAAAAAGGCATGATGCATGGTTTCCAACTAAATGTCCTTTTAAGAGTATGTTTTGCATGGTTATCATACTTAGTGCATTTTTGTACTAACACCATTCTTCTTCATCTTTTTACACCAAGTGTAGGTGATGGTGACTAAAAGGTCTTTCCTAGAAGTGATGAGCTTGGTTTACTATTCCCATGTTCGGGTGTGTCCTTAAAGATTCAAGGACCTTTATGTTAAAGAGTTTTCTTAAGTTCTATATACTAGATAGTAGTTTCTTTTGTATTGTAAGGGTTGTGTCCCTCTTGTGTTGTAGTCATGTTTTAAGATGGCTACCTTGAGACGTAGTACTCCAATTTTTGTATTAAAGGTTAAATGAGGTGACTTTTATGTCTTGTGTTATATTATGAAAAAGTTATAAATTTTCCGCTATTTTTCTATGATAAATGCTATGACGAATGCTAAGGGCTTGTATAAGACCTCCGAGAGGTCAAATACGCCGGTAACGACTAGGGGGTGCTCTCGAGTCGTTACAAACTTGGTATCAAAGCATAAGGTTATGAAAGTGGTTTTAGGATTCAACGTCTCATGAGCCACGTCTAGTAGAATCTTGTTCATCGGTGTGAGTCGCGACACATGTATGAGTGAGAGGCTATAGGACGATAGAAGTTTCACTTTCTTCATTACTCTTGTGTCGTGCCGTAGAGCTTAACTCCATATGATCTCTCTCTCTTATTTTACCTTGTCCGGTGGACTTCTAGATGTGATTACTTGGAAGGGGTAATGTTGCAAGGATCGAGGGACGAAAAGGTGAGTTTTAATGCTTATTATGATGTAGTGACTATATGAGTATATATATTAAGGTAGATTTGGAAATCATATTGTGATGCCAATTATGGCTATGTGTGACCTATGAGGTTGGGAGCATTACATTGAAAATGTTGTATAGTGGTGTACTTCTCGTATGGTAAGAGTCGTTATAGTAAGAATGAAATCCTTTTTAGGATGATGAGTAGCTTTATGGTGATGGGTAATGATAGTAGAAAGTCATGGTGTAGATTTGAGTAGTTTTGAAGAAAGGTGGTAACTAGTGTGAGTTGAAAGTTGCCTTTTTCTTATGGGTGATGCTTCATGGTTGTCCTTGTGTGAATCAGAAATCTTGTGTAGGCTTGCCCTAAGAGTGGAAAAAGAGGCTTTGTTCCATGAGTTGGGATAGTGTTTTGCTCTAAGGTTAACTTGGAGAGTTGCATGTACCCCTTAGTTCATAGGAAGCACAAGAGAATAGATGTTGACCAACTCTAAAAAAGGATAGTTGTCTTGTAAGGTTGATCTTAAGTATGGTCATTCAAAGAGGGTGTTTAGATAATACCTAGGCATGGTTGAGTGAAAAGTTACACCAAAGGTGATGATAAGGGTATGGTGTGATAAAGAATTGATTAAGCTCACCCCAAGTGGGGGATAATGTGCCTAAAAGGTAAGGCTTTGAGTGCCCTTAATATTTCTACATTGAACTTCCTTGGGTTCTCCAAGTTGAGAACTACTTTGGGTGATAGATATGAAGCGGAGTGGTATAGATACTCGTTTTGTTTGGATTCTTGAAATCCTTACCTAAGGGAGTATAGTGAAGACTTAGTGGAGAATGGTTCCTACCTTAGAGATGAAGGAGGTAATGATTAAAGGAGTTTGCATAACTTGATCCCAAGATGGGGACATTGTGCTTAATTAGTAAGTGATAGTTCTCTTGGTTACTTTAATGTGCTCTTAGATGGGTTTACGCTAAGTGGGGGATGATGAGTGAGTAGTAAGGTTGTTGATATCCTTATCTTTTCCTTCTATTCTTATTCAAGCTTGAGACCAAAGAGTTCCTAGTAGCTTGTTCATGTTTTGGAGTCTTGCATATGATTATGAGTTGCATGATCTTCGTATGTTATGCATGTCCTAGAAGACACTATGTTATGTATGTTTTGAAGGATTCTTATTACATAAAAAAGAATTTAAAAAAATGGAATTTTAGTAATAATATTCATGTTTCTCATGTCAATATGCATCTTTATATGGTGAATGCACTCTTGACTTCATGAGGAAGAGAGTATGAGCATGCTTAGGTTAGAAGTTGAGAATTTCTCCTTAAATGAATTGACCTTTGTGTAATGCTTGCTTATGAGTTTATGATGCCATGTGTGTATGTTGTGACTAGGAGAAGGTAGTCCCTCCTTGAACATAACTAACCATGGTGATGACATGTATGTTCTTGATAGTATGATGATTAAAGGATAAGACTAGTATATGATCTATAATCCTCATGTTAGGGTGCAACTAGTATGAATTGCTTAATTGCCTCATGAGTGGAAATGTTGATCATGTCTATGTGTGCAATTGAAAGCCATTGCACGTTGGAGGGGGTAAATATCATGTCATGAGTAGGAGAAGGTTGTTCCTCCTATGAACATGAGAAAGTTCTATGTGGTTAATGCATTAAGAGTCGGTGAATAAAGTTTCTACTTTCTTGTATTGCATGAGTTGATTTGAAGTGCATGCTTAAATGATTTTTTATGATAAAATTGCATAACGTGATTTAATGAGATAGTTGCATGTTGTGTTTCTTTGGTGTTTGAAATGAGAATGATGATTATAACATGATTTCCTTGTATGTGCATATTTTTTGTGAAAACAATTCATGCTTAAGTTGTATTTTGAGTTTTCACGAACTTTATTTCTCATGGTTGAAATTGACCCATAGATGTTGTGTGATGTTGACTCCATGAGAGTTGTAATGAGCATGCTTGATGTTGTCTTGTTAAAGAAATGTCTTGTTGATTGTTTAATATATATATGTTGATGCTCATTGAATATGGAGAAGGTAGTTCCTCCTATACTCATGAGAAGTAAAGAGTTTTAAGCATAGAGATGATTTGGAGAAGGAAGTTCCTCCAATTAAATGGGAAATAATAAAGTTGATACATAAGGAGTTGGTAGAGGTGTTGCTACTTTCTTGAATTACAAAGTTTTTTCAAGCATTTTATGTGGAGTTGATGTTTCTCCTTGATGTGTGCTCTTATGTTGATGTTGTATGTTGTGTATTGTGAGATGCTAGTTGGGGCATTGAGTCCTTAGAAGTGTTTTAAGTGTCATTCGAGGACGAATGTTCCTAAGTGGGGGATATTGTAATGACCCTCAAAATAAAGTAGGATAAAGTAGAGCCTCCAATGAGTTTTATGCATTAATAACTTAATAAAATAATGAAGAATAGCCTTTTAATTCAGTTTTAAAGAGTTTGGAAGTCAAACGTCAAGGGACGACCAAGACATTCAAAAACTAGTCCTTTACGTGTTGGTGTGCTCTAGTATGTTGTTCATGTTTTTATGTATTGTTTGGAGTCTAAAATCAGCAGAGGTGACCCTAGTGTCTTAATAAATGTTTTTAGGGTCAAAACGTTCAGATACGAATCCTCGGGGGCCACCGTAAGGGTCCCCGAGGAGGACCCCAACCTTGGCTAAGCAAGCTGCCAAGGCAGCTTGAGATTGTGCTTGGAGGGAGCATGTTCGCATCACGGACTAGCTCCACCAAGGGACAAAAGTTTGGTCTACGTCGCGGACATGTCGCAGACTCTACTGTCTCAGATTTAATTTATGAAAAACTTATGGGAACACCTCCGCGTCGCGAACTTGTTTCCCGACGAAATTTACGAAAATAAAACTCAAGTTCGACTTGTTTAAAAAGATCCAACTAAGTGAGGGGTAGTTTGGGGAATTATTATTGAAACGACCCCAAAAATGCCCGAAAATGTGCTTCGGAAACACCTATAAATTGTAATTTCCATATATCTCAAAATCCGTGCATCATTTCGGAAATTCGACTTCGTATTCTTATTCAGGGGGTCAAATTGAGTGGGAAATGAGTCTAACCCAAATTTTAGAGCAACCGTATCAAAATCCAAAATTTTCAAGTGAAGCCTTTTTCGAGGGTCTACTTTGGAGGGTCATATCTCCTAGCACACAAATTATTTGGTGGCCAATAATATATCCATGGAAAGCCCTTTGAGTTAGCTACCTAACGCACTTCGTTTCACCTCATTCGGAGTTCGGACGAAGAAGTTATGCCCATTTTCGTAAAGTCTGTCCGGCAGAAAAAGGCAATTTCCAGTAGCCGATTTACTGTTCATTTACTGTTCACCCGCCCCTTTTTTTTTTCTAAGTGTTGGACGAATTTTTTCCAAAGGGTATATATTATTTCCTAGATACCATTAATTCATTCCCATCCCTAAAAACATTTCCCTCTCTCAAAACTCTCTCAAAACCCCAAGGAAACTCAAGGTGAAAGATGGAGCTAGGGTGGATGGTGGCTATTGATTTCTTCACCAATTTCGTTTGGTTCTTGAAGATAAAGGTATGGGGATCCTTTATCCTTGATTATTCTTTCTTTCAAGGAGCCCAATCAAAAGGTTTTCAAGGTCTTCAAATACACAAAAATCCTATTTCGAATTCTAAGCATGGGTTCTTGCATTAAATAATTTCAAATGATGTTTCATGTGGTTATTAATGATTATTTATGGTTTTAAGAAAGAAATATTTGTGAACCCATGTCTTCTCAAATTCTTTAAATTTAGCCTAAAGTGAGTTTAATGATTTTGAGTAATTGATGTAGGATTATTGAGTGGTTGATGTGGGTTTGTTCTTATATGATCTTAGCTATGTTGAGTTGCTAGAAATTGTTATTGAATGGTATAATGTGAGGTAGTAGCCTTGAATGGTCATAAATTGGGATTTAGACTTTATGTTGGTTATTGGATATTGTTTAGCTTAGCTTGTATAGTTGATTGTTGTTATTATCATTGTTATTGTATTGTTAAATTGTTGGAAGATGAGGATGATGAAGATAGCCATGGAAAGAGGGTAAGTTGATCAAACTTGATAAATATTGTATAATTGGCATGGAATTGAGTATTGTGGCTTATGGCCTTTGAAAAGGATGGTGAGATGGCTTGATCTCTTAGTATTAATAATATTGTTATTAATTGGCTTGATCCACCTTTGGTGGAGGTGGTTATTTGTTGTATTGTTGTGAATTGAGGCCATGAAGGGCATTAGGTGAATGTTATTATATTGTTGTATTATTATACACATATGAGGCTAGATGTAAAGTCCTATATGAAGCTATATGTGAAGGTATGATGTGAATGAGTTTATGTGATCTTGTGATGATCCTATTATGGTCTATTTTGCATATTATCATGAAATGGAATTATTATGTGATGTTTATGGTTTTCATGCTTCCATGATCAAATTATGAAGGTTGATATATATATGTATGTTGTTGGTGGGCTGATTTATATGTATTTCGAAATTGGTTGGACTTAGTACTCTTGAAGTACATGATTTCATTTACATGAACAATAGCCCATCATGTGTTTGATAAAATGCCCATTTATAGAATCCTTAGGAAATGGAAGGTCCAATGTACGTCCTATGAATCGAATAGCTATATAATTATTGAAATGATGATGAAATGGACACATGTATATGATTTTCTCTATATAAGTGTTGTGAGTCGACCAAGCCTAGTACGGGGGTAGTAGGCCCGTATAACCGTATCGAGGGGTTGGTACCTTGGTTGCCTAGTACGGGGGTAGTAGGCCCGTATAACCATATCGAGGGGTTGGTACCTTGGTTGCCTAGTACGGGGGTAGTAGGCCCGTATAACCATATCGAGGGGTTTGTACCTTGGTCCCTAGCTCGGGGGTGGTAGGCCCGGGTAACCACATTGAGGGGTTTGTACCTCATTCGCCTCTCCAAGGGGGTGGTAGGCCTTGGAAATACTATATTGATGGTCACTCACCACACATGTACTATGCCCCACTAAATATGATTTATTTTATGTAAGCATCATTATACATATCCTCTCATTAATATGCTATCTATCGGGTATGATTATGCACTTTGCCTATAAAGTCCTTATCTAAGGTAATCTTGGGGAACACTTAAGTGTGCTTGAAGAGGATTGTGTGGGCGGTCACTTCTTGTCTCACTCAAGTGTGTCTTAAGGTTATATTAGGTAGAGGTCCTATGGTAATGAAATGACATGTGTCCTTCTAAAGTTAAGCATGAGTTGTATATGGATTTATATTAAGTATATGTATGGTTGGCTATGGTCTAATATGTTAATGTTGACTTGTATTATGTCTCTTATACTTGCAAAGGAAAGGTTTTATCAAAGGACATGAAAGCATACCTTTCTTGTAAATGTCCGTTGTGCATATTTTCTTGCATGGTCTCCATACTTAGTACTTAATTGTGCTAACCCCTTTCTTTTGCTTTTTGACTAAAGTGTAGGGATTTGGAGATGGTGATATGTCATGACTACTTGATAGGTTTTTAAGAGTTGAAGATGAAGACTTGGTGAGTCCTCATAGATTCGAGGGCAATAACCAACATGTTCTTTTTATGTCTCTCTAGTATTTGCTTAAGTTTTGAGTGGGCTTAGTCCCAATGTTATATTCAGGTATTAGATGGTTTTGAGACATATTGTATAAAGTCTAGAAAGTCTTCCGCTTGCTATTTATTGAAAGTATCTTCGTGAGTGAAGAAAGTTTTTAATTCCTTATGGTTTTGGTGTCTATGCAATGAATGAATGCTAAGAGGCTTGTATTAGACCTCTTCGAGGTCGAGTACGCCGGTTACGACTAGGGGGTGCTCCCGGGTCGTGACAAACTTGGTATCAGAGCATAAGTTTCCGGGATGGTCTTAGGTTGTCTCAAAACCACATCTAGTAGAGTCTTGTTCATAATGTGAAGCGCGCCACATTATGAATAGGAGGCTATTGGGTGCTAAGAAAGTTTCACTTCTTCATTCTTTTAGTCGTGCCATGGAGTTTCTCTCTATAATGTCTCCCCTTTTTTTTTTCATATGTGATGGTCATTTGGGTGTAACCTTTGAGGAACTTTTAATGTTGCAAGGATTGAGGGAGAGAATGTTAGTTGTGATGCCAACTATGACTTGGTGACTTAGTAGGTGTGAGGTGAAAGATTGTGGTGATGACTTTAGTATGAATGGGATTCCTTTGGTTATGCGTGTTGTTGGTAGTATCCGGCTTAGTCATGAGGAAGTTTTGTGATGTGTTGAAGGAATTTGTGAAATGTGTGGTGATTTAGAAATGCTAGGTGTAATGAGTATAAAAGCCTAGTGTTGTTTTGATCCGACCTTAGGATGGAAGGAGGTGAATTTGAAAGAACTAGTAAGAGTTTCTCTAAGTGGGGAAATATGTGGTTAGATGATAAGGTCTTCAAGTGTGGTTGATGTTTATGAGTTAGGCTTGAAGGATGTTTTCATTACAAGAGGTTTAGTGAATTAAAGAGTTGGGTAAGAATGGTTTTGGTAAGATTGATGGTATTTTCATTGAGATTTTTATGAGATGTTAAGGTTGACCTTAGTTGGGTTTACCCTTAAGTGGGGATGGTACGATGAGTAGTGAAGTTGTAGAGAAGTGTTGATATCCTTACCTACTTCTATATGTGCTTACTCAAGCCTAAAACAAAGAGTTCCTAGAAGCTTGGTTCATGTTTTGGAGTCTTATGTGAAAAGGAGTTTTCCATGGTCTCCTTATGTCATGCATGTTTTAAATGAATTCTTGTTAAATGAGAAAATGAGTTTTCATGTTTCATGCCCCTCATGTTGATAGGCAATTAGAGTAAGTAACCTATGTGATTCATGAGGTGAATGGTTTAAATGTGCTTTTAAGAAGTAATTGCATAATTGGCCGAAGATCATATGATAAGCATGATTTGAGTTGGAGGAGGAAATTCCTCCAATGAAACGGAATATGTCTAAGTTGCATGCATATTGAGTTCGTAGAAGTAGTCCTATTCTCTCATGTAGTATGATGTGTGTTTTAAATGGAGATTTTTTTCTCCTAAGTTGTGCATTGTGTGTAATATGGCATACTTGACTTGATGATGTGAATTAAATGAACATGCTTGAATGTGTTCTTATGAAATGGAATGTTAGCTCCTTATGTGGTGGAAACTTTCCTAAAGAGTAGAGGAGGTAGTTCCTCCCATGTTTATGTGAATTAATGAGGTTTGCGCATTTCCATAAAAACTTGTGTTTTTGAAGAAAGATGAGTTGTATGAGTTGTTTCCCTCATGTTGTAGTGCATTGGTTATAAGTGATCAATTGTACTTCATGAAAATAAGGTATGAGTATGTCTTAGTAAGGAGTTGAGAAGTTCCTCCTTGAAAGAGTGCTATTGAACATGGAAACTTGCATATGTGCTTAATGATGTATGGACTATGTAATGACTAGGAGAAGGTAGTTCCTCCTATGAACATGAGAAATGTTGATGTTGGTGTGTTATGATTAGGAGAAGGTAGTTTATCCTTGAACATCACTAAACATGATAATGTCATTGCATACATTCATGTTTAAGTTGACAATTGGTTCATTGTGGTTTTACAATTATGTTGAGGTTTTGAAATGAGGTGTAAGTGCATTGTTGCATCCCTATGTGGGCTGAATTTGCCATGTTTGTGTCTCTCATGTATGTTTCTTTAACATTCGGGGACGAATGTTCCCAAGGGGAGATATTGAAACGACCCCAAAAATGCCCGAAAATGTGCTTCGGAAACACCTATAAATTGTAATTTCCATATATCTCAAAATCCGTGCATCATTTCGGAAATTCGACTTCGTATTCTTATTCAGGGGTCAAATTGAGTGGGAAATGAGTCTAACCCAAATTTTAGAGCAACCGTATCAAAATCCAAAATTTTCAAGTGAAGCCTTTTTCGAGGGTCTACTTTGGAGGGTCATATCTCCTAGCACACAAATTATTTGGTGGCCAATAATATATCCATGGAAAGCCCTTTGAGTTAGCTACCTAACGCACTTCGTTTCACCTCATTCGGAGTTCGGACGAAGAAGTTATGCCCATTTTCGTAAAGTCTGTCCGGCAGAAAAGGCAATTTCCAGTAGCCGATTTACTGTTCATTTACTGTTCACCCGCCCCTTTTTTTTTTTTAAGTGTTGGACGAATTTTTTCCAAAGGGTATATATTATTTCCTAGATACCATTAATTCATTCCCATCCCTAAAAACATTTCCCTCTCTCAAAAACTCTCTCAAAACCCCAAGGAAACTCAAGGTGAAAGATGGAGCTAGGGTGGATGGTGGCTATTGATTTCTTCACCAATTTCGTTTGGTTCTTGAAGATAAAGGTATGGGGATCCTTTATCCTTGATTATTCTTTCTTTCAAGGAGCCCAATCAAAAGGTTTTCAAGGTTTTTCAAATACACAAAAATCCTATTTCGAATTCTAAGCATGGGTTCTTGCATTAAATAATTTCAAATGATGTTTCATGTGGTTATTAATGATTATTTATGGTTTTAAGAAAGAAATATTTGTGAACCCATGTCTTCTCAAATTCTTTAAATTTAGCCTAAAGTGAGTTTAATGATTTTGAGTAATTGATGTAGGATTATTGAGTGGTTGATGTGGGTTGTTCTTATATGATCTTAGCTATGTTGAGTTGCTAGAAATTGTTATTGAATGGTATAATGTGAGGTAGTAGCCTTGAATGGTCATAAATTGGGATTTAGACTTTATGTTGGTTATTGGATATTGTTTAGCTTAGCTTGTATAGTTGATTGTTGTTATTATCATTGTTATTGTATTGTTAAATTGTTGGAAGATGAGGATGATGAAGATAGCCATGGAAAGAGGGTAAGTTGATCAAACTTGATAAATATTGTATAATTGGCATGAAATTGAGTATTGTGGCTTATGGCCTTTGAAAAGGATGGTGAGATGGCTTGATCTCTTAGTATTAATAATATTGTTATTAATTGGCTTGATCCACCTTTGGTGGAGGTGGTTATTTGTTGTATTGTTGTGAATTGAGGCCATGAAGGGCATTAGGTGAATGTTATTATATTGTTGTATTATTATACACATATGAGGCTAGATGTAAAGTCCTATATGAAGCTATATGTGAAGGTATGATGTGAATGAGTTTATGTGATCTTGTGATGATCCTATTATGGTCTATTTTGCATATTATCATGAAATGGAATTATTATGTGATGTTTATGGTTTTCATGCTTCCATGATCAAATTATGAAGGTTGATATATATATGTATGTTGTTGGTGGGCTGATTTATATGTATTTCGAAATTGGTTGGACTTAGTACTCTTGAAGTACATGATTTCATTTACATGAACAATAGCCCATCATGTGTTTGATAAAATGCCCATTTATAGAATCCTTAGGAAATGGAAGGTCCAATGTACGTCCTATGAATCGAATAGCTATATAATTATTGAAATGATGATGAAATGGACACATGTATATGATTTTCTCTATATAAGTGTTGTGAGTCGACCAAGCCTAGTACGGGGTAGTAGGCCCGTATAACCGTATCGAGGGGTTGGTACCTTGGTTGCCTAGTACGGGGGTAGTAGGCCCGTATAACCATATCGAGGGGTTGGTACCTTGGTTGCCTAGTACGGGGTAGTAGGCCCGTATAACCATATCGAGGGGTTGGTACCTTGGTTGCCTAGTACGGGGGTAGTAGGCCCGTATAACCATATCGAGGGGTTTGTACCTTGGTCCCTAGCTCGGGGGTGGTAGGCCCGGGTAACCACATTGAGGGGTTTGTACCTCATTCGCCTCTCCAAGGGGGTGGTAGGCCTTGGAAATACTATATTGATGGTCACTCACCACACATGTACTATGCCCCACTAAATATGATTTATTTTATGTAAGCATCATTATACATATCCTCTCATTAATATGCTATCTATCGGGTATGATTATGCACTTTGCCTATAAAGTCCTTATCTAAGGTAATCTTGGGGAACACTTAAGTGTGCTTGAAGAGGATTGTGTGGGCGGTCACTTCTTGTCTCACTCAAGTGTGTCTTAAGGTTATATTAGGTAGAGGTCCTATGGTAATGAAATGACATGTGTCCTTCTAAAGTTAAGCATGAGTTGTATATGGATTTATATTAAGTATATGTATGGTTGGCTATGGTCTAATATGTTAATGTTGACTTGTATTATGTCTCTTATACTTGCAAAGGAAAGGTTTTATCAAAGGACATGAAAGCATACCTTTCTTGTAAATGTCCGTTGTGCATATTTTCTTGCATGGTCTCCATACTTAGTACTTAATTGTGCTAACCCCTTTTTTTTGCTTTTTGACTAAAGTGTAGGGATTTGGAGATGGTGATATGTCATGACTACTTGATAGGTTTTTAAGAGTTGAAGATGAAGACTTGGTGAGTCCTCATAGATTCGAGGGCAATAACCAACATGTTCTTTTTATGTCTCTCTAGTATTTGCTTAAGTTTTGAGTGGGCTTAGTCCCAATGTTATATTCAGGTATTAGATGGTTTTGAGACATATTGTATAAAGTCTAGAAAGTCTTCCGCTTGCTATTTATTGAAAGTATCTTCGTGAGTGAAGAAAGTTTTTAATTCCTTATGGTTTTGGTGTCTATGCAATGAATGAATGCTAAGAGGCTTGTATTAGACCTCTTCGAGGTCGAGTACGCCGGTTACGACTAGGGGGTGCTCCCGGGTCGTGACAATTATAAACAGTTATTCTACCTATTTTAGGGTATTTTAAGTTGGATAAAATCCCTAAACCTAAAATTAGGCCTCATTCTTCAAATTGATCTTTTCCTCTCAAAATATATTCTCTCAAAAACTCCATTGAAGACCTTGATGAAGCTCAAGCTAGAAGATGAGTTTTCAACTGATTTCTTCTTCAATTTCATAGGTCTTCAATAATTAAGGTATGGTGCCTCTTGATTCTTGAATAACCTCTCATTCAAGGTGTTCTATCAAAAATTTTCAAAAGTGATTCAAAGACCAAAATTCCCAATTTCCAATCTAAACATGGGTTCCTTGTCAAATGATTTTATAAATCATTCTATTGATGAATTAATGTGGAATTAATGTTTTTAAGACAATTTTGAAAGGAATTCTTGAAGAACCCATGATCTCCAAATTCTCAAAATTGGTCTATGATGTGGGTCTTTGTGAATATGATCTCTATTGGTGAAATTATGTTTAGATTAGATTGTATTGATGTTTCCTATGATTATCTATATTTATTGATGTTGAATTGTTTGTATATTGCTGAGTTGAGGATTATGGCCTTATGGGCAAAGTTATGGGTTGATCCCTTTGTTATCAAATTGTATTTAGATTATGTTCATGTTATTGAATTACATTGTTGATTCCTATTGCTATCTATGTCAATTGAATATGAATTGTTGAAGATTGATCCATGGTGATCATGTCTTGGAGAATTGGTAGGTTGACCTAACTTCTAGTCTATAGTATGAGAATTGATGTTGTGTGGTTTGATCCACTTATGGTGGAGGTGTTCACTTCTTGTCTATCTATGCATGTTGAGATCATGGTCTTGAAGGCAATAGATGTTAACTCTTATATGCACCCTTACATCTTATTATGCATGCAAAGTGTATGATTAGCAAGGTATGAATATGCACTACTAAAAAAACAGTGAATACCGACCTAAAAATTTCCGACCTCCGGAGGTAGGTATTTACAAGTAGTCGGTTTTTATGCAAAATAAAGCGGGAAAACCAAATTCCGACCTCTAGGTTGGAATTTTTCCCAGAAAAAATGAAAACCGACCTCTTGATGTCGGTGTTAAACAAATAAATAAATAACAATATTTTATTTTTTCTCAACTAAATAATACCGACTTTCGTATGTCGATAAAATTAAATAGTATGAAAAATAAAATAATATAAAATACCAACCTCATGAGGTCGGTATTTAATATCGACATCAATAGGTCGGTTTTTATTTTTGGGAAAAATTCCGACCTCTTGAGGTTGGAATTTTTTCTCAATTATGTGTAAAATTATAATATCGACTTTCGAATGTTGATAAAATTAAATAGTATGTAATTAAAATACCGACCTCAAATACCGACCTTATGAGGTTGGTATTTTTACTTCATCTATTAAAGCGACATCCGGAGGTCGGTATTTTATTACTTTTAAAAGCGACATCCGGAGGTCGGTTTGTAAGAAAATAAAAGCGAAAAACCAACCTCTTGATGTCGGTATTATTTTTTTGATTCGATTTATAATACCGACATCAAGAGGTCGGTTTTTATTTCTAGGAAAAATTCCGACCTCCTGAGGTCGGAATTTTTTTTAATTATGTGTAAAATTATAATACCGACTTTCGAATGTCAGTAAAATTAAATAGTATGTAATTAAAATAATGACCTCATGAGGTCGGTATTTTTATTTCATCTATTAAAGCGACATCCGGAGGTCGGTATTTTATTACTTTTAAAAGCGACATCCGGAGGTCGGAATTTTTCCCAAAAAATGAATTACAATAAAAACCGACCTCTTGAT
This sequence comes from Solanum commersonii, assembly GCA_029007595.1. Classification (NCBI taxonomy): domain Eukaryota; kingdom Viridiplantae; phylum Streptophyta; class Magnoliopsida; order Solanales; family Solanaceae; genus Solanum; species Solanum commersonii. Next base: position 91,272 of record JAJTWQ010000280.1, on the reverse strand, counting down.
GTCGGTATTATAAAAACAAAAAAATTATAATACCGACTTCCGGAAGTCGGTAAAACTAAATAGTATGTAATAAATTAATATTTTATAATTTGATACCAACCTCATGACGTTGGTATTTTTTATTAAATCTAATTACTTTTAATAAAAGCGACATCCGGAAGTCGGTTTGTTTAAAATATTCCTATTAATAATCATAATTTTTCTATTGTGCATAATACTAAAATTTCATTTTACACCTACAATTAATTTGTTCAAAAAGTGTGACAATTTTGTATACTTTTATAAATAAAAAGTTAGAATTCGTGGAATAAATAAAAAAATATCTATAATCCATATTTAGAGTATGAAACTACGTTGAGATGAATTAGGAGATAATTATATATAATTGTATTTCTAGAGTAATGTACAAATTCTATCAGTCCGTCGTCTAATCATGAACTTAATATCTTATGTCATGATGTAGAGGTGACTATAACTACTATAGTTATAGTCAGACAAAATTGGTGGTGAAAAAGATTATATCACCAGAAGAATGGGGTATGAGCACCCTAAAAGAATTGGATTATATCCACCCAGAACAGAAAGTTCCAGTGAAATATAACTACTGGGATTATATTGATGGATTTAATAAAGTCCTTTTATATGAAAACGCTAATAGAAAGCACTCATGGTTCATAAAACTATGTGCAAATATTTTCGACAGGAATATTCCCAATTGGTTTTGCAGATGGTGGACATTATATGGACCAACCATAAAGATTTTGCCAGAATCATATAGAAAATTATATTTAGAATGGATAGATGTATCCCCAAAATTGACGAGGTTACAAGAAGATAATATCTTCTTTGAAGGAATATCAGTGATGTATTTTTTCATTGAGTTTTCCATTCCATGGATTATGAGATGGTCCATTGAAGTTAGTACTACTTCAGAAGGTTTTCCTTGCTTACAGAGAGTGTTCTACACTAAATTTTGGAGTAAATTACTTCAAAAAAACCCAGAAGGAAGACTACATGGACAAGAAATTATCGATTTAATAAATGTAAAAATTAGTAGGTATTATGATACGAATACCATAACAGAATCCCAAGTTAAGGATGATGTGGATCCATTCAAGAAAATTGCTAGACAACTTCAAATGAAGAAAGGGATTATTTCCAAATCAGAGGCAATAGATTTATATATGGAAGAAGTAAAAAATGATCTAATGAAGAATCTAGATTTTGATATAAAAGATGATACTTCCATGGCATCAGCCAGTCATACAGATGATACATGTCTTGCAGGAGAAGGACAAGACATTGATGATGAAGAAGAAGAAGACCTTGAGACTATTCTCAAGCGTTACCAGCAACAGATGGAAGAATCTTCCACAGGCACAACAGACAAAGGGAAAAACAAAATATAGTGGATGTCTGTGTCATAGCTTTACTTTATCTTTTATAAAGATAGTGGCCGAATAATATGGGCGGCAAAGGAATAAAAGCATGTGAAGGCCATTTATGTTTGTCGGCCTTATCATTTACTTATTGGCCAAGATAAAGTTGTGGGCCACTTGTATTATTTTGTTGAAGTTTGTAACCTCTATAAAAGAGGAAGTGTGTTTAGTTTAAGAGGCAGGTCTTAGAACCCCCTCTCTCTCTCTCTCTAAATATTTCTCTCTTTGTAATTCTTAAGTTTGAGTATTGTGAATAAAAGTTGGGGAATTTGGCTTGAAGATTTTGCATCAAGGTACTATTCATCTTTTTCTTATAATTATTTCTTTATCTTCATAAGCCCAATGATGGGCTAAACTGTTAGTGTTGAACTATAATATACTAGATTACTATAGAAAATGGCGTTGTGTCTATTATGACAACAGATTAATCAGTAAGACTAGGTCAAACATAGTCTAACCAGACTAGTTTATGAAAGGTCGCCGAAGAAATCCGTTGGATTACCCGTTAGATTACCCATGTGGAGGGCGGACCCGGGCAGACCCGGATAGTAGGGACTTTCATACACTGTTGCCAGGCCGGAACTATGTAATTAAAGGTTCCTAATTGTCTTAACTGTGCGATCCAGTGTGATGAAATGGTATCAGTGCTACTGTATATAAATACCTGGTCATTATTTGCCAGGGCTCATTTCTCCATCTGAGATCACTTTCTTCTAAGAGAAGTATAACTTCTTTTTTATCATTCATATCAAATACCTCTATGTTTTCATCATCTATTAAGACTGAAGAGTATGACGGTGGGCTATTATCCATTTTTTTTTTTGGATTTCATAAAATCCATTAACTCCTTGTACATCGGGTGGTTTGTATCAATTCCACTGGTTCCACTTGATGAAGCGGTTGAATGGCTAACATTAAATGATGTTAGCATTCTGTTTCCTTGTTGAGCGAGGATATGACCTCCTCTTCCTGAGTTGCTTCGTCCTCCTTATTTGATATTGATAAAGTTTTGTTGATCAATAAAATTAAATTTATATAATTAGGAGTTATATAATTTAAATTTATAAAATTAACTTGATCGATAAATTAAATTTATTAAATTAAACTTCTGTTGATGTGTAGTTAAATATTATATATATATATATACACACACACACACTTCTTGAGTAGTTTAACAAATCAAGTCTTATACACTAGTGGTTTAGATATGAAATACATTATCAATTAAATAAATACCGATGACCAATTCAAGGAGATTTATATATTAAATTTGATATTGATCAACTTTTTTTGATCAATAAAATTAAATTTATATAATTAGGAGTTATATAACTTAAATTTATAAAATTAACTTGATCGATAAATTAAATTTATTAAATTAAACTTCTGTTGATGTGTAGTTAAATTATATATATATATATATATATTTGATATTGAAAACTTTTGTTGATCAATAAAATTAAATTTATATAATTAGGAGTTATATAATTTAAATTTATAAAATTAACTTGATCGATAAATGAAATTTATTAAATTAAACTTTTGTTGATGTGTAGTTAAATTATACATATATACATACACACACACACACACACACACATATATATATATATATGTAAATTTAATTAATAAAATCAACCTCAAGAGGTGAGTTTATATTAAAATAAATTAATAAATACCGACCTCTTTAGGTCGGTATATATAAATTAATATTTTATTTAAATAATATCGACTTCACGATGTCGGTTTTATTAAATATTTTTAAATATAGATAATTATCTTAAAAAATATCAACATCCCATGGTCGGTAAATTAAACAATTCTCTTAAAAAAAGAATGCTAATATCAAGTCTTACTTCTAAAGTCTAAGTCTCAAAACCTAAGTTAACTTTCAGGCCCCACCCCCGACCCACCCCCATCGGCATCCATCCCCACCCATCCCCGACTGGCGCCACGCCACCATCATAGACCGCCGCCACGCCACCTTCGCAGTAGCAGAGGAAGGTCGCGCTAGCTGCAGAGGAAGTCACGCCCAGCAGTAGGAGGTCGCGCACCTCCATCCCGACCGGCGCCTCCATCCCTGACCTTCTTACTCAAGGTGAATTTTTAGAACCTCCATAACAAATTACTTTAGTTCCTATTTAGTTGAAGTATCTCAAAATTAGAGTACTAATATACTTAGTTTTATTGATTGTTAGTTAGTAAGTGAATGATTTAGGGTTTTTGATTGTTAGTTTGAATTAGGGATTATTTGATTGTTAGTTTGTGTTTGTTGATTGTGAATTAAAATTTTTAATGTTAGGGTTAGTTTGAATTAGGGTATCTTAGGATTTGTTTGAAATTCGGTATTTCTTGAGTTAATTAGTTTGATTTTGGAATTGTAAGATTAGATTGAATTAGGGTATTTAAGGAGTTGTTTGAACTTGGGTATTATTTGAGTTAGTTTGAATTATTATTGAGATTTTAGGACTAATAGTTTGAATTTGGGATTAGGAATAGCTAGCAAATTTGAATTTAGGATTTTAGCACTAGTTAGATTTTGGGATAGTTTGAATTTGTGATTTTAAGATTAGTTTGAATTTTGAATTTAATTAGGAATATGAACTTGAAATTAAGAATTTAATTAAGAATTTTGAACTTAATTAGGAATATGAACTTGAACTTGGAACTTATTATCTTGAATATATAACTAATTAAGTTTATAAATTAGATATGAACTTGAATTGAAACTTGAACTTATTAAAACTTGAATATATACATAAAACTAATATTCTTGGATATGAAGTTTATATTTAACTAATTTAAGAACTTTTCGTGCTAGGCAATTGATGAAGCTCAACATCTAAAAAAGTTGATAAAAGATTATATTGCTTCTTTCATCAAAGTTGGAGATAAGGTTGGTGCTTCTAAATTTCTTAAGTTAAAGTACAATTGTTTTCAATAATGTGTTTGTGTCCATCTAGTATTAATACTTAGCTTTAATTTTGTGATAATTTTTTTGTGTCCATCGAGTGTTTGTTAAGCATAAGTACCAACACTAGTTGATCCTATTGATGACAAAATTGATTTTCTTGCAAGATCGATTTGTGTCCATCTAGTGTTGACACTTAGCTTTAAATTTAGAAATAATATATTTGTTAGGCATATAAGTATCAACACTAGTTGATCCTATTGATGACAAAATTGATTTTCTTGCAAGATCGATTTGTGTCCATCTAGTGTTGACACTTAGCTTTAAATTTAGAAATAATATATTTGTTAGGCATATAAGTATCAACACTAGTTGATCCTATTGATGACAAAACTGATTTTCTTGCAAGATTTATTTGGGTCCATCTAGTGTTGATATTAAGCTTTAATTTAGTAATAATGTGTTTATTAAGCATAAGTACCAATACTAGTTGATCCTATTGATGACAAAATTGATTTTCTTCCAAGATCGATTTGTGTCCATCTAGTGTTAACACTTACCTTTAAATTTAGAAATAATATATTTGTTAAGCATAAGTACCAACACAAGTTGATCCTATTGATGACAAATTTGATTTTCTTGCAAGATTGATTTGTGTCCATCTAGTGTTGACACTTAGCTTTAAATTTAGAAATAATATATTTGTTAAGCATAAATACCAACACTATTTGATCCTATAGATGACAAAATTGATATTCTTGCAAGATCGATTTGTATCCATCTAGTGTTGACACTTAACTTTAAAAAGTTGTTATGTTGTTTAAATAAGTTAAATTAAATAATGTGGTTTTGTTGATGGATTCAGTTGTTGGAATTAAGTCAAAACTAATATAGTTAAAGTTAAAAAATTGTTAAGTTTTTAAAATAAATTAAAATAAATAATGTGATTTAGTTGGTGGATTTAGTTGTTGTATTAAGTCAAAACTAAACTAGTTAAAGTTGTTATGTTGTTTAAATAAGTTAAAATAAATAATGTGATTTAGTTGGTGGATTTAGTTGTTGTATTATGGAATAAACTGGTTCAATATATTATTAAGCAAGTTTTTTTTTTTTGCACAACTATAATCTAAAAAAAACATAAACTAAGTAAAATAAATACAACTGTCACGACCCAAGTCTACACCCTGGACGTGGCCGGCACTCAAGAATCATTGCTGGTCCCCAAGAGAACCCTCATCCTGGTTGACTACAAGCGGAAGACTAACTTAAGCACGCAAAAGCTTAAAAATTGAATAAAATTCATGAACTCAACTTTACAAATCTTTAACTCAAAAGAAAACTCTGTATAATAAAATATATACAACTTGCCATAAAAAGACATATTTAGTCTTCAAAATATTTAAAAAAATAAATGAAAAGACTTCTGAAACTCTACTGTCTATCTATGAAGCCTGTAACTGATAAATATGGAAATCGGGACAAGACCCATGACGTCCTGACTAAACTAAAAGGTAAATGAAATCCTCCGAAAGCAAGGAGGCTCACCATAGCTAACTCGAACTACCGGATGTATCAATGAAGCTCCTGTTGATGATCCTGAATACCTGTGTCTGCATCATGAGAAGATGCAGGCCAAATGGCTCAGTACGTGGAATGTACGAGCATGTAAGGGGAATTCTAAAACATAAACATAAGCTTGAAACTTGATAAAAAGGAAACATACTTATCTCTTCTCAAACATTCTCAACTCAAGGAATACTCAAAACTACTCAAACTTACTCAACTCAGAAGTATTCAAGGTTAAGATACTCAATTCAGAAATATGATAGTCGACTCAAAGATATGATATTCGACTCTGGATACTCAACTCTGGATACTCAACTTTGAATACTCAACTCAATATGACTGAACTCATTTCAATGTAGAGCAATTTAAAACAAGTGCAATATAAAGAAACAAACTGTTTAAAAACATGCTGTCAACTCTGTGTGTATGCAAGGATACAACATAACTCTGAAATATATGTAAAAAATACAAATAATTGTGTATAAAAGAATACAATAACTTCTGTGGGAGTTTCTCTAACCAACAACCATCACATAAGAGCTATTGTGATGATACAACGATCTTCCTCACGCTGCCAGAGCATCTTATACCCGGCCAAAGGTATAGGACCTGAACTACTAAGTGGATCCACTAGTCTATTGTGAAAGGATTCATCTAAAAAGTATGACCCTTTTCTACCCATGGTGGCTACATGATTTATGAGGGCTGTGAGTTGTCTGAACTCTCCCCCATATCGGTGCTCAATACTACTCCCAAAAATATACTAGCTTTTCTGTTTTAAAAACATACTTCTTTCTGCTGATTTGAGATAATTGCTCAAAAACTTAGCCCAAAGGCTATCTTGGAAATCTCAGTTTCTTCTCTTGCTTCATTTAGAAAGCGATTACTCTTTTCTGAAAACTAGCCCAAAAGCTCTTTGGAAATCTCAATTTCCGTTCTTATTCAAATGTGAAAACATTTATAAACTCTTTGGGAATACTTAGTCCCCATATACTTTTGAAGAAATGAACTTCAACTTTACTCTTACTCTTTACTCAACTTCAAAGTTGAAGTCTTAAAACAAAGTTTAAACATTCGTAAAAGACTTCTTAAAATATGGTTCATGCCGAATGATGGACATGAATGACTCAATGAAAGGTTTTCAATAACCATAGATAAAATTCAATACTTGGAACTCAAGAACTTCAATGATACTACTAATTTCAAGAATGCTTAACTCAGAGGGTTCATGAGGAATTATGAGCATGAAGTACTTAACTCAAGGACTCAAAGCTACTTCTCATCTCAAGATTGTTCGACTTATAATGTTCATGTGGAATTATGGGCATGAACAATTCAACTCAAGGACTCATGGGTAACATGTAATAGTGCCATTATTATAAATATAATGTCATAGGGGATTAAGAACTCAATACTTAGAACTTGAAGATACTACTCCTCTTAAAGGTACTCAACTGATGAAGTTCATACGGAAGTTATGGGCATGAACGACTCGACTCAAGGGTCAAAATATCAATAAGGAACTTGTGTATACGACTCTTCTCATTCTCATACTTACTCAAAACTTAACTCAAATTGATGATGGATCTCAAAGGATTCACAATTGAACTCAAAGGCTTCCTTGAACTCTACTCTTAACTCTCTCTTGAATTTGAATTATGAATTCAAGAGTTATAATTTATGATATGAAGGATCTCAATAACAATATAGCTATTCGATAATTAGGAATAGAACTTTTAAAAGAAACATGAATTCAAGAACTCAAAATCAACTTATCTCAAGAATACTCAAATCTAGGGAAAGTATCCTAGATTACACTTTTTCTGATCTGAAAGTAGATGTAGGGCGTGAGGACGAACTAGTCCAACACTATGATAGCCTTACATACCTAGAAGAACAAGATTCTTGAAGAATCTTGAAGAATCTTTAAGAATCTTGAAGAATCTTGAAGAAGAACATGATTAGAAGCCTTGAAACCCTAGCTTGAAGGTAAACAATCAAGAAGACCTTTCTTGAGATTCTCGAGTTAGTTTCTTAAAATCTCTCTAGCCAAAAATTATGATTTTCATGAGTGAAGATGAAAATCTGATTGTTTTGAGCTTTTTAATTAGTCAAGAAATTCGTTGATGGTTTTCTTGGAGGTAAAAAGATAAAAATGATTATTTTCAATATTTTCTCGTCGGCTAATTAGTAACAGCACTGTGTATAGGTTACTAAAATAGTCATAACTTTTTACTCAGTTATTGGATTGACGTGAAACTGGTGGGGTTGGAAAGTAGATTCAATTACCTTTAATTGGATAGGTTATGTCTCACATAACTCTTAATATTCTATGAGATATGATTGTTTAAAGTTGACCCAAGTAGAATCTTACATCAAAACTTAATGAAACTTCAAGAACACTTGTCAAGAACTCATCAAGAACTTAAATCCTTAAATTTCAAGAACGAAATTACGCTGAATAAATCATGATTGGCATGTGGGTGAAAGAACCCAACACTATGGAAGTTTACATACCCCTTAGGGATCAAACCCATGGCGAAAATCCGCTACAACACGCAAGAATCTCGACGAACGCTTGATCCTCTCCTCTTTTCCCCTCTTTTCTCTTCTTTTCTCTTCTTGAACTCTCAACTAAAACCCTAGGTGTATTTTATAATTATAAAACTGAACCTAATAGGATTAGACCCTTAAAACCTTACTAAAAATGAATTAAATCTGATTTGATAAGGAAAAGACCAAAATACCCCTTACTATTTTCGGCTAACTTTCCTTAACTGGACAGCCTAACTTCAAAAGGGAATATCTCACTCATCTGACCTCGAAACTTAGCAAATTTGGAGGCGTTCAAAAGATAATTCAAAGATCTTTCTTATGGTATTTGGTAGCACACCTAAATCATCATGAGCTGGGAGTTATGGTCGTTTGAAGTCAACCCAAAACTCATACTTAACTTAACTTGTAAAATTTCAGATTTTGTTATTTTCGATTTAGTTCTTTTTCGAACTCAAGGTGCTACATCTAGTGAACTTAACACTTAAGAAATTTTAATTCCTCGGTAAAATCCTGCTCACAACAAAGGATGGTTCAAGTCTTAGCTCAAAAAATTTCTGGGGTGTTACAACAACAACTTTAACTGACTATCTATGAAGTGTCACGACCCGATTTCTCAGGTTAGGATGTCACCTACTACACCCACTAGTAGGTAAGTCTAACCCTTAGTACGGTGCCATAAGCTACGTGCTAGAAGCAAAATCTACTAACAATGAGAAGAAAGAAAGATCAACAAAAAAACTACAAGAACCATCCCCAAGGCCTAGCATTAGTTTGTAATCGAGCTTCTAATCAACAGAAGAGTATAAAGCTTTTATAAATACAATACAAGTACACCCTATCTTTGAATACAAAATAGAGACTAGCCTAGCGAAAATATGTAGAAACAGATAACTCTGCCAAAAGCACACCCAAGTCTCCAAAACCCAAAAGCTACTCCACATGAGCTCCAAGTAAACGATGAGAACTCATACAGCGATTTGCATGGTGCATAATTGTAGTATGATTACCAATAAGCAGTACGCAGTAGGTATACGCCAACTAAGCTCCAAAGATTTACAAGTATAAATAGAAAATAGTAAGGAAAGACAACACAAGTAACTTAACACGAGATATGATAACTCAAGTAGTTTTGATGATAGACACTATGAACCAAGTTCACTTTACTCAAACATAGGACACACAAAAAAAAGGGCGGGAAAAAGACTTTACAATGACATAAAAAAGAAGAGTTTGGTTTAAAAAAGAAGTTGAATCAAAGAAGGAAATACTGAAACAAGAAGTTTTGTACAAAAAAGATTCATAATTAAGGAAATATATAATTCATTTTCTAGTACAAATTTAACTCTTTACTTAAACAAATTGGAGTTGAAGTCTTTCAGGCTCTATAAAAGGACAACGAGAAAGAGAGAAGCAGTTGTCTTTGCATAATCCAGAAAAGAGAGAGAAAGCGAGAGAGAGAATCATAGAGAAGGCCAAAGAGTTCGAGAAGTAGAAAAATGAAATAATTTAGAGTTAGGATTTCTTTCGAATAGTTGAGTCACATTGATTCTTTGTTGAATCACTAATTGTGAGGGTTGTGAGAGAGTTTGTGAGAATTGTAAATGAGAAGTGGGTTTGACTTCTTGGGGTTAGAAGTAAGAGACAGTTTGAGTATTTTTGTAAACAAAATGTCAGTTTGACTTCTTGGAGAGGAGAATGTTTTCGATTAAACTTAATCCAAGAGGGTAGAAGTTTTAAAGTTAGATTCATAGATTGACTAAATTGCAATCTTAAATTAATTTAACGCATTGGTGTGGGTTTTCCCTTCCTTGAGTTAGGAAGGTTTCCATAATACATCTGTGTTCTTTGTGGTTAACATTATTATCTTGTTCATTATTCAAGAACCTAGGTAGGGTTTCTTCAATTAGTATCAAAGAGGGTCTTTTTGTTAAAAGACTTATATCTTGAAAAGAATCGACGATAGCACCACTGATGAGTCATAGATTTTGACTCATTTAGGGCTTTATTTTGATAGTATAAGTGTCCTCGAATGCCTAATTTATGCTCTAAACTGATATTAGAGTGTTGCTTTGCATCATTGAAGGCTAAGGAACAAGGCAAGGATACTACCGAGAAAAAAAGAACAAACAAGCTAAAGAAGTGAAGAAAAGTGATCCTGGTGATCGCCAAGACCATTCGGCGAATCGTCGAGTGGCTCTTTGACTTCTCCAAAGTTCCAGCATGCTAGCCTTGGGGAAGAACCAATTTAGCGATAGAAATGGGCAGTCGGCGGATCACTGAATGACTTGGCGACAACAAGTTGGATCACCCAAAATCACAGAACCCCTGAGCACTACTGACCAATGCACATTGGCAATGGAAGGGAGCGAAGGGTGAATCGCCGACCTGGTTGGCGATGCACGACTTACTTCGCCAAATGACCCTGAAGGCCAAAAGCTGGGCAACTATAAATTGGATTTATAAAACAAGAAGGATTTTCGGTAGATTTTGATTCCCAAGTTTTAGAATTGAAATTTTCTCTGAGTTTCTGAGTTTCATTGTAAACAGTGAACCTTGGATTTGAGGATTTACAACAGGGTTTTTGAACTTAATCGATTTGTAATATTGTAAAGGATTGGAGACTTTTACCCAGCTGATGTCTAATCTTGTTGGTAATATTTTCTATCTTTTTACAATGTTTGATAAAACTTCAATTCTTGGGGTGTGATAATGTGATTATGGACTGAATTAGCTTATGAGTATTGTAATTTACTGATTTAAATGCTTAATTAAAGTGGGTTTAATTGATAGTTGTGTTTTAATCTATTAGTTGTAGTTGCAAATAAAATTCTAACTTAGAATTCTGGGCTTGCTTGAGAAAGAGGTTTTAGAATCAAAGCTTGCAATTTATTATTCTAGTTATTGGGTTGATAAGGGTTTAGCATGAAAGAGTAAATCCTAAACTAGATTTTACCTATCTTGCTCAAGAGTGTAGATGAATTATGGTTTTGGGTTGTTCTTATTGATATGCTTGTTGAGGTTCGAGAGAAGTCACTTGAATCGTAGTAGTTGTTCGAGAGAAAACTATTACACTTATAATGCAGCCTACCCACTGAGGTTTAGCAATTCCTTAGTATGTTCAATTACCCATATTATGAAATTAGCCTATAATCGATCACATACCGAGAATTCCTCTCTATATTGTTATTTCCCATGTTTTCATTTGTGTTTTAGCAAATAATTGACAAACTAATCCACCATCTGACATTCATTGTCAACCCCTTAAATTTGTTTATATGTTTTCGATAATATATTTCTATAACCTATTAGACCACATTTGTGAATTCATAATTCAATTCGAACATTGTACCGCTCCCTGTGGGTTTGACCCCAACTCTTCGTTGAGTAGATAATGATTTCCCACACCTAGTATCGGATGAAGTGTATTGAGAGACCATCAAAATGGCACCGCTGCTGAGGAGTGGTGTTGTTTGTAATTCTCTTATTGAAGTTTGAATTGTGATTTTTTTGTGTTGTAGTTGAATCAACTTATTTTGTTGGTCGTGTTTGTGTTTGAACAGAAGGAAAAATAAGTGTTAACAGAAGCACCGGTAGCCAAATTGGCCACCAAGATGATGTTGGGAACTTGAATGATGTAAATGATCCGATCTAATTGAGTGGTGTTGGTGCAATATGTCTACCTCTTGTTGAGGGAAATGCGGTCTTCCATGTCACTAGCACAATACTACAACTCTTGCAAATGAAAGGATTGTATGGGGGTTGTCTCATGAGGATCCCCATGAGCACATTCAGAATTTCATCAATGTTTGTGGCTCGTTCCCGTCCAAGAATATCTCTCAAGAATCAGTTTGTCTCCGATTGTTCCCATTTTCTCTGATGGGGCAAGCTACCAGGTGGTTAGCAGATCTCCCAACGAATTCCATCACAACTTGGGAGGAGCTTACCGTGGCTTTCTTTGTGAGGTTCTTTTCACCGTCAAGTTGATGCAATTAAGGGACATCATTCAAGGTTTCAAACGCTTGGAAGGAGAACCAATTCATGAGACGTGGCTGCAATTTTAGAAGTTGGTACTTCAATGTCCAACTCACAGACTTCCAAACAACGTGTTGTTACAACAATTCTATAGAAGTCTTGACTTCGTGGACAAAGATGTTGCTGATCAACTTATCCCAGGAGGTATAATGCAACAACCTTATGAGGTAGCAGCTAATCTCCTCGATGGCATGACTAAGATAAATAGAGCATGGTACACATGCGAGGATCAGGTGTTACCCTTCACATATAGGTTGACGAAAGAGCAGATTAAAAAATATTAAGAGAGGGATAAAAATGGCCAAAATAATGACGTAATTAGATCTTTTGTCAAAGAATGTGATAGGTAGTGGTGCTAGAGCAGTGAATGCTATGGGTATTAGCGGGTGAATCCCGATGAGGCATAATTTGAGGCGCTCTAGAATGAAGAAGTGAACTTCCCTTCAAATAAAAGTGGAGGCTTTCGTCCTAACTATTATAAACCGGGGTGGAATTCTGGGTTAGAATAAAGATGATGGATGGAGAGACCGTGATAGAGAATGGCGTGACCGTAATGCTACTTGGAAGGAAAGGGATGGTGAAAAGGAAAGGTACGTCCTACCCCATGAATGCCAAAAGTCTACAGATCAAAGGGCTGACCCGAATAACTTCCGTACGAAAGACATGCTTGTACGTATTCTCAATAAAGTGAAAGGGTCGGACAAAGTGTTGAAAGAAATGAAAGAGGACGTATCCACACTCAATCGAGTGGTCACCTCCCATTCAGTGTCCATTAAGCAATTGAAACACAAATGGGTCAAATTGCATCTCATTTGAACCCAAGGCAAAAAGGGGGTCTACCAGGTGATACCTTGGCCAACCCAAAAAACGAACCTTGAAAGTGTATCCACATCGTGCCACAATGATAAATAAGGTGCTTCTTGGGAGGTAACCCAAGGTTTATTGCTTTTATTTGAATAATAAGTGTTGAATGTGCAGGTTGAAAAGTTGATGTTTTGGGAAAAAGGCAACTAGGTGAGCAAAAAGTCTAGTTGGTGAGCCCGACATGAATTGCCATTGGAACCACCTGGCTTGCCAGGGGTTCTGTAAAACTTGGCAAGCTAAAGCACTACTCGGCGCATCGCTGAGTGGGTCGGCGAGCTCAACTTACTTCGCCGACTGACGCGCGAACTGAAAGGTTTTAAAGGCCAAACTGTTAAAATTTCAAAAATCCTTCACTTTCTTACTTTTACAACTTTCACATTTTTTACTCGTATTTTGTTTGGGACTGATTTTTTGGGATTACTTCGCTGCCTAGCTTTACAAAATATCGTCATAAAAGGTTGGTTTTCCGAACTCCAAACTTAATTGTTGGTTGAAATCAAATGCTTGTGATAAATTGTTAGTGATTATCGTTGGGTAGTGTAGTTGATCATTGTATGATTTTTGGGTTGCCCTTATTTAATTGAATTCGTTCTTCAATGATCGTAAATAGTTGATTCCCGTGTCAATTGTTGATTAAATTATTGGGTTGTGTTGATTTTGTGTTGGGTCTAGCGGGGTGAAGTCTTAGTAACCCGAAATTGGGCTAATTATCAAAATTTACCTGATAATAGAGGAGTTGAGTCATTCTAAAAGGCAAAAGACATCAATTGGCCAATCTTAGCCAAATCGGGGGAAGTTTGAGTACCCCGAGGGCATGGGTCTGGTGTAAATTGCATATTTTTTGTGTTTAATTTTGTTGTCATGGGTTACAGGCTTGATTTTAAAAGACGGGGTGAAAAACAGGCATGTTGGGCTACTTGGCGACCTGGGTCGAGCTTGCCGAGTGGTTCGGCAGTTTGCCAGTGCCTTCAGACCAGTAGACTTCGTGCTGGTTCGCTGCAAGAAGGTTAAATGCTGATGTTCAGACTTAAATAAGTTCTTTGGTTTCGCAATGGACATCATGCATAGGTACATTGACATGGTCTAGAAGAAGACTCTAGAGGACCTTAAGAGGTTGCTGGAACCCCTATCTCCGATGCCACCCCAAAGTGGATTTATGTCAGTGCACCTATAGAGAAGAAAGATCTTAATGTGAAAGCTAGGCAGTGGTTTGGGTTTATCAGTAGCATGATTATGCCTTCCCATATTGAGTACATTCTCTACCACCTAAAGGTAGCCTGTCTAGGGTCTATCATTTGTGACACCCAAGAAACTAGTAGACTAAACTAGGGCTAAGTGTGTAAGGGCAAGAGCCAAGGAAGAGGGCAAGGGCCAAGAAGGGAGTTTGGGGAGCCTAGTGTTTCCCAAACACTATCCACCTTACCACGCCTCCATGACGGTTCATGGTAGGGACCATGGGTTGTGGGAGGTGTCATGGTGGTGAGGCAGTAGCCATGCTAAACTTCCCCAAAAGTTGACCTTCCCCACGAGCCACTTGACGGCTCGTGAAGGCCACCACGGTCGTGGGAGGGGTCATGGTCTTTACTTGGCCTTGAGGGGGCAAGGTGTGGACACCCTAGCCACTGCCTCAAGGTCCACGGAGGGGACCACAACTCATCGTCAAGACCAAGGCTCGTGGGACCTCATGTGGTCCATGGGCAGACCAGTAAAAGTTGAGGGTTAGTTAGTTTTCTCTGGTTTTAATCCAACTTATGTGAGGTTGTGTTGCCTAAGTCTAGTGCCCCTATATAATTCATTTTAAATCTAAAACTCACCCAATTAAGTCATATTTTCCAAAACCCAAAATAATTCCCAAAGTTCATCCCCTCCAAAATATTCTCTCTACAAAGTTGAAGAAGAACAAGAAAAAGGAGATTCAATCTAGGGTTCAAGAGCAATATTTTGTACATCAATTTCTTTGGGATTTGATAGTAAGGTATGATAGTTTTCATCCATGAATACCTCTCATCCATGGAGTTCTCTCAAAACCTCCAATTTCAAAAAAGATACAAATCCCCAATTGTTAGGGTTTGGTTCAAAAGTCATGGGTTCCTTTCAAACTTGATTTAAATGATTGCATTGAATTATATTAAGAATGAATTGATGATTTCCTATTATTTTATGATGTTTCCCCAAGAACCTATGCAATTACCATATTTCTCAAAGTTGATGATATGATGTGGGTCTTTGTTGATGAAAGAGGAGTTTTATGAATTAAGGCATGAGGTGATTGAATCACATGAATTATCATGCAATCCATGTCTAATGCTTGAATTCTAGATGTGATGATTGAAATAAAGTTTTGAACCTCAAGGAGGTAAGGGATACTTGTCTCTCATGTCCTTCTCAGTTTTCCAACTAGCTTTCTCTATCGGATGATGCTTCCATTGAACTTTCACCGACTTTATCTCCTTGGTGCCTAGCTTCGGCACATCGCGATCAAGAATTTCAACTAGTTCTTCCTCAATCTGAAGGTCCTTGTCTAACAAGACTGAGTCCCACTTTATGATGTAATCTCCATCCCCATGATACTTCTTCAACATGGACACATGGAACACTAGTTGGACTCCCTATAGGCTAGGTGGTAGAATAAACCTACAACCCACTTGCCTTACATAGTCAAGAATCTTAAATGGTCCGATGTATCGAGGACTTAGCTTGCCTTTCTTACCGAATCTCATCACCACCTTTATGGGTGACACTTTTAGAAGAACTTGCTCACCAGCCTAAAATGTCATGTCCCTTACCATACAATCTACATACTTTTTCTGTCGACGTTGGGCTGCTAGAAGCTTTGTTTGGATGCTTCTCACCTTATCATGAACATCTTTCACAAAATCAACCCCCAAAGGTTTCACATCTCCAGCCTCAAACCACCCTATGGGTGATTTACATCTCCTCCCATAAAGTGCCTAGAATGGTGCCATGTCTATGCTGGACTAGTAACTGTTATTATCGGAGAAGTCACACAAAGGAAGGAACTTATCCCAATGCCCTCAAAAGTCAATCACACATACCCTCAACATGTCTTCTAACACTTGAATAGTTCTCATTGACTTCCCGTCCGTCTTTGGATGGAAGGTAATTCTAAAAGTTATTTGCGTGCCCAACTCCTCATGAAATGTTCCCAAAAAACTTGGATGTGAACTGCATACCCTAGCCTAAGATGATGGAAAGAGGCACCCCATGCAACCTCACTATCTACTTCACATAAACCTTAGCCAACTGCTGAGCATCATAGTCTACTCTCACTGGAATGAAGTGGGCTTACTTAGTCATCCTATCAACCACCACCCAAATGGAGTGAAACTTCCCCAAGGTCTTGAGAAGACCAACCACGATTCCCTAGTTATCATATCCCACTTCCATTTAGGGATTTGTATTCGCTGAATCAAACCTGCAAGTCTTTGGTGCTCATACTTTACCTGCTGATAATTTTGGCACTTAGCCACAAACTCAGCTATGTCTTTGTTCTTGCTAGGACACCAATAAAGTCATTTCAAATCTCGGTTCATCTTGGTCACACCCGAATGAATGGAATACTGTGAACCATGGGATTCTATCAATACTTTCTGAATCAAGGTACCCACTCGGAGAACACAAATTCTTCCCTTAAAATTGAGCACACCACCCGCATCAAGAGTCATATCTTATGCCTTTCCTTATACTATCTTTTTTCTGAGCTCATTCAATCTCTCATCATCAAACTTCATGGCCTTGATCTCCTCAATGAATGTGGGACTAACCTCAATGCTTGATAACACCTTACCTTTTTCTGAGATGCCCAACTGCATGAACTTCGACTTCAAGGTTTGAATCTCCTTGGCCAAAGGTCGCTTGGACATACCCAAGCAAGCCAGACTACCCATACTCAACATCTTCCATCTTAATGCATCTGCCACCATGTCAGTCTTACCTAGATGACATTGGATGGTTACATCATAATCCTTGAGTAACTCTATCCACCTTTGTTTTTTCTGATTCAGGTTCTTCTGAGTGAATAGATGATGTAGACTACAATGGTTAATAAACACCTCACACTTAAAACTATAAAGGTATTGCAGCCAGATCTTGAGGGTAAACACTACCGCTGCAAACTCTAAATCATGCATTTGGTAGTTTATCTCATGCACCTTCAGCTGCCGCGATGCATACGCTATGACATTCGTATCCTGCATCAACACAACATCAAACCCCGAATGTGAAGTATCACAATAAACAATATAATCTTTACCTTCCACCGGCAGTACTAGAATGGGTGCTCTGGTCAGAAGTGTCTTGAGTTTTTGGAAGTTTTCTTCACACATTTTAGTCCATTCGAAAAGCACCTCCGTTTTGGTCAGCCTTGTCAGATGTGTGGTGATAGAAGCAAAATTTTTCACAAATTGTCGATAGTAGCTGGCGAGCCCTACAAAACTTCTAACTTCAGTCACAGAGCTAGGTCGGACCAAGTTCTTGACTGCTTCGATCTTTTGGGGATCTACCATTACCCTTTCTCTTGAAACCACATGCCCCAAAAGGAAATCGAAGTTAACCAAAACTCCCACATGGAAAATTTGGCCTAGAACTTTTGTTTCCCATGGACACCCAAAACAATGCTGAGATGATCGGCATGCTCTTTCTTACTCTTCGAATAAACCAAAATGTCATCTATAAAGATGATGACAAAAGAATACAAAAATGGTTTGAACACACAATTCATCAAAATCATAAAATCTGCTGGCACATTGGTCAACCCAAACGACATCGCTAAAAACTCATAGCGCCCATAACGTTTCCTGAATGCCGTTTTTGGTACTTCCTCAGGCCTAATCTTTGACTGATGCTAACCATATGTTAGATCAATTTTAGAGACGACTCATGCACCCTATAACTGGTCAAATAAATCATCTATCTGAGGCAACTGATACTTATTTCGAATGGTGACCATATTTAATTGTCGATAATCTATGCACATCATCATACTACCATCCTTCTTCTTAACAAATAAGATGGGAGCACCCCATGAGGAAGCACTAGGACTGATGAAACCTTTATCAAGAAGCTCCAGGATTTGAGCTTTAAGATCTCTCAATTCTGCAGAAGCCATGTGATAAGGAGGAATAGAGATGGGGCGAGTGCCCGGTTCCAAGTCAATGCAAAAATCTATATCCCTATGTGTAGAAATACAATGCAAATTCATAGGAAACACTTCCTTGAATTCCGGCAATACCAAAATAGACTAAATAGAGGGAGACTAAGAATCAACATCTCGAATATGTGCTAAATATGCCAAACACCCTTGCCCCACCAGTTTCCTAGCCCAAACGAAAGATATAACCTTAGGTAGCTTAGGCTTGTAAACCCCTTCCCACTCTAACCTTTCCCTACCCGGTATCTCTAGAGTTACAAACATAGCATTACAACTAAGCACAACATAATAGGGGGATAACCAAGTCATGCCTAAGATTATATCAAAGTCAGTCATATCTAGAAAAATCATATCACCCCAAGTCTTAAAATCCAAAACAGAACACGACAAGTACGATATACATGGGTGACTGACATGCTCTCCAACTGGGGTAGAAACATGGATGGGGCATCAAGCACATCACAAACCGCATCAAATCCAAGGGCAAACTAAGCAGACAATACCTATAGCTCAGGGTTCAATCCCTTGACGAATAGACGAATCCTCTACTCCTCTGTAGTCACCAACTGTGTAGTATATTTGGACAAGGCATGAAACTTAGCCTCATAAGTAGCTACAATCATACCACCATGCTCTAAGGCCATGGACTCATCCTTATTGCGATCCCTCAATGTTCGGGGCACATATTTCTCCAGAACAAAGCATGGAACTGCATCCAAGTTAGTGGGGGCAAGACTGGCGATCTGTATTCCACATAGGCCCTCCACCACTACTTAGCCTCATCTTGAAGCTGGAAGGTCATGAATTCTACTCCATTCTGATGTACAATGCCTAACTTGTGACACCTCTCATATCAATCCAGAATGAACTCACATGCATCCTCACTCTCAGAACCATGGAACACAAGCGACTTCAGTTTCAAGATCTTATTCAAGATCTCATACTCAGTTTTAGTCATCACAGGACCGAATATGGGACAGAAGAAGGCATCAGTGCCTAATGCTCCATCAACATTGGGAACAATAGCAGGAAGGGGGTGGTTGACTTGAGGTTGAGCAGTTTCCACCATGGGGAGGACTGCAGAGCCGACCAACCCACTCAGAAAAGTCATGATCTACTGATCTATCACTGGGTCTAAGGGAGGAAGACATGTAGTCTCAACTTGTGCGTCCTCTTCTGGTCTAACATCCTCCTCGACTTCGATATCCACATTCTCTTCCACCTCTTCTTAGGGTGCATGTGAGGCCTCTTCCCTGGGAACTGTCACGTCCCAGGTGTACCCCGTAGAGGTAGGATCACACAGCCACTCTAGTAAGCAAAATACAAGCAGGTAATTACATCACAATAAACAAACATATACAAAATACATAGTTAAGGAGCAACATATAACCTTCCAATACCAATGGCAGGAAGACATGAATGTAATAATCACTAGTAGTCCTCTTATGGAACCCAAACCCAAATTGATAGTGTGTCGGAACGTGACACCTGATGCAATATACATGTGTCAGAACGTGACACATGGTCCAATATATAAGTCGAAACATCACACTAGATCAAATATGTGTTGGAATGTGACATCATATCCATCCAGTACAACCACAATCACAATCAAACCCATAATGAACAATGCTCATAGTCATACAATCAAGTAAAGAGTTCATGACATGTAATTGTTCATACATGCTCATTTTTATTAGATTTGATTTAATTTCTTTATTCACATACATGCATGTATACAATGAAGCACTTAACCGGCATATATCACACAAATAGGAAATCAAACTATCACCTACTTCATAACCAAACTTGAATCCTCCTAAGGCACTTGATCCTTCCCTTTCCAGATTCTTTCCTCTTGTTCTTGGTCTAAAACAAGTAATTTAATGCAAGGATCGATAAACAAGGCCTAATTTACCCGGATAATAATCAAACTATCAATCTTAGGCCAAACCCAAGATCTCAATACTCAGTTAGGGTTTTCTTCCACCATTAACTTAAGGCCAAAACCCTCTCCAAATGATCATTACCCAACATTCTAAATTCGAAGAATCAAATTACGGATTGGGGGAGTAATAATCTAACCTTTAGCATAAGAATTCGTAGAAAACTATCAAGAACTGCTCTGGGTCGTCTCCTAGTTCTCAAGAATGAGTTTTGCATCAAATAACAAAATTTAGGTTATTCCTCGACTTAATTCACGATTGTCCCACCACAGCGGCCCCGCCTTGGAGGAATTAACACCGTACTGGCGGCTTTCAGGGAGATAGAGAGTCAGAATTTGAGTTCTAAACGCCCATTTCACAACACACTTTAAACCATGGACGTTCTAAAACTACCCTTTCACGCCAAGATTAGTTTCAGGAGTTCTATTTGCCCAAATTCGATTCTGCAAAGTGGTATAGTCTCCTTAACGTCTTGGCTATCCACTTATGTGATCAAATTCATAATTAAATCCACTATTCATTACAAGATTTCCCTAGACCTCACTTGACTCAATTTCATCCAAATTCGAACTAGGCTAGAAATTTTTGAGTTACTACTCCAAAGTTTTCTAGCCCCAATTCTTTCCCCATTGGCTTTTCCATAACGACAGAAACCGGTCGTTACAATTGGTATCAATTTATCCATCACTCATCCCCTAGTGACCACTAGGAAAAATGGCTAAGGCAAGAGTAGAGTAGTACCTGAATTACTAAATAACTAGGGATACTTGTCTCGCATGTCCTTATCAATTTCTAAAGGAGATTCCTCATTCGGATAATGCTTTCATTGAAATTTCACAGACTTTAGCTCCTTGGTCCTCAGCTTCTGGACATCGCGATCAAGAACCAAAATTGGTCTTCCTCATACTCAAGGTACTTTACTAACAAAACAAAGTCCCACTTAATGATGTAATCTCCGTCACCATGATACTTCTTCAACATGGACACCTGGAACACTGGATGAACTCCAGATTAAGCTAGGAGGTAAGGCCAACCTATAAGCCACTGGCTATACACAGTCAAGGATCTCAAATTGCCTGATGTATCGAGGACTAAGCTTGCCCTTTTTGCCAAATCTCATCACTCCTTTCATGGGTGTCACCTTAAGAAGAACTTGCTCACCAGCCTGAAATATCATGTCCCTTACCTTACAGTCTGTATACTTTTTCTGTAGACTATGGGCTGCTAGAAGCCTAGCTTGGATATTTCTTACCTTGTCCTAGGCATCCTTCACAAAATAAACCCCCAAATGTTTCACATGTCCAGACTCAAACCACCGTATGGGTGATCTACATCCCTTACTATAAGCGCCTCGAACGGTACCATGTGAATGCTTGAATGGTAACTGTTATTATAGGAGAACTCACACAAAAGTAAGAACTTGTCCCAATGCCCTACAAAGTAAATCACACATGCCCTAAACATGTCCTCTAACACTTGAATAGTCCTCTCTGACTGCCCGCCTGTCTATGGCTGGAAGGTTGTGCTAAAAGTGAGTTGAGTTCCCAATTCCTCATGCAATTTTCCCCAAAACTTGGATGCGAACTCTGTATCATGGTCTGAGATGATAGAAATGGTCACCCTATGCAGCCTCACCATCTCCTTCACATAAACCTTAGCTAATTGCTGGGCATTATAGTCTACACTGACTGGAAAGAAGTGGGTTGACTTAGTCAGTCTATAAACCACTGCCAAAATGGAATCAAACTTCCCCAAGGTCTTGGGAAGACCAACCACGAAATCCATAACTATCCTTTCCCACTTTCATTCCAAAATTGGCATTCACTAAAGTAAACCTATAGCCCTTTGGGGCTCATACATTACTGGTTGACAGTTATGGCATTTAGCCACAAACTCAACTATGTCTTTCTTCATGCTAGGCCACAAACTAAGTCATTTCAAATCTCAGTACATATTGGTCACACCCGGATGAATGGAATACAACAAACCATGGGATTTTGCCAACATCTTCTGAATCAAGTCATCCACTCTGGGAGCACAAATTCTTCAACTAAAATTGAGCAAACCACACGCATCAAGAGTTGTATCTTGTGCCTTGCCAGACACTGTCTTTTTCCTGAGCTTATTTATACTCTCATCCTCAAATTATTTGGCCTTGATCTCCTTAATGAACATAGTTCTTGCCTCAATGGTAGCTAACACCCCACAATTCTCTAAGATGCCCAACTTCATGAACTTACACTCCAAAGTCTGGACCTCCTTTGCCAAAGGTCTCTTGGATACATCCAAGCAAGCTAGACTACCCATACACACCGCCTTTCGACCTAATACATCTACCACCACATTAGCCTTTCCCAAATTATACTGGATGGTCACATCATAATCCTTGAGTAACTCCATCCATCTTCGATGTCTCAGCTTTATGTCCTTTTGAGTGAATACATGTTGCAGACTACGATGGTCCGTAAACACCTCACACTTGACACCATAAAGGTAATGCTGCCAGATCTTAAGGTAAAATACTACCCCTTCCAACTCTAAATCATATGTCAGGTAATTCCACTCATGCACCTTCAAATGCCGTGATGCATAAGCTATGAAATTCTTATCCTGTATCAACACATCACCCAAACCTGAATGTGAACCATCACAATAAACAATGAAATCTTTACCTTCCACCGTTAGTGCCAGAATAGGTGCTGTGGTTTGAAGAGTCTTTAGATTTTGAAATATCTCTTAACATTTTTCAATCCATTCGTAAGGAACCTCCTTTTTGGTAAGCCTTGTCAGATGCACGGCGATAGAAGAAAACTTCTTCACAAATTGACGATAGTAGCTGGTGAGCCCCATAAAATGTCTAACTTTGGTTACAGAGCTAGGTCGAACCTAATTCTTGACTACTTTGATCTTTTGGGATCTACCATTACCCCTTCCCTTGAAACCACATGCCCCAAAAGGGCAATTGAAGACAACAAGAACTACTTGCAAAATTTAGCATACAACTGTTGTTTCCCCAAGACTCCTAAAACAATACGAAGATGATCGACATGCTCTTCCTTACTCTTTGAACAAATGAAAATGTCGTCAATAAAGACGATAACAAAGAAATCCAAAAGTGGTTCGAACACACCATTCATCATACTCATGAATGTTGCAGGTGCGTTTGTCAACCAAATGACATCACTAGAAACTCATAGTGCCCATAGCGGGTCCTAAATACCATTTTTGGTACATCCTCAGGCCTAATTTTTAACTGATGATAACCATACCTTAGATCAATTTTAGAGAGAACTAATGCACCCTGCAATAGGTCAAAAGATCATATATCCGAGGCAATGGGTACTTATTTCGAATGGTGGCCCTATTCAACTATCGATAGTCTATGCACATCATCTTCCATCATTTTTCCTAACAAACAAGACAGGAGCACCCCACGGTTAAGCCCTAGGATGGATGAAACCTTAATCAAGAAGGTCTTGGACTCGAGCCTGAAGCTCTCTCAATTCTACCATAGCCATACAATAAGTAGGAATAAATATGGGGCGAGTTCCCGATTCCAAGTCAATGCAAAAATATATATCTCTATCCTGAGTCATATCAGGAAAATCGATAGGAATAGACTCATTAGAGGGAGACTTGGCATCAACATCCCAAATATGAGCCAAATATGCCAAACACCCCCACCCCACTAGTTTCCTAGATTGAATGAAAGATATGACTTTAGTTGACTTAGGCTTGTACACCCCTTCCCACTCTAACTTTTCCCTACCCGAGATCTCTAGAGCCACCGACTTAATGTTAAAATTTAGCACAACAAAATAAGGGGACAACCAAGTCATGCCTAAGATTGTATCAAAGTCATTAATATCCAAAATAACTAAATCATCCCATGTCTAAAAACCCATAAACCGTATTGGACAAGCACGATATACATGAGTGACTATAACAAACTCTCCAACTTGGGTAGAAACTTGGATGGGGGCATTGAGTACATTTTAAACCGCATCAAAACCAAAGGCAAATTGAACTAACACATAGGAATAAGTAGAACTCGGATCAAACAAAATAGTTTCCATAGAATAGTACTTATGATCACTGCATCAAACACCTCAGGCTCGGTCTTACCCAGAAAGGCATAAAACTAAGCTCTTTCATCTAGATAGGCAACCTCCTTGGCTGGCAGAACCGCTCCCCTACATACATCACCATTTCCCCGGCCACTATAGCCTCGCTGATTCCATCCTCGACCACCTTGTGGACATTCTCTGCCATTATTACCGTTGCTCATGGGTACCACTGCTCTAGTATGCTGCTGTGTTAGAGTCAAACATGCATGGATAAGGGACAATCTCTCCTCATATGCCCAAGTTCTCCACAATTATAATAAGTGCGGTCAAGATACAACCAACTGTATGCTGAAAGTGCGACTCCCTCACAATCTTGAATAAAATTCTACTGTGGAGTTCCCGAGTAACCATTTGTAGAAGCGGGCAAGGCTGGATGAATTGGTCAAGCTCCAAGTGTCGACCTACCTGAACCTTTAGAGTAGGAACCATGTAAGTTACCAGTGCTCTTGGTCTTCTTAGCCAACGCCTTGACCCGCCTATCACGTCGAACTCCTTCCACTTTATTCACAAAGTCTGTCACCTCATTAAAACATTTTCCTATAGAGGTTATTTGAACATACAATCCTGTAATTCGGGGTTCAATCGCCTAATGTATAGACAACCCCTCTCCTCCTCAGCAGTTACCAATTGTGTAGCATATCTAGACAAAACATGGAACTTAGCCTCATAAGTAGCTACAGTAATACCACCCAGCTCCAAAGCCATGAACTCATCCTTCTTGCGATCCCTCAAAGTCCGAAGCACATTATTTTCAAAAAACAAAGCAGGGAACTGCGTCCAAGTGAGTGGGGGTAAGCCTAGCGATCTATATTCCACATAGGCTTTCCACCACTGCTTAGCCTCACCTGGAAGCTGGAAGGTCACGAATTCTACTTTATGGTGATGTACAATACCCAACTTGTGAAGCCTCTCATAGCAATTTAAAATGAACTCATAGGCTTCCTCACTCTCATAACTATGGAACACCAGCGACTTCAACATCAGAAACTTAGTCAACATCTCAAGCTTATTACCAGTAATCAGAGAACCCAATAGAGGATGGCAGAAGGCATCATTTCCAAACGCTCCACCTGGGAACAATAACAACAATGAGGGGATTGGCTGGAGGTTGTGTCACGACCCGAGAGCACCCCCTAGTCGTAACACGGCGTACTCGACCCTAAAAGGGTGTAATACAGACCTCATAGCATTCTTGAACATAAGAACATAGGAAAATAGAAAAGAATTAAAAACTTTCCTTTACAATAGATGACATTTCATTAAAAAGCAAGCGGAAGACTTTCCAGACTTTGCACACTATGTCTTAAAACGAACTAAGACTTTGAATACAACATTGGGACTTAGCCCATACAAAAACTTTAACAAAACTAAAAGACATAAAAAGGAGAATAATGGATTTTGTCCTCGAAATTATAAGGACTCACTAAGTCTTCATCTTCAAGCACCTTAGAAACCTATCATTCAAACATAGAACACCAATATATCCAAGCCCTACACTTTAGTAAGAAAACGAGAACAACGGGGTTAGAACGTTAGATGTACTAAGTATGATGACCATGCAAAAACATGCTTAAAAGGACATTTATTTAAGAGTCATGCTTGTATGCCATTTTGGTAAAACTACATGAACATTGATAAAAGAGGCAAAATATAAGTCACAACCAACATACAAATCATTTATCCACATTAGAACATGATCAACCACATAACCCATTACCTTTAGTTTAAGCTTTAACCTCAAGTAACCTTGATCCTATACCTTGTGTAATGTATGAATAGTGTCCCATACCACCATCCACACCAAGACACCACATTAAGGTCACCAAAAGTTAACTTACCATTCATCCTTCTCACCTTTACACAATAGAGCATATAAGACACATAAATATCACTTGAATCACATCATCACATTAAGACCAACATCTAAGACAACTCTAAGTCATACTTGTGCAATGTGCAAGTAGCATCCCATACTACTACTCACACTAAGTAATCCTTTGAAGTCACCATAGACAAGGCACATTCATATACAATAGGTCATGACAAGGGAGTAACTCATAATACAATCCAAGTATATTATGCATCTTTACATTAAGCATATAAGAGTCAACATTACTCAATAACATCATTTAGAGGGCTTTCATTCATTAGACATTCAATCAATATTCTCCTTAACTTCTTCCTAAGAGGACATTCAAACAATAGTCATTAAGACTTAGAGAACTCACTATGACCCTCTCAAAGCCTACTCGTGCAATGCATGGATATCATCCCATACTACTACCCACACTTTGTAGAACTCCTCAAGAAACCATAATGCATATCTCAGATGATGGAAATAAGCATTTAGCCAACATAGACCATGCAAGCTAGACATGGAATTCGATGTACTATCACACATCGTAAGGGTTGATCTCCTTGCTGAAGGAAGACCCGTTCATCTAGCTTAGGTGGATCTATTAGCTAGGACCTATGTGGGCACATAGTTATGTGATATGAAATCTGACCTAACGTTGGGAGAACATCCATCTGACCATATTCGCTCTATGCTTAGCCTACATTGCCATACAGTAGTTTCATTGCATTAGTGTACTAGATAGGGCCACCAACATTAGGCCTAATGTCGCAAAGTACTTTCCCAAGAAAGGGCCATCACCAATAGGCCTACCGTTTCAAGGTACTTTAAGGATAACTCTTGACTTCATTAGAGAGAGCTACCACCATTAGGTCTACCATCTCTTAGTTCATCATTTAACACAAGAAGGAGGCCACCACCATTAGGTCTACCGCTTCAAGGTTTAACACACACATAAGGAAAGGCCACCACATTAGGTCAACCAAACCAAGGTGTTACCTTCACATTAGCACCTAGAATCCTCATGAAAGGCCACTAACATTAAGTCTACCGATCCAAGGTTTAGTGTAGAATACTTCATTAGGCATTTATAGAAAGGCTACCAATAATTGGTCTAATAATTCTAGACATTAACACATTCATTCAAGAAAAGCTTACCAACATTAGGCCTGCTCATTCATAATTATCAAGACATTAAGTCAAGGTACATTCATTTTTCAAGAAGAGGATGCCTAAGCCTATCAAAATCAAGATACTTCATTCTTGGTCACATTCATCAATACAAGAAAAGGATTCCTTAGCCTACCGATTCAACAGGTCACATTCAAAATAGCTTTCATATATCAAGAAGAGGACACCTAAGTCTACCAAGTCAATAAACAACATCATATTACAGAAACACTTCACATTTCATCATCAACATTCATTTGTGTTTAGTGAGAATATGCTTTCAATAGCAACACATTTACATTCTATACAATATCATCATTCCATCAATGAAATTACATGTAAATCCTTCACATTATACATTCACATTTACAACATTATGATAATACTTCAATTCCACACAATATGCCTACAAGGCCATGATCACAATGTACATAGTAAGTAAACACCTCCACCTTTCAAGTGGATCAACAATTCAAGTACAATTCTACTTTAACAAGTAATTAGGTCAAACTTTCCCTTTCCAGTCTATGATCACAAATCCTTAATTCACCAACAATTCACCATAATTAGACCTAGATAATGATACAAATCAATAATCTAAATCAATCTACACATAAACGCATCATCATTCATTCATAAGCAACAAACCCACTTCATAAGGCCAAATTTAGGAATTGAGAGAAATCATGGGTTCATGGAGTAAAATTATCTTAAATAATCAATTAAACATCAATATAATCATAGTTTATCAGTTGAAAACATTTGTTGCAAGAACCCATGAGATTGAGTTAAACTTAGGGTTTTTGTGTAACTTAAAAAAACCTTGAAAACTTCTTTGAAATTGACTCTAGGTTGAAAGCTAACCCTAGATGACGGATCACCATACCTTATATTGAAGAATCCCACGAAATTGAAGAAGAATCACCTTGAAATCCCCAACCCTAGCTTGAACTTGACCTTGATCTCCAATGGAGTTTCTAGAGAGAACTTTTAGGAGAGAAGGGTTTTGATTTGAGAGATGAAATCTAAATGAGGGTTTCAATGTTTTAATACTCTTAAAATATGGTAATACACCTAAAAGAACCATCCATGCAATTTAAAATACTTGGGGTGAATTTACCAATTCACCCCTCACTTGGCTGTGTCACTTGACAGCAAGCAGTTGTGAACCACGAGACCTAGACTCATGGACAATGAGTCCATTCACGGACCGTACTGTTGGTCCGTGGTCTAGGTTTGTGGCTTGGTTTGGAGGGGCCTGACGTACGGAGGCCATCCACGGAGCGTGGATGGACCTACGGGGCGTGGACCCCTTCCGTAGGTCACTTAATTTTGGCCAACTTTTGTCATATGGGGCAGCCTTGGGGTTAGACTTAGGGTCCTCCTCAAGGACCCCTAGGATGGTCCAAGGGGAGTCGTACCTTGACGTCTAACCCCTAAACACCTTAACCATGGATTGGGACAACATACAACAACGCCAAAACTCATGACAAATGCAAACGCACACACGTTAGTCTCTAGTTTCACTAGTTCATTTTTAGGGTCGTTACATTATCCCCCACTTTGGTTCATTCATCCTCGAATGACACTTTAAACACATTAAGGGATAACGACTCAAGACTAGTAGCCCACAATCATGCATGCAACATCAATATAAATGCATAAACATAGGAGGAACATCAAAGTACTCAAAACACAACAAGAAGGTAGGAACTACATCTACAAACTCATTATAAATCAAAACTTCTCATTTCTCATTCCATTGGAGGAACTTCCTTCTCCAAATCACATTATGCTCATTACAACATCATTAAGCACATTTGAGAAATTTTCTCATGAAAGCACAATATGCAACTTTTCAAAAAGGCATATTTTGACATGTTGAACATTTAACCTCATGAAGCATATAAGCAACTCAAACTAAATGCACATCAACATGAGGAACAATAAATCATGAAACCTCATTTTCTCAACCAACAATAATCTAAACAAGCCAGAAAGGAACTCTTTGTCTTATGCTTGAATAGGCATATAAAGAAAGAGGTAAGGATATCGAAACTCTCAACAACCTTACTACTCAACATACCATCCCCCACTTAGGAGTAAACCCAACTAAGGTCAACATGAACACCACAAGGGAACCTTAATAAAGACATCCACAACTTACAAGAAACCATCAACGAGGAAGGTTCTTATTAAGCAACTCTTGCCCACAACAGCCTTACTAACACCACTCAAGGTCTCATATGAGTCTACCACCCCGGGTCTAAACTCCTCAACTCACTATGCCACTTAAGGTGAGAAATTCAATCAATCCTAACTCAGGAACATCAAAGACCCTCAAAGGCCTTACCATCAAAGAACTTCATTCGCCCACTTGGGAATAAGCTTACACTAGCTCTTTCAAACTTCTCTTCTTTCAATTCTAAGGTCGG
Source organism: Solanum commersonii (assembly GCA_029007595.1). NCBI lineage: Eukaryota > Viridiplantae > Streptophyta > Magnoliopsida > Solanales > Solanaceae > Solanum > Solanum commersonii. The sequence continues at coordinate 61,201 of JAJTWQ010000280.1, read as the reverse complement.
AGCAAAGCATCACTAAACATTCCTACTAATTATTCCTAAAACACCACATTTCATCAACTCTTTCAACATACCTCAAAACTCATCATTACCTTTTACCAACATCACACATAACCATAAAGTAACCCATTCATACTAAAGTCAACATCACAATCTTCCATCTCACATATATCAAGTCACATAGCCATAGTTGGCATCACAACTATAATCTCTCCCTCACACTTTCTAACATACTCCTTTCAAGGGTCATACTCTAAAGACCATCATATAAGGAACAAGAGAGAGACATTATAGAGCTAAACTCTATGGGACGACTTGAAGAATGAAGAAGTGAAGCTTTCTAAACACCCAATGGCCTCCTATTCATAATGTGGTGCACTTCACATTACGAACAAGACTCTACTAGATGTGGTTTGAGACATCCTAAGAGAATTCCAAAATCTTGTGCTTTGGTACCATGTTTGTCACGACCTGAGAGCACCCCCTAGTCGTAACACGGCGTACTCGACCCCAAAGGGGTGTAATACAAGACTCATATGATTCTTGAACATAAGAACATAGGAAAATAGAGAAGAATTAAAAAATTTACTTTACAATCGAAGACATTTCATTAAAAAGCAAGCGGAAGACTTTCTAGACTTTGTACACTATGTTTCAAACCATCTAATACTTTGAATACAACATTGGGACTTAGCCCATACAAGAGCTTTAACAAAACTAAAAGACATAAAAAGGAGCATAATGGATTTTGTCCTCAAAATTATGAGGACTCACCAAGTCTTCATCTTCAAGAACCTTAGAAACCTATCCTTCAAGCATAGAACATATCCAAGCCCTACACTTTAGTAAGAAAAGGGGAAGAACGGGGTTAGCACATTAGATGTACTAAGTATGACGACCATGCAAAATCATGCTTAAAAAGGCATTTATTTAAGAGTCATGCTTGTATGCCATTTTGGTAAAACTACATGAACATTGATAAAAGAGGCATAATATAAGTCACAACCAACATACAAGTCATTTATCCACTTAGAACATGATCAACCACATAACCCACTACCTTTACTTTAAACCTTCACCTCAAGTAACCCTGATCCTATACCTTGTGCAATGTATGAATAACGTCCCATACCACCATCCACACCAAGGCACCACATTAAGGTCACCAAAAGTTAACTTACCATTCATCCTTCTCACCTTTACACAATAGAGCATATAAGACAGATAAATATCACTTGAATCACATCATCACATTAAGACCAACATCTAAGACAACTCTAAGTCATACTTGTGCAATGTGCCAATAGCATCCCATACTACTACTCACACTAAGTAATCCTTTGAAGTCACCATAAACAAGGCCCATTCATATACAATAGGTCATGACAAAAGAGTAACTCATTATATAATCCAAGTATATCATGCATCTTTACATTAAGCATATAAGAGTCAACATTACTCAATAACATCATTTAGAGGGCTTTCATTCGTTAGACATTAGATCAATATTCTCCTTAAATTCTTCCTAGGAGGACATTCAAACAACAGTCATTAAGACTTAGAGAACTCACTATGACCCTCTTAAAGCCTACTCGTGCAATGCATGGATAACATCCCATACTACTACCCACACTTTGTAGAACTCCTCAAGAAAACATAATGCACATCTCAGATGATGGGAGTAAGTGATTAATCAACATAGACCATGCAAGCTAGACATGAAATCTGATGTGTTATCCCACATCGTAAGAGTTGATCTCCCTGCCGAAGGAAGACCGGTTCATCTAACTTAGGTGGATCCATTAGCTAGGACCTATGTGGGCACATAGCTATGGGAAATGAAAGATGTCCATTGAGATCCGACCTAACATTGGGAGAACCTCCATCTAACCATACCTGCTCGATACTTAGCCTACATTCCCATAGAGTAGTTTCATTGCATTAGTGTACTAGAGAGGGCTACAAACATTAGGCCTACCGTCCCAAAGTACTTTCCCAAGAAAGGGGCACCACCAATAGGCCTACCGTTTCAAGGTACATTAAGGGTAGCTCTTGACTTCCTTAGAGAGAGCTACCACCTTTATGTCCATGTAACATCTGACAATTTAAAATGAATATAAAGAAGCTTGAAATTGGAAGTAGTCATTTTTGGAAATTTGGCTAAGTTAAGAATCTGGAAATTTGGTTAAGTGTGGAAAAAAGTGAGTTTTTGGCCAACTTTGAGCAGTCATAACACCTAGCTCAGGATGAGTTAGGAGTAGTTCCAGTTTATATTTACAAAGCTCGTGGAATAATATTTCCAACTCCATTGATTTTACTCGATTCCGAGCTCATATGAGTGAGTAATGCCCTTTGGAAGTTGGGAAGTTGGCAGGGAAGTCCGTTCGAAAATTTTAAGGGCATTTTGGTCGTTTCCCTGATTAATTCTTTTTGTCATATTGTTGTGTTAGACTGATTTTGATCAGTTTGTTCCCATTTTTTTTAAAAAAAAAGAGAGTGAGAGTTAGGGCTTGGGAGATAAGAGAGAAAGAAGAGAAGAAGAAGAGGAGAAAGGGAAGATCAAGCAAGGAGAGCATCATGGATATCGTCGGGGGTGATCCTTACTAGGTATCTGAGTTCTTAGTGATGGGTTGATCCTTTCCCCCACACACCAAACTCGTTTTATTTTTGAGAAAAGATTGGTCATGTTGTAGTAGTTGTTGGTTTGTGTTGTTGAAGTTGTTGGGTTGTGTTGTTGGTTGAGTTGGGAAAATAATTCAATTATCTATCATATCATAGGTCATGGGGCACCTGATTCCTTTTGTACTAAAAGTTATGACCATTTGAAGTTGATCCATCAACAATTTTCAACTAATTGACAGTTGTTTCCTGTCTACGGCCAAGACCTACGGATCGTGGATCGATTGACGGCCCGTGCTGGTCAATCATCAATCGAGACTGAAGCTGGGATCTTGGGGCACCGATCTAAGGACAGGAATTACGGTCCGTAACCTGACCTACGAACCGTAAGTCCGTGCCGTAGGTCAATAGTTAGCAATTTTTTTGACTGAGTTCTGGGAAAGTTTCTGTCATGAACTACAGACCTTCAAGACGGACCGTAGTCGATCTACGGTCCATGGATGGGTTTCGTAAGTGCCACTGGGGAAGTTTCTGTCATGAACTACGGACCGGCAGGACGGACCGTAAGTCGATCTACGATCTGTGGATGGGTTTCGTAGGTGCCACCTGTAACACCAGAACTCTGAAATCTTTATTTTCGAATACGGGGTGTTACAAAGAGTTTAGATTTTCAAGCTAAGTAAGAGTCTCAAGTTTCAAGTCGAGTAAGAGTCTCAAGTTTTAAGTTAAGTCAAGAGTTTAAAGTTGAGTTCTTTTTCTAGAAAAGGCTATCAGGGAACTAAGTATTCCCGAAGGAGTTTTAAATGTTTTCTTTTACATTTGAGTAAGAGGGGAACCATGTTTTCCAAAAGAGCCTTTGGGCTAAATTTTGAGTAATTATCTCAAACTAAAGAAAGATGTGTTTAAAACACTTATGAGCTAAAGTATTTTTAGGAGTAGTATTGAGCACCGAATTGGAGACACGAGTTCATATTAACTCAACTCTCCATAAGAACCATGCGCCAACATGGGATTTTTTCGGGTCCTACTTTTTAGATGATCACAACAGTTAAGCTAGTGGATCCACTTGGTAAAGTTAGCTTCCTATATCACGGCAAGGTATAGGATGGTCCTTGGGCAACGTGAGGTAAAATGTTGTATCATCACTAGGGCTCATAGTGGTGGTTATCGATTAAAGAACCTCCCACAAAAGTTATATTACTTTTATTTAAGCAAAGTTGAGATGTTATTGTTTTGTCATTTACAAGCTAAGTTGTTTACACTGTTTTACAAGCTTTATATATTGCATGTGTCTTATTGCTTTATATATTGAGTTTAGTTATTCATGAGTCGTACAGAGCCGAGGTAAGTGTTCTCTTGTACTGCTTTCAAGCTTAAGTTGTGGTTTAGCTTTCCCGCGCGCATACTCGTACATTCCATATACTGATGCCAGTTGGCCTGCGTCTTATTATGATGCAGACGCAGGTACCCAGGATCAGCATCCAGCATGCCGTTGATCCAACTGAGCACTCCAGAGTCAGTGGTGAGCCTCCTTGCTTTCTGGAGGACTCGGTTATTTTGCGTTCTTAGTTTGTTTTATTAGGATGTTGCGGGGCCTGTCCCAACATCCATCTCAGTATTTTAGAGGCTTCATAGACAGTCAGTCAGTTAGTTTCGAGTCTCTCTTCTGTGTATATATATAATATTCTATTTTGAGACTTGAGTTGCCTTTTTTACTAGATTTTTATCAGTTGGTTATTTTATAACCTTTCATTGCTTTGAGTTAAGCTGTTGAGATAAGTTTACGCTGAGTTAAGAAAGCCAAGCCAAGGGTTTGCTTGGGGCCAACAATGGTCTTCGAGTGCCGGTCCCGCCCAGAGTGTAGGCTCGGGGTGAGACAGTCCACCATCTCTTAGTCCATCATTTAACAGAAGAAGGAGGCTACCACCATTAGGTCTACCTCTTCAAGGTTTAACACACACACAAGGAAAGGCCATCACCATTGGGCCTACCCAACCAAGGTGTTACTTTCACATTAGCACCTAGACTCTTCATGAAAGGCCACTAACATTAAGTCTACCGATCCAAGGTTTAGCCTAGAATACTTCATTAGACATTTATAGAAAGGCTACCAACAATAGGTCTACCAATTCTAGACATTCACTCATTCATTCAAGAAAAGGCTACCAACATTTGGCTTGCCGATTCATATTTATTAAGACATTAAGTCAAGGTACATTCATTTTTTCAAGTGGAGGATGCCTAAGACTACTAAGTTAAGATACTTCATTCATGATTACATTCATCAATACAAGAAAAGGATGCCTTAGCCTACCAATTCAAGAGGTCAGATTCAAAATAGCTTTCATTTATCAAGAAGAGGACAAATAAGTCTACCCATTCAATAGACAACATCATATTATTGAAACCCTTCACCTTCCATCGTCAACATTCATGAGTGTTTAGTGAGAATATGCTTTCAATCGCAACAGATTTACATTCTATACAATATCATCATTCCATTAATGAAATCACATGTAAATCCTTCACATTATACATTCACAATTACAACATTATGATAATACTTAAATTCCTTAAAATATTCCTTCAAGGCCATGATCACAATGTACATAGTAAATAAACACCTCCACCTTTCAAGTGGATCAACAATTCAAGTACAATTCTTCTTCAACAAGTAATTAGGTCAAACTTACCCTTTCAAGGCTATGATCACAAATCCTTAATTCACCAAAAATTCACCATAATTAGACCTAGATAATGATACAAATCAATAATCTAAATCAATCTGCACATAAATCCATCATCATTCATTCATAATCAAGAAACCCACTTCATAATGCCAAATTTAGGAATTAAGAGAAATCATGGGTTCATGGATTAAAATCATCCTAAATCATCAAATATATATCAATATAATCATAATTTATAATTTGAAAATGTTTGAAGCACGAACCCATGAGATTGAGTGAAACATAGGGTTTTTGTGTAACTTGAAAAACCTTGAAAACTTCTTCGAAATTGACTCTAGGGTGAAAGCTTACCCTAGATGAAGGATCACCATACCTTATACTTGAAGAATCCCACTAAATCAAAGAAGAAACACCCTCAAATCCCCAACCCTATCTTGAACTTGACCTTGATCTCCCATGGAGTTTCTAGAGAGAACTTTTAGGAGAGAATGTTTTGATTTGAGAGATAAAATCTAAAAGAGGGTATCAATGTTTTAATACTCTTGAAATATCTTAATACACCTAAAATAATCGTCCATGCGCTTTAAAAGAGTTGGGGTGTATTTACCAATTCACCCTCACTTGGCCGTGTCACTTGACAGCAAGTAGGTGTGAAGCACAAGACCTAGACTCACGGACCGTGAGTCCATCCGTGGACCATACTATTAGTTCATGGTCTGGGTCTGTGGCTTGATTTGGAGGGGCCTGACTTATGTAGGCCATCCACTGGGCGTGGATGGACCTACAGGGCATGGACCCCTTTTGTAGGTCGCCCAATTTTGGCTAACATTGGTCATATGGGGCAGCCTTGGGGTTAAACTTAGGGTCCTCCTCAAGGACCCCTAGGGTGGTCCAAGGGGTGTCGTATCTTAACGTCTAACCCCTAAATACCTCAACCATATCTCAGGACAACATACAACAACATCAAACCTCATGACCAATACAAACTCACACACGTTAGGTTTCACTAGTTCATTTTTCGGGTCGTTACAGGTTGGCCCTCTAACACTGGGTCTAAGAGAGGAATACCTGTAGTCTCAGCATGTTCTTCCTCCTCTGGTCCAACATCCTCCTCTATTTTGATTTCCACCTTCTCTTGTATATTTTCTTGGGGCACAGGAAGGACCTCTTCGCTGGGAGAAATTTCAACTATAACCCCACTCCTGGCAGGTGATACCATTCCTCGACCTCTACCCCTTATTCTTCCTCTATCTCGACCGCGACCTCTTGCTGTGGGCTACTTAGGTGGCTCATTGATAGGGATACACCACTAACACCATTGTATCACGTATTAGCCATCCGCGGATAGAAGAGTGAAAGAGATTAGATACCAATTTTGATCAATAGATACCAATTTTGATCAAGTCATAGCACGAAAGGAGAAGAAGATAAAGATATTTCCTAAAGTCCTATAGACTCTCGAAGAAAAGTACAAATGTCTCTGTACTGTTCCGTAAGACTCTACTAGAATCGTTTTGGTACAATGAGATCAACAAACCTAGGGTTCAAATACCAACTTTGTCATGACCTAGACCGCCGTGATTGGCACCCACACTAACGCTGTAGTGGGACAACCATTACTACAATCCATCTAAGAAACTTAACGAAAAAATAAGCATTTGAAGATATGGAAGAAGGTTTAAATGGTGGATAAAAATGGAGTTCCGATAAACTTCAAAGGTTAAACTTAAACAACAAACATAACTATTGCGGAAGTTCAACCTCTAGAACTTAAAGTCATTGTACCAAAACTCTGTTAACCAACAAGTCTAAGAAAGAGGGGTGCAACCCCTAACTAACATAAGTAAAGTCTAACTAAATAGTCTATGTTCGAAAGAATAGACTAAATAATAGAAGACCCATAACAGCCTAGAAGAACTGGTTCACACTTGAATCCGATCTCGATCAGTGATATCCTAGCTGAGGTCTATCAGTAGCCGCCTGAAGATGCCCTGTACTCAACAAAGAATGAACAAGTGCAGTATCAGTACACAACCACAGTGTACTGGTAGGATCACATGGCTACTCCAGTAAGCAAAATACAAGCAGGAAATTACAACACAGTAAACACACATATACATAATACATAGTTCAATTAACCTTTCAGGGCCAACACATAACTTTTCAATATCAATGACAGGTGGACATGATTTTAATAATCACTAGTGGTCCTCTCATGGAACCCACACCCAAAAATTTAGTATGTAAGAACGTGACACCCGATCCAATTTATGTGTCAGAACATGACATTGGATCCAGTCAACACAACCACAATCACAATCACACCCATAATGAACTATGCTCATAGTCATACAATCAAGTAAAGGGTTCATGGCATGTAATTGTTCATACATACTCATTTTTATTAGGTTTGATTTACATTTCCTTATTCACATACGTGCATGCATACAATGAAGAAATTAACTGGCATATATCACAGAACAGGAAGTCAATCCATCACCTACCTCGAAACTAAGCTTAAATCCTCCAAAGACACTTGAGCCTTCCCTTTCAAGATTCTTTCCACTTGTTCTTGGTCTAAAAGAAGTAATTTAACGCAAGGATCAATAAACGGGGCCTAATTTACCCAGATAATAATCAAACTATCAATCCTAGGCCAAACCCAATATCCCAATACTCAATTAGGGCTTCTTCCACCATTAACTTCAGGCTAAAACCGCCCCCCAATGATCATTACCCAAGATTCTAAATTCTAACAATCAAATTACGGAATAGGGGAGTAATAATCTTACTTTAGAGCTAGAATTCTTGGAAAACTATTAAGAACATCTCTGGGTCGTCTCCTAGCTTTCATTCTCCCTTTCTTTTCTTTTTACTATTATTGTTTTGTTCAGCAATTCTTTTCTTCTCCGCAATAGCCCGCTGCTTCGGGCTATGTGTTAGGCTTACCTACTGGTGGGACATAGTATATGCCATCATGACCTAATATTTTTGGGTCGTGACAATTATTATTATTATTATTATTTTCATTATCATTATCATCATTAGTATTATTATTATTATTAATATTATTATTATTATTATTATTATTATTAATATTATTATTAATTAATATTAATAGTCATAACAAGCATTAAAAATATGAAAACCTATCATTTTTATGACAAAATTTCCATAATAGACAACCAATCCCATGAAACTCCTAGTATCAGTTGGAGATTTGGGTTTAGGCCAATTCTACACTGCCTCTATTTTCTGCGTATCAACTCTAATTCCATCACCGAAAACAATGTGACCTAAGAATGCCAGAGACTCAAGCCAGAACTCTTACTTAGAGAACTTAGGATATAACTTCTTATCCTTTAGAGTTTGTAGAACTATTCTAAGATGACTAGGACGATCTTCCTCATTCCTTGAATATATTAGAATGTCAACAATGAATACAATAACAAACATATCTAAATAAGGCCAGCTTGAATACTCTATTCATAAGGTCCACGAATGCTACAGGTGCATTGGTAAAATTGAATGACATGACCAGAAACTCATAATGACCATAACGGGTCTTGAATGATAGCTTTGGAATATCACACTCCCTTACTTTCAACTGATGGTAGCCTGATATGAGGTCTATCCGAGAAAAACACAAGGCACCCTAAAGTTGATCGAAAATATCATCAATTCTAGGAAGAGGATACTTGTTCTTGATGGTAACTTTATTCAATTGACAGTAATCTATACACATTCTAAGAGAACCATCTTTCTTCCTCACAAATAGGACCAGAGCACCCCAAGATGAGACACTTGGTCGAATAAAACCTCTCTCTAAAAGACCTTTCAACTGTTCTTTTAGCTCTTTCAACTCTGCTGGTGCCATTCTATATGAAGGAATAGATATAGGACGAGTATCTGGAAGAATATATATACCAAAGTCTATCTCTCACAGGAGGAACTCCGGGAAGATCATCTGGAAATACTTATGGAAACTCTTTTACTACTGGAACTGACTGAATAGGAGGTCTCTAACACTGCAGTCATTAACTCAGACTAGGTGATAGACAACCTTTAGAAACAAGCTTCCTAGCATTATCGTATGAAATAAAATGACCTTTAGGCACTGCTGAACTGCTCTTCCACTCTATAATCGGTTCACTGGGAAACTAGAATTTGATGACTCGAGTTCTACAATCTATTGATGCATAATAGGCATGAAGCCAGTTCATACCTAGAATGACAACAAAATCTACCATGTATAACTCAAATAAGGTAGTCATGGTACTCTTGTGATTTACGAAAATCGTACAATCACGCTAGACTCTCTGAGCTAGAATAAACTTACCAACAATTGTAGAAACACTGAAGGGCTCAAGAAGTTGCTCAGGAAGAATTTCAAAATTCATCACAACGAAAGGAGATACAAAAGATAAACTCCCTCCTGGATCTATCAAAGCATAAACATTAAAGTTAAAGACTTGGATCATACCAGTGACAACATCTGGAGAATCCTCTTGCTCTTGGCGACAAGTGAAATTATAAAGACAGTTTCCTCCTCTGCCTTCTCCTTATAGATGTAGCTCTTTTTGGTGGAGTAATTGAAGAAGACTGGGATCTATTTCCCCCATTACAATTTCCCTGCTTGTTCTTGGGACACTCTCTCATAAAATGCATGTTTGGATCACACTTGAAATAACCACTAGAGCCATCACGACACATCCCTGAGTGGTTCCTACAACAGTTAGCACATGAAAGTGGCTTACTGCCCCCTTGTTCCATACTACCTTGATAATAGATAGGTTTAGCTCTTGAATTCTGACTATTGTACTCACATTTGCTCTTTTGTGCAGGTGCACTAGCAGATGAAGAGCAGGTCCTTTTTATTTCGGTTGCAAGGAAGACCGGTTCACATTACTCTTTTGCTGCCCGAACTCATTTCCTGATGTCTTAGACCTCTTATTCTTAAAATCTTCTGTATCCCTCAGCTTGTCCTCCTCAACTTGTTGCACATAGATCATTAGCCTAACTATGTCCATAACCCCTATCAGCATAGCTGCCTTGCTTTCCTTTCTTGACATGTGAGACAACCCAACAACGAATAAACTCATCATGCTCCTCATGTCAGCAACCAAATCCGGAGCATAGCAAGAAAGTTGTGTGAACTTCAGACTGTACTCATAAACACTCATTGATTCCTGATTAAGGGTAAGGAATTATTGTACCTTTTCTTTCCCTCAGTTCACGAGAAAGAAACGCCCAAGAAGGCCTTCTCAAAACAAGCCCAACTCACAATTGGTGCATCCTCAACCCTACTCTTTTTCCATTGATCGAACCATATCCTAGGAACAATCTTCGGTTGATATGCAACTAGTTCTACTCTTTCGCCATTAACAACATGCATTATCTCAAAAACTTTCTGAAGCTCTTCAACAAAGTTCTCCAGATCCTCAGTTACACTTCAACCTATGGAGCTTGGAGGATTCATTCTTAAGAACTCATGGACCCTAGACGTATCAGCCACTTTCTGACGATTCTCTCTTTGATGCCCAGCTTGGTTGGTCACAACCTGGCTCAACATTCGGATAGCCTCACAAAACTTTGCATTGGTGACCTCTCCTTGGGGTTGCATTTCTGGTGCATTGGGTACCTGTTAATCCTATGGTTCAACATTCCTTCTAGTGGGATGACCTCTCAAAGCCCTTTGTGGAGGCATGATCTAAAAGAAACATGCAAGCACGAATTAGAAGAAACTTTTATAAGTATACACTCTATCACACGAGATAAGTATGAAAGAAGTGAGATAGTTGCTAAAATGTTCCAGCCTCCTAATTATAGATATGGCACGCTTCACACCGATAACTAGGACTCTACAGACATGACGTCATAGACTCTGTTGGATTCTTGAACCTTATACTCTGATACCAAGTTGTCACTCCATGATCCTATACCCCAAGTGTGGCTGGCACTTGAGAACCATTGATGGCTCCAAGCGAACCCTTGGCCTATCTTAACTCTTAGTGGAAGATTTCCATCATGATAACATACTTAAAAAAAAGTAAACTGAACTGCTCAATAGATAACTTAGAATGTATTAAATCACATTCAACTTAGCCAAAGTTGCAACTCAAGATTCAACATAAGACAATAACAAGATAGTGACAAATGGACTAACTAATTGTCTATGAAGCCTCTAATAACTGAGATGGATGTTGGGACAAGATCCACGATATCATAATAAACTAAAATACTGAAAAGCAATAAAAAGGGGATCCTCCAGAAGCAAAAAGGCTCCCCAACAAACTCTTAAGCACAATTAGAATCAACGATGCGCTGGATGCTAATCCTAGTTACCTATATCTGTAACATAATAAGATGTAGGACAACTGGCATTAGTTCATTGAATGTATGAGCATATGAGGGAAATTATAAAACACGACATAAACTTGAAAGGAACTGAAAGAATATACTTGGGCTCAACTTAACTCAATTAACTCATTTCAATATAAAGCAATAATGTGAATGCAACATAAAAAAACTTTTTAAACATGGATAACAACTATGTATATTTAGAAATGCAGTAAAAACTCTGTATGTATGCAAAGATACAAATGAACTTTGTATGTATATAAAAATACAATCAACTCAATTTATATAAGAATAAAAAATATACTTCTGTGGGAGTGACAACCATCACTTTAAAGCTATGTGATGATACATTATTTTGCCTCACACTGCCAGAGACGTCCTATACCTTGCCAAGGGCATAGAACCTAATTCACTAAGTTGATGCACTAATCTATGCTAAAAAGCACTAAGGAATCATCTAAAAAGTATGACCCTTTTAAACCCATGATGGCCACATAGTTTATGGGGGCTTGGAGTTGTCTGAACTCTCCCCCATATTGGTGCTCAATACTACTACCAAAACATACTAGCTCTTATGTTTAAAAACATAACTTCTTTCTATGGTTTGAGATAATTGCTCCAAAACTTAGCTCAAAGGTTCTCTTGGAAATCAAAGTTTCCTCTCTTGCTTAATTGTGAAAGCATTTACTCATTGGTAATACATAGTCCCGACATACTCTTTTGAAGTAATGAACTTCAGTCTTTACTCTTTACTTAACTCAAAACTTAAGTCTTAAAACAAAGTTAAAACATTTGTAAAAGACTTATGGAAGACTCTATGAACTTCTCTCAAAACTTCAGTCTTAACTTCCTTGAATTTGAATTTTAGAATAAAGGATTGTGATTTGTGATAGGAAAGATCTCATGATGTTTAGGAGTGTTTTAGATAGTTAAACATTAGAAATGATCAAGAAATCACTGTCTGGATGCAAGTCCGCGATGCGGAGATGCATTTTCATATTTGGTCGCGAAATAAATTTTGAGGCAGAACTGTCAGTGAACACTCCACAACGCGGAGAAAAGTTTTGGGAAAAGATGGGGCAGGTCTGCGACGCGGATTGGGACACTAGTTTTTCCGGACTTTTTCCTTCTTCATTTTCTAGCCCCAATTCAAGTAAATTCGATTCCTTTTCTCCAATTCTCTTTAGATTCAAATACTCAGTGTATGTACACAAGAATCTAACTTAAATAACTCTAATAATTGGCACTATAATCTCAATAAACTCCTCAATCTCATCCCACTTCTAAAAAGAAATGAAATTCAAGAACACATATCAAGAACATTCAAACTTTCAACTTTTTATGAAGAATTCACATTAAATTAAACATGTTTGGCACGTGGGTGAATGGACCCAATGCTTTGTGAACTCACATACCTCGTAGGATTGAATCATTGGCAAAATCCACACTCAATTCCTCAAGAAATCGATGAATCCTTGCTTCTTCTCCTCTTTTCTCATCTTTTTTTCTCTTCTCTCAAAACCCTAACTCTTTTGATGAAGCAAAAACTGGACCAAATCAGTTTAGACCCCAACTTAATTACCAAAAACAAAATTAAATAATTGGGTAGCGAAAAGACCACAATATCCTTCCAAAATCTGGTTTTGATTTTTCTTATCCAGAAAGCCCAACTTCAAAGGGGCATATCTCTCTCATACATACTAGAAAATGGCCAAATTTAGTATCCTGTAGCACATCTAACTTATTATGAGCTAGGAGTTATGGTCGTTTGAAGTTGACCCAAAACTCATACTTAGCTCAACTTTGTCAAATTTTACAAATTTGCTTATTTTCAAAAATGTTTCTTTCAAATTTTAGTTCTTTCTAGTTTTTTCAAGTAGCGAGTTGTTACAATGATCCTCGGAGGTCATTCTGTGGTTTTGGATGTTTTTACCATTTTCCCCTTCACGTAGCTTTATTACGGGCTTTGGTGTGATGCTAGGTTGGGTAACATGCTTCTCGAGGTGTTTGGTTAGGTTTTTGTGTTTGGAGGCTTTAAGCTTGAAAGAGTTGACTTTAGTCAACATTCAGAGATTTTGACGTCGTACCAAAATTCCTTCAACTCCATCAGTTTTAGAGTTTTGCCTAAAAGTTGACTTTGTACAACTTTCTTGGTAAACATGCTTGGAATGTAATTCCATTAGCACAGTTAGCTCCAAAGTTCTAAGTTTTATCTAGAACGACCTTTTGTTTAGTTCCCGATGCCATCAGGTTGAGTTTTGAGCTTTAGGTTTTTTATTTGTGGTTTATTGTGAAGTGTTGACATCGGTAAAAAATTTAACAAAATGAACTCGGATGACTGTTTTGTCAATCTCATTGAGTCCAAATGTCATTTCCAAGTTGTTTGTACTTTTGGATTGCATCGATTTTACTTTAAATGAATTATGAGGGCTTGTTTGAAGTTTTTGACACGTGGTTCATTTTTTAAAATTTGGTGTTTGATGAGACATATTTAGAGTACTCTTGACCGCATAAGCGAAGTACTCTTAAGAGACCAAGAGTTCGTTTCAGCCATTGGCATAAATGGAGTGGGGGGCGCTTAAGCGACAACCCTTGACTTTTGCGAAGGACACTTAAGTGTCCAAGTATAAACTTAATAGAAGTGTACAACTTATGCAGGGATCGCTTTTGCACAGCATTGGCCGATTAAACAAATTTTTGGCCATTAAGTGAAGGGTGCCTTTTAAAAGTGCTCTGCTTTAGCGAACATTTGCCGGCTTTTGTGAAGATTTATGGGATTTAATATCTTTTTCAACCATTGTTCTAAAAATCTTAAAACCCATTAAAGATAGGCTCGACTTCTGGCGATTTTTCCCATTGACCTTCTTCAGTGATTCCAAGGTAATTCTCCTCCTCCCTCTTTCCTTTACTTTTTTATGGCTTTAACTCCACAATGCAACTCCTTTTGGGTCTTCAAATTATTGATTTCTTAATCTTTAAAATTTGGTATATTGATCATTTGAGGTGGGAATTGAGTCCTGTTTGCACCCATCTTTTGGGAATGTGATCCTCATTCCGGAGAGGACATTATGATGGTATCCTTTTTGTAATTTGGTTGTGTCGATTTGTGGGCTGGTTTTTAGCCTAATTGTTTGTCCAAATTTCTGGTTAGTGATATGTCTATCTTTAGATACATATTAACTTGCTCGTCTTGTTCTTGATAGCTTGACAGTAGTCCAAGACATTTCTAAAGGGGAGATGGCACCCGAGTGAAGGTCTAAGTGAGGGTAGGCTACGATCTACTACTTGATTCATTGATTGAGCATTCTAAGATGAAGTTTAGTATTTATTGGATGTATTTTGGGATTATGTGTAGCAGGTTTAGATTTATCTCCCTTATTCATATTTCTTGATTCAAGCTTCAACCTTAGGCTAGTAAGAATTGTGTAATCCTTAGTTTAGGTTGGGGATTATTTGCTTGTACCATAGTTTTGTACTTTGGATCTTATTAGAGTCGTTCCATAGTGCCTTATTGGTTTTCAGTTTGAGTAGTACTCTTGAATGAGTTTTGGTTTACCATTAGATTTTATAGCTCCTTCTTGGAAGTGGTTCTCATAACTAGTTTCCTCTGCTAGTGCAGAGACTGTGAGATTGTGTGGCTTTTGGGGTATTTCTTTGGTTGGACATGTACATGTGTTTAGGTTCCTATCCCATTGTTAGCTTTGGACCCTCCGATTCTTATGGTTATCGTATGATGGAGTTAGTTGTGCTTGCGCCTCTTTTTAGTGGCTTCTTAGGTACATTAGTTCTTCTGTACTTATTTGACTTATTGACTCCTCGTAAACACTCTTATTGCTTGTTCAGAGTTGTTTCATTCACTTGTTATCTCTATTTCTTACAAGACAGGTTACCTACAAAGGGTATTGAATTGGGGCATGAGTATTGAACCGAAATAGGCTTTCTGTAATGCTACCTTGGAAAATAGAGATCACCTATTTGTCCAATGCCCTTTTCCTAGTTCTATTTTGTATCAAATATGTTTCTGTTTCAAAAGAACTATATAACAATGAGTGATCTACCATACCTGGAGAGCCTAGAACTAGAAATTTTTCAAAAGAGTACATGTACAAGCAACTGATATATACATACAAATTGTCTACAAACTAGCACTTATAACAACGGTTCCATCTGTATCTACAATAGGTTAACCCTTTATTGCTAAAGATTAATTGTTTTCAACCGTCCAAAAATTTCACCAACAAATAAGAGCCACTATAATTTCACAATTTAAAATGTCACACTACTGAGAGACAAATGATTCAAAGACTAACTTTGTCACAACCATAGCATTTGGAAAAGGAAAAGAAGAGTCCAAGCTACTCTTCCTACTTCACCCTAAAAACTCAAAACAGGGGCCTTATCGTGATAAAGCTATAAACAAAAAGTCAATAGAAAAATCAACATCCAACAGTCGCATTAAGTCAACTACATATTCTTACGGGCTCTTTAAAACTAGAGCTGACATACATACAAATGTAAAAAACTAAAACTAACATAAGAAGTTGAATTGTACCTCAACTATAAATATGAAAGATTTCAAGTCAACTAGACATCAACATCATGATACAAAAGTATATATCTATATATTTAGATGGGAGGTATAATTCTATTCAGATATGGAAGTGGATAGCTAAATCAATGAAGATTATGACACCGAAAAAAATCATCAGTTCTGTTTTTAGTACTTTTTAGGATAAGAGAATCTACTCTCTAAAATTTTTTGTCGACCATAGAAAAACGATTAAGGACCAGCTTACTAAGGGATATCATCTTCAATTATGTTTGTATTCTCCCTATAAGCAAGAAAATTCAGCAGCACTTTTGTACCTGGCTAGCATTGAAGAATATGAAGTAGAAGAAGAATAAACGTCATACGTTGATTTTTTTTTTTTGGAAAATGAACGATTGAAAAGTTTCATATCTTCTTGTGGTGATTGAGCACCCAATGATGATACATGTCAACATTCAATTGATGTCCATGGTACATATGATTAAGTCGTCCAAGAATATCATTTGTAACTTCTCTGTGTATAGTTACTTTTTATTGTTATAATTTCTCCACCATCTTTTGATGCATCCTCTCTTCTATTTCCTCCATTTTTTTCATCATGTTATCGTTAGCACTTCAATAACATTCAGAATGCACTTTCCTTTTCAAATTAGTTTTGGTAACTCCTCGCCCGTACAATCTCAGGCACCTTGGGTGTTCATGTCCCATGACTGTTGTAAATGCATCAAATGATTGATTGTCATCTTCATTCTGTTGACTTTGCAGTTTCTCCATTTCAGCCTACAAATCAAATTCAAATAAATAAAATCAAGTATCAAAGAACAAATAAAGGATCTTAACAACCTCATAATCAAATAAAATTCATACAATTTTACTAATCGTATCTTCGTTGGAGTCCTTGTATACTCGACCATGTTTTCTTGATCTTGTAGCCACAAAGAATTCTTTAGCTGACAGCTCATCGGTGCTTTCCTTCTCTTTTTCCTAATTACATAAAAGTTGGTATAAAGATCATTCTATGGAAATAAGTTTATATTTAATGATTAAGGGGAGAGCATACAAAATTATTGCATGTCACAGCAAAACTTGTTTTACCAGCAGTATGTGGATTCATCAATTTTTTTTGGTTTTTGGCATTTGTTTCGCTCATTTTCTACAAATAAATGAGCCAGTAAAATCTATTGTCGTAGGCCTAATTTCTAGAAGTGTATGTTAAAAGTCTTCCTTATTAATGTATAAGCCTTATTAGATCCCGGTGCCACAGTGTCCTTTGTAACACCTTATGTGGCTATGAAATTTGACATGCTCCCTGAAGTGTTATTACAGCCTTTTTCGGTTTCTACCCCGGTTGGTGACTCAGTAGTGGCTAAGAGGGTTTATATAAGTTGTCCCATTTCCTTGTCTCATAGAGTTACCTTGGTGGATTTGGTGGAGTTAGACATGTTAGATTTTGATGTGATTTTGGGTATGGATTGGTTACATACATGTTATGCCTCTATCGATTGTAGAACTCGGGTGGTAAAGTTTCAATTTCCGAATGAATCTATTTTAGAGTGGAAGGGAGTAAATTCAATGCCAAGAGGTCAATTTGTGTCCTACCTTAAAGCTAGAAAGTTGATTTCCAAAGGGTGTATTTACCATATTATTAGAGTGAGGGATGTTGAATTCGAAAACCCTTCTCTAGAATTGGTTCCCGTAGTTAATGAGTTTCTGGAAGCTATTTCGAATGATTTGCCCAGGTATTACTGTCGAGCGGAAAATAGACTTTGGTATTGACCTTCTTTTGGATATGCAACCTATCTCTCTATTCCTCCTTATATAATGACTCCAACAGAGTTGAATGAGTTGAAAGATCAATTAAAGGATTTGGTAGAACAGGGTTTTATTCAATCAAGTATCTCTCCATGGGGTTCTCCGGTGTTGTTTGTTAGAAAGAATGATAGGTCTCTTAGAAAGTTCATCGATTATCGCTAGTTGAATAAAGTGACCATCAAGAACAAGTATTCCCTTCCAAGGATTGGTGACTTGTTTGACCAACTTCAAGGGGCTAGTTATTTCTCCAAGATTGATCTTCGTTTGGGTTATCATCAATTGAGGGTGAGAGGGGTTTATATTCTCAAGACGGCTTTCCGGACAAGATATGGTAACTATGAGTTCCTAGTAATGTCCTTTGGTTTGACTAACGCTCCGGGGGCGTTCATAGACTTAACGAATAAAGTGTTTCGACAATATCTTGATATGTTTGTGATCGTGTTTATTGATGATATTTTGATCTATTCAAGGAGTGAGAATAAGCATGTTGACCATTGGAGAGTTGTGTTGCAAGTTCTTAAGGACCATCAACTTTTTGCAAAGTTTATCAAGTGTGAATTTTGGTTAAGGTTCATAGCATTCCTTGGTCATATTGTGTCAAGCAAAGGTGTTGAGGTAGATCCTAAGAAGCTGGATGTCATCAAGAGTTTTCCTAGACCTCTATCTCCGACAGATATTAGAAGCTTCTTAGGTCTAGCCGGTTACTATAGAAGATTTGGTAAGGGGTTTTCCTCCATTGCTTCTCCTTTGACGACCTTGACTCAAAAGAAAGCTAAGTTTGTGTGGTCGGAAGCTTGTGCAAAAAGTTTCCAAGTGTTGAAAGATAGACTCACCTCCGCTCCGGTGTTGACTGATAAGTCCACGATTTGGACTCATTTAGGGCTATATTTTGATCGATTTAGTGTCCTCAAATGCATATTCTGTCTCAATAAATGATGAAAATCCTTAAGGTTTAGGTATTTGAGTTGAGAGACAAAGCATGGATGCTATCAAGCAAAAAAAAGGAACAAGGCGGCTGAAAGAACGAAGAAATGAAGGCTTGAGGATCACCTAATGCATTAGGCGAGTCGTCGAATGGCCTTAACCTCGCCCAAAGTTCCAGTGTGCTTACCTTTGAACGAAAAGATCAAGTTGGCGATGAAAGAGAGCAGTCGGCGCGTCGCCGAACAGTTTCGCAAAGCAACACCATTTCGCCCAATGATGCAAAATGCGAAGATGTTGAAGGCAAAAGCTGAAAGATGATGAACCAGACCAAAGGGCGGATCGCCGAGTGCATCGGCGATCCCGACTAACTGCGTCGAGTGGTCCTTTTCAACACAAATTTTTGAAAATGATAAATACCCATTTAAATTTGTATCATAGTATCAAGTTGTAGCGAATTATTACTGATTTTTAGACTATTTTAGTTTTGCGTTCTTAGTGTTTTTAGGAGACATTGTTCTTGAGCTTTGAAAATTTTAAGGTTTTCAATTCCAACAAATTGGAAGTGGGTCTTGAAGAATCTTCATCCTTGACGTGTTTAAAGACATTATTTATCAATAGCATGTACCCGATTTCTTATTTGAGCCTATATTTCTATCACATCCCAAAAATCACGTCTCCTTAATTTGTATCCTTGTTTTTTCCATTTTTGTTCACTAGTTATAGACAAACCACCCATTTGATAATTGACATGCGTGTCATTTCTTGAATTTATTATGTTTTTACTCGTAAATGTTTATAGCTATGATTGATTAGAACATAATTTTACCTTTCTACTTGATTCTCGACTACTAACTGCTCCCTTGGGACTAAACCCCAACCTATTCGGTTGGGTTATTTTAGTACATGCGATTGTTGACACTTGAATTGGAAGTTGTGTCTTTGATTACGTCAAACATCAAAATGGCGCTGCTGGTGGGGAGTGGTGTTAGTTGAGAATTTTTAGTTAAGTAGAATTTTTTTTCTTGTTAATTATAGTTCTACATACTTAATTTCTAGTTTTGTTTTTGCTTGATTGTGTTGAAAATAGGAAGTGTGAGCATAAATGGTAGCAATGACAGCCAAGTAGGCCATCAAGACGACATCAGAAACCTCAACAATGTATACTAGCCTCATGCTAATGACCCCCATCTCATGGGCGGTATGGGTGCCATTCCCTTACCTCCGGCAAAATGGAATGTGGTATTTCACATCACGAGTACTATGTTGCAACTCTTGCAACTAAAGGGGCTTTTCAGTGGTTTGGCTCATGATGATCCCCATGATCACATTAGAAACTTAGTGGCTGTATGTGGACTATTCTCCTTTAAGAATAGAGCCTAAGAATCGGTTCGGTTGAGGTTATTCCCGTTCTCGTTGATGGATGAGGCGTGCAAGTGGCTGGCTGAATTGCCATGTGAATCAATCACTTCGTGGGAGGAGTTGGTCACCGCATTTCCAGTGTGAATTTTCCCTCCCTCGAAGATGATGACTCTTCAGGACAGTAATCAGAGCTTCAAGCGTCAAGAAGGAAAGCATATCCATGAAGCATGGCTGCGATTCAAAAAGTTGGTGCTTCAAACCCATGGCTTACCTGATAACGTGTTACTGCAGTATTTCTATCGGAGTCTAATTTCGGTAAATAAGGGTGTTGCTGACCAACTCTCTTCGGGGGGGTTGATGCAGCAACCTTATGTGATAACTGCTCAGCTCTTAGATGGCATGACTACCACAAACAGGGCATGGTATACCCGTGAAGACCAGGTCTCCCCTCTCACATTCAAGTTAACTAAGGAACAAATAGAGAAGGACCAAGAGAGGGACCAAAACATGGACAAGATCATGACGCAACTTGATATTTTGTCTAAAAATGTGATGGGAGCTGGTGCTCATAGTGTTAATGTCGTGGGTGTTGGGTGTGCTAATCTGGATGAGTTCAAGTTTGAAGCTTTGTATAATGAAGAGGTAAATTTCCCTAGCCAATCGAGGAGATGGTTATCATTCAAACTACCCGAGGTAGGGTGGTAACCAAGGTTGCACTAGGGATGAAGGTTGGAAGGATCAAGATCTTCAATGGAGGGACCGTAATTTGAATTGGAAGGATGGGGAGAAGGAAAGGTATGTGCCTCCCCATGAGCGCCAAAAGCCAAAGGATTTGGAAGGTCGTAGGTTTGAGGATATGCTCTCTCGTATCCTCATCAAAGTTGAAGGGTCAGACAAAATTTTAAAAGAAGTGAAATAAGATGTTTCTACCCTTAGCCAGACCGTCACCTCCCACTTAGTGTCGATCAAGCAGTTGGAGATCCAAATGGGTCATATATCGTCTCATCTTAACCCGAGATAGCAGAGGGGTTTGACTAGTGACACTATGGCTAACCCTAAGAATGAGGTTTGAAGGTTGATTTGCGTCGTGCCACGACGTTAACTAAGGCGCTTCTTGGGAGGCAACCTAAGTTTTTTTATTTGTTTTTCTTTCTTTGTTTGGAATAATGGTGTGTTGGTGGTGCAGGTTAACATGTGAAAAGTGTTGGAACAAAGGAAATTGGTGAGGAAATGGTCCAGTCGATGCATCATCGAAAGGGTCGACGACCCGATTTAGATCGCTATTGGACTCAAGAAAAATTTAAGTTGGAATCTGTAACTATCGGTGAAAACCAGGAAATTATTGGCGAGTCGCCGACCTAGTCGCCGACCCTGATATAGTCAGTCATTTGGAACTCCAAATCAACTGGAAGTTCTGTAAAATTTAGCGAGGTAAAGGTCTACTAGGCGCTTCACCGAGCGAATCAGCGAGTAAGACTAATGTCACAGAATGGACGAGAACTAGATGGTTGTTAACGCCAAGAGGTTATACTTTTCAAAATCCTTAACCTTCCCACTCTTTAACTCTTCACAAACTTACACCTGCACATTATTCTCTATATTTTTGCATTCTCTAAGTGTTTTAGTCATTGATTTGTGCTCGGAGCTTGGATTACATTGCTGCTTAGTGATTTAATCTTAATTTAGTCGACATTAAAGGTTGGTGTCCCAATTCCCGAGTTCATTTTTAACATTTTTGACTCTTATGCAATTATTTTTATCGTGTTGTCGTATGCTGAACCTATCTAATAAGAGTAGTTTACTTAAAGGCTAGTTTTAATTCAAATATCTTTCCCAAAAAGTATATATAGTTGAAATCTAGAAATTTCGTGAGTTAAAGTGAATTAAATGTTTAGGGGTTGTGCCTGCATATTGAGGGGTGATATGGGTCTAGTCTTAATTTGAGTTGGGCATGCTTTGATTTTATTTTCAGGGGTTGCGAGGTTGGATTCGAGAAGTTGGATTGAAAATAGGGACGTTGGGTCATTTGGTGAGTTGGGTCGAGCTCGCCGAACCACTTAGCGCTTTGCCTAATCTCCCCATCTCTCCCTTAATATTATTCTCCATAAGTCACTGGGTTCTATAATTCTTGGCGAGAAGACTGAGGTCGCCAAAGGCACTCGGCGACTCATCGATAGTTTTCTTTCTCGTCCTTTATCTATTCTCCTGAATCCATTTTGCAGTATAACTTTTAATAGACTAACCCTTGTTAGCCGAAAGCTGTTGGCGATTCACCAAGTGGGTAGCCAAGTGGCGATTCTCTGTGCTTTTGTTAAAGTCTTATAACTTTTTCTCAATGAGTTGTAGACATGGCCAAACCCAAGGTTGCAGGAAGAAACATGCCCCTCTGAAGGAAAGCGAAGATGTTTGCACCTCATGAGGATGCAACTGGATTTAGAAGCAAGGTCACCAAACCTCCCACAACTGGTGGGAGAGGAAGGGGCAATAAGTCTATGTCTGGTAGGGAGACTACTCCTCAACACCCCAATATTCCTTCATGGGGTGTTGAGGAGTAGTCTCCCTACCAGACAAATGCATTTTCTGTCTCAATAACTGATGTAAATCCTTAAGTTTTAGGTATTTGAGTTGAGAGACAAAGCATAGATGCTATCAAGCAAAAGAAGTTACAAGGTGGCTGAAAGAACGAAGAAATGAAGGCCTGAGGATCGCCTAATGCATTAGGCGAGTCGCCGAATGGCCTTAACCTAGCCCAAAGTTCTAATGTGCTTAGCCTTGCAGGAAAAGATCAAGTTGGCGATGAAAGGGAGCAGTCGGTGCGTCGTCGAACAGTTCCGCGAAGCAACACCATATCACGTAATGATTCAAAATGCAAAGATGCTGAAGGCAAAACCTGAAAGGTGATGAACCAGATCAAAGGGCGGATCGTCGAGTGCATTGGCGATCCCAACTAACTGCGCCAAATGGTCTTTCGCAACACATTTTTTCAAAAACTATAAATACCCATTTAAATCTATAGCTTAGTAACAAGTTGTAGGGAATTATTACCAGTTCTTATATTTCAAAAACTATAAATACCCATTTAAATATTGAGCTTTGATGATTTTGAAGGTTTTCAATTCCATGAAATTGGAAGTGAGTCTTCAAAAATCTTCATCCTTGATGTATTTAAAGACAATATTTATTGCACCCTTTTGATAGAAACACTTATCGGTATCGATTTCTATCTCTTCTTCATGTCTAGCTAAAACTCCAATTCTTGAGGTGTGATTATGTGAATATGGGTTGAATTTACTTTTAGGTGTTGCTAATTAATAGTTAATTTGCTATTTAAATGTGATTTCATTCAGTAATTATGTATGAACTTAATAAAATTGTAGATGCAAATATGATTTCATCTTCATGTCTTTAGCTTGTTCGAGAGAAAGGTCTTATGACCAACACTACTGAATCAATAGCTGGTGGTTATTGGGTCGTTGTGGGTTCAGCTCGAGAGAGTGAATCCTAGACCTTCTACCACACATTCAGCTCAAGAGAGTGAATGGACTAAGGCAAAGGCTGGGCATAATTGCGGTTTATTAATGTTCGAGAAAAACCAATTTGATTTGGGGTAAGTTGCTCGGGAGAGAATTTACCCACTAAAGTCCAGCTTAGTTACAAATTTACAACGATTTACTATTAATAGCATGTACCCGATTGTTTATTTGAGCCCATATTCCTGTCACATCCCAAGAAACCCGTCTCCCTAATTCGTATCCTTGTTTTTTCTATTTTTGTTGACTAGTTATATACAAACCCCCTATTTGATAATTGACATTCGTTTCATTTCTTGAATTTATTATGTTTTTACTCGTAAATGTTTATAGCTATGATTGATTAGAACATAATTTTACCTTTCTACTTGATTCTCGACTACTAACTGCTCCATTGGGACTCGACCCCAACCCATTCGATTGGGTTATATTACTACACACGATCATTGACACTTGAATTGGAAGTTGTGTCTTTGATTATGTCAAACATAATTGACCTGACTGGAAGGAACAAATGTCTTTGTGGTGTATTGTGATGCCTCTAGAGTTGGGTTGGGATGTGTACTTTTGACAAATGGTAAAGTGATTGCCTACTTATGTTTGCATAATCAAGACACAACTTCCAATGCAAGTGTCTACAATCATACAATAGTAAAGTAACCCAACCAAGGGTTGGGGTCGAGTCTCAAGGGAGTGGTTTCGAGAATTAATAGACAAAAAAATTTTTAGTTCATATTAGTCATAGCTAAAAACATTATCGAATAAGAGCATGTTAAATCTAAGGGGTGACACAGTAGTAGCAATTAACAATGGGGGTTTGTCACAAGTAAACAAAAACAACAAAAATGCGAAGAGTACTAATCTAAGAGATGGAATTCTTGGGATGTGATAGGAATACAGGATAAACTAAACTGTTGGTTACATACTTTTGATAATATATCTGTTGAGTATTTGTGATTAGGCTAGACTATAGTGGGGGTAAATTCTCTCTTGAGTAACTTACCCCGAATCAACTCGATTTCTCTCAAACACCGATTTGCCGCATGAAGAACAACCTTCGCCTTAGCCCACTTTCTCTCTCGAGATGAGTGTGTGGGAGAAGGACTAGGGTTCACTCTCTCGAACTGAACCTCATGTCGACCCAATCCTACCGACCATCAATTTAATAGTATTAGTTTTACGACCTCTCTCTCGAGCAAGCCAAAAACACAAAGATGAAATCATATTTGCAACTACAATTTCATTAAGTTACACCACAACTACTAAACGAAATGACATCTAAACAACAAATAAATCCTCAACAAGCAAGACACAATAGATAATCTAACCTATATTCACAAAATCACACCCTAAGAATTGGGGTTTTAGCTTGACATGTAAAAGAGATAGAAATTTATACCAATATGAGTTTGCATTCAAATGGGTATGAAGATTTAAGTCTCAAAACAAGCAAAGAGTGAAGAATCCACAAGACCCAAGTTCAAATTCTTGGAGTTGAAACCCTTTGAATCTTCAAGTTCTTCAAAACCCTCTCTAAAATTAGAACTCAAAATATTATGTTAAAAATTTTATATTAAAAATCTGATATTAAGCTACAACTCTCAACGAATATTTATAGTTTTAAAAAATTTGTGCTATAACGGATCATTTGGTGTCGTTAGCCGAGATCACCAATCAACTCGACAATCCGCCCTTTGGTTGGTTTCATCGTCGTGTTTTGGATCATTGGGCGACGTAGTATTGCTTCGCGAAACTGCTCGGTTACAGGCCAACTTCTCCATTTCACCGGTGATTTGATCCCATCTTTCAGGGCTCAGCACACTAGAACAAAAGGCGAGGATAAGACCTTTCTGAGATCTACATTTCTTCGTTCTTCAGCTACCTTTTTCCTTTTTGCTAAGTAGTGTCCATGCTTTTCCTCCAATTCCAAATACCTGGAACTTAAAGGTTTTCATCATATATTGAGATAAAATATGCATTTGAGGACACTAATTCTATCAAAATATAGCCCTAAACGAGTTCAATTTGTGGACTCATCAATACCCCCAACTTAAACGTTTGCTTGTCCTCAAGCAAACTCAAGTTCAGCCATTCAAAAAGGGTGTCTCGAACAGTGCTACACAAGACTCAATCATGAATGCACACAACAAGACTCAATTTACTTATGCAAAGATCAAATGTGCACTCAAATATTCAAGTTGTGACTCACCAATATCAAAGCATCTCATTCTCACAATACTTGCTTCAAATGCAAGTTCAAGCTCAACCAAAGTGTTCAAATGCCCTCACACAAGGAATGATTCCACATTCACAATCATAGGTTTAATCATTTATAGTTTCGGAATCAAATGCAACGCTCACTCTCAGAAGGAAGAACAGAATGCATGCTTTCACCCATAGGTTTGCTCGTATTTTCCAATCAATATTTGTTGTGGCTTACTCAAGATCAAAAAGGTCTTCCAAGGCTTGTAATGGGGCTGAGCGCAAAAGTATGGTCATTTAGGCTCAGTGACTTTCATCGTCATTAAATGTGGTGCTCACAACCTATTCCTTCATTATTCTATTTAGTGATCATAAGTCATCATATTATTCACTTTCCATGGATTGTTTGGAAACCCCATTTCTTTTGTACTTTATTCCACAACTTTCTTTTTCATTCCTTTTCTTTTTTGTTCTCTTTTCTCTTTGTATATATATTTTATGGAGAGGTTCCATTTTTCTAAAAACCATGGGTAAGAGGGACTTTCTAGCACTTTTTCATTTGCTTTCTCTTGTCAGCACACCCCAACTTAGGCTTTTGGCCTAAGTTGGCTATTCAACTAACCACAACTTCATGAGGATTATGGATAATGGATAAAGAAAGGTCTAGTTTTCATCATGTTTCTTCCAAATGAAGGTAACCCTCAAGGGGTGTTCAAAAGCGGTTCACACACTGACAAGGTAGGCCACAAAAGAGGTATATATCAAATTGGCTCACACTCTTAGAAGTTGCCTAAGATCATATCAAGAGAAAGCATCACACTTAGTTGACCGGACCAACGGGGTAAGTTCTAGGATCCATCATGCAAAGTTCACACGTAAGCTCACAACACTAGGCATTGACACTATAAGTCAAACAAGACTCCACACTTTCGCTAGTGTGCAACGATCATCACAAGAGACTCACTTTGATCATTGGCTAGTCACAACGAGATGAAAAGAGTTCACATATTATCTATGCAACTTCATTTGGCCTCATTGTAGCCGCACATTCATGTTTGTTTGATTATAAGCACTATCCAAGTCATCGGTATTGATCAGAGCCGATACTCAAATTTGCAAAGTAACATCGACATTCAACACAGAAGAGGTGGCAACTTTTTTTTGGAAGGGTCAAAATCATTTTACAATTTAAAACACGGAGCCACAAGCTCAAACCTTCCACGAAAGCAGTGTATAAAACATAATTTTTAAACAGAACAACCCAAATATATACACAAAAACACAAGTCACAAATAGCACACAAAAGGTGAACCTCACCCCACCACAATAAAAAAATATATTTCCTCAAATGCAAATGACACAAAATCCAAAAGTAAAAAAAAAATTAAGAAAAAGAGGGAGGCAAAGAAAGGATCCTGTCTATGCAATCTCTCCATCTATCTGGGCATCAATGCCCGTTGCCTTACCCTAAGCCTGGGCATCAGTTCCCGAGGTCACCTCAAGGGGAATAGCAGTGCCAGCTTCACCAAGATCTGTTGATTGTGAGTGTGCCAGAAAGTCATGCACCACTCCACAAAATTCCCTAGTCCATGAAGGAGTATCAAGGTCTAGGGTAATGGTTTCCCTGGCAGGAGTGGGCCTCTTGCCATTGCCTTTCCCAGTAGTTGTGGATAGTTTTGAAGCTTTTCCTTTTGACGTAACTTCATTTTCCTTTATCGCAATTCCTTTGGACTTCTCTTGAGCTGGTGTTATTCTTTCAGCAGCTTTAGTTTAGTCATGTATGTAAAATCTCGAAGCGAAGTTAGAGAAATATTTGACAAAACCACTAATAAGCTTTGTCGACTCTTTCAGCGATCTAGAGTTAGTCCACTAAAAGCTACAGCGCACATAGATCCAAGGGAGTTGACAAGGGTAAAATGACACTTTTTGTGAGACGCCAAAAGTCTTTGGCGACTTTCAACTTCTTGCCAAAAGTTACTGAACTAACAACACATTTATCATTAAATTAAAGGAGAGATGGAGACGTTAGGCGAACCGCCGAGTGTTTCACGAGCTTGACCCAGCTTGCCAAATGGCTCAACGTACCTATTTTCAAGCCATTTTCTCGAATTCAACCCTATAACCCCTGAAGAAAAATCAAAGTATGCACTAGTACAATCAAGGTATGACCCATAGCACCCAAACACAACCCTTCGAATTTTATTCTAGATTAATGCATATAATCACTGGAATTCAACAGTCACAACTACTCGAGGAAGATTGTCAAGTTAAAGCATGCGTGTCAACAATCTAATCCTATCCGACAGGGTCAAAATACTTTCAACAAGATCTGGCTATTTCAAATGAGCATAAATTTTTATAAATTGAATTTGGGGCATAGAAAACCGACCTTTTGTGTTGACTACGAAATGATTAAAATGCTAGGTAGCAAGGTAATCCAATTTCGAGAACAAATCAACCAACCAAAATAATCTAAAAGTGCAAGAAATATAGAAACTAGAGTGCAGGTGTGAGTTTGGGAAGATGAAAAAGTGAGGGAAAGGGAATGAGTTTGAAACTATTAAACCATTGTCTTGAAAAACCTCCAATTTTCGCCCATTCGGCGACATTAGTCCCGATCACCGAAATATTTGGTATAAATCCAAGTAGTCATTTGCCTAGCCAAATTTTACAAAACCTCCATGTATGGTGGGAGTAAAAATGACGGTCTCCGTTGCGATCGCAGACATGATCGGCGATTTGCTAATAATTTCCTGAGGTCGCCAAGTTTTACATACTTCAATGTAAATTGGTCTTGAGTCTAATGGCGGTCTGGTTCGGGGTTGCCGAACCTTTCGGCGATTGGTAGAATGGACCTGTAACTCGCCAATCTGCACTTTTTGTTTACTCTCCATACTTCCATCTGCACAATCAACACACCATTATTTTATCAAAGAAAAATAAAGCAATAAAGGGTTTTGGGTTACCTCTCAAACATCACCTTAGTTAACGTCGTGGCATGACGCAAGTCCTCCTTTAAACCTCAATTTTGGGGTTGACCATAGTTTTACTAGGCAAACTCCCTAGTTGTTTCGAATTGAGATGAAATGAGATATGACACATTTGGGTCTCTAACTGCTTGATCGAAACTGAATAGGAGGTGACGGTCTGGCTAAGGGTGGACACATCTTCTTTCATGTCTTTTAACATTTTTTTTGACCCTTCAACTTTGTTTAGAATATGTGAGAGCATATCCTCAGACCTACCACCTTCCGAGTCCTTAGGCTTTTGGCGCTCATGGGGAGGTACATATTTATCCTTCTCCCCGTCCTTCCAATTCGGATTACGGTCCCTCCATTCATGATCTTGATCCTTCCAGCCTTCGTCTCTAGCCCAACCTTGGTTACCACCCTGCCTTGGGTAGTTTGAACGATAACCACCAACTTGGTTGGCTAGAAAAGTTACCTCCTCATTATACAAGGCTTCAAACTTCATCTCCTCAGGATTTGCACACTCGACCCCCACGACATTGACACCATGGGTACTAGCCCCTATGACATTTTTGGATAAAATATCAAGCTGTGTCATAATCTTGGCCGTGTTTTGGTCTCTCTCGTGATCTTTTTCAATAAGTTCCTTAGATAGCTTGAAGGTGAGAAGAGAGACTTGGTCCTCGCAAGTGTACCACGCTCTTTTGATAGTTGTCATGCCATCTATAAGTTAGGCTTCTACTATATATGGCTGCTGCATTAAGCCTCCATGCAAAAATTGGTCAGCAACCCCTTTGTTTACCGAGTCCAAACGCCGATAAAAGTACTAAAGCAACACATTATCAGGCAAACCATGGGTTAGGCATTGTAGCACCAACTTTTTGAACCGTAACTAAGTTTCGTGTAGAGGCTCTCCTTTTAGGCACTTAAAGCTCTAAATGCTATCCCGAAGGGTCATCATCTTCGAGGGAGGGAAAAATTACACTTGAAATGCAGTTACCAATTCCTCCCAGGAAGTGATGGATTCACGCGGCAACTCAGCCAGTCTTTTACACTCCTCCTCTATCAATGAGAAGGGGAATAATCTTAATTAGACTGACTCCTGAGATATGTTTTTGAACGAGTACGGTCCACACACATCCACGAAGTTTTGAAGATACTCGTGAGGATCCTCGTGAGCCAACCCACTGAAAAGTCCCTTTAGTTGCATGAGTTGCAACATAGTACTCGTTATGTGGAACACTGCATTTCCCTCGACTAAAGGTAACCGGATAGCTCCAATACCTCCCATGAGATGGGGACCATTGATGTTGGGCTCTTGGACATCATTGAGATTTTTGATATCATTCTTGGTGGCCCACCTGCCTACCGTTAATACTCATGCTTTATGAAATATTCACACAAGCAAACAAAACAAAAGTAAAGATTAAGTGAGTAAACTACAACTAAGAAGAACAAAAATTCTACTAATCTAAGAATTCTCAAATAACCTAACTCCTCGGTAGCGGCGCCATTTTGATGTTTGGGTAACCAAGACATAACTTTCATTGCAAGTGTCTACGATACACTAGTAAAGTAAATCAACCAAGGTTTAGGGTCGATTCCTAAGGGAGTGGTTTTGAGAATTAAGAGAAAAATGGAATTTTAGTTCTAATTAGTCATAGCTAAAACCATTATCGAATAAGAACATGTTAAATCTAAGGAGTGACTCAATAGTGTCAATTAAAAATGGGGGATTATCACAAGTAAATAAAAACAACAAAAATGCAAAAAGTACTAATCAAGGAGATGGGATTCCTGGGATGTGATAGGAATACGGGATAAGCTAAATTATTGGGTACATGCTTTTGATAAGATATTTGTTGAATATTTGTGACTAGGCTAGACTATAATGGGGGTAAATTCTCTCTCGAGCAACTTACCCCAAATCACCACGGTTTCTCTCGAACACTGAGTTGCCGCATGAAGAATAACCTCCGCCTTAGCCCACTCACTCTCACAAGCTGAGTGTGTGGGAGAAGGACTAGGGTTCACTCTCTCGAGCTAAACCTCATGTCGACTCAATCCCTTCGACCATCAATTTAGTAATCTTAGTTTTACGACCTCTCCCTCGAGCAAGCCAAAAACACAAAGGTGAAATCGTATTTGCAACTACAATTTCATTAAGTTCCACCACAACTACTAAACGAAATCACATCTAAACAACAAATAAATCATCAACAAGAAAGACCCAACAGATAATCTAACCCATATTCACAAAATCACACCCCAAGAATTGGGGATTTAGCTAGAGGTGTAAAAGAGATAGAAATTTATACCAATATTGCATTGAAATGGGTATTAAGATTTAAGTCTCTAAACAAGCAAACAGTGAAGAATCCACAAGACCCAAGTCCAAATTCTTAGAGTTGAAACCCTTTGAATCTTCAAGATTGTCAAAACCTCTCCAAACTTAGAACTCAAAACTCTATGTTAAAAATTTAATATCAAAAATCTGATATGAAGCTACAACTCTCAACGAGTATTTATAGTTTTCAAAAATAAATGCTGTAGCGAATCATTAAGCGTCGTTAGCCGAGATCGCTGATCAATTCGGCGATCCGTCCTTTGGTAGGTTTCATCACTGTCTTGCTCTATTCTTTAGCATCGTCGTGTTTTGGATCATTGGGCGACATAGTACTGCTTTTCGAAACTGCTTGGCAACACGTCGACTGCTCTTTTGCACCGCCGATTTGATGCTTTCTCTCAAGGCTCAGAACACTTGAATAAAAGGCGAGGATAAGACCTTTGGTGACTCGCGAAACGAGTTCGGTGATTCTTAGATCTTCATTTCTTTGTTCTTTCAGCTACTTTTGTTTCTTTTTACTAAGTTGTGTCCATGCTTTCTCTCCAACTCCAAATACCTGAAACTTAAAGATTTTCGTCAGATATTGAGATAAAATATGAATTTGACACTAATTCTATCAAAATATATCCCTAAATGAGTCCAATTTGTGGACTCATCACCTATGCTTCAAGGAGACTTAAGGTCCATGAGAAGAATTATCCAACCTATGATCTTGAATTAGCGGCGGTTGTGTTTGCCTTAAAAATATGGAGGCATTAGCTATACGGGGTTCATGTTTATATGTTCACCGATCAGCAGAGTCTATAAGGAAATAGCTTCCGTTAAGGTTTTATGGAGAAATCATTTAGTTGAGGGTGCTACTTAGGAGGCCGAGGCTGATATTATAACACCCCAGATACTAGTAGGCTAAACTAGAGCTTTACGTGAAGGTTTTAGAGTTTGACGTGAGGGTTAGAATAATAAAATAATTTACCATACTTAGAATGACTGTTTTAGGGCTAGGGCGTGAAGCTACGATCCCCTAAGGACCAACGAAGGGTCCTTGAGAGGGACCCAAAGCCGTCCTTAGAATCTGCCAAAAAGGGGGCCACCTATGGATGGGACTCACGCCCCGTAGGAGGACCCATACCCCATGGGAAGGGGCGTGGGTAAAGACCCTATGTTGTAGAGTTCCAGGCCACCACTCACGGAGGACCATCACGGTCCGTGGACCCACCCACGATTTATTGACGTGGTCTCGTGGGTGAGGTGGTCCACTCCCTTAAGTTGTTTATGATTTGGGTTTAGGGAATATTCTAGAATTAGTTAGTTATTAAGTAGGGTCTTTTTATTTGTAATTAGACTACCTATATAAAGCTAATAGACCCCTAAACTCAAGGAATTAAATCATTCTTTGAAGACCCCAAAACAAACCCAATTCCCTCCAAGAAATCCTTTCTCTAGAAAATGAGGAAGAAGAAGAAGAAGAAAAAGGGTCAAGCTAGATCAATTCTTCCAATGTTTCAAGTTTTGTGAGGGCTTTGAATCCAAGGTATGTTAGCTTATTCATCATGGATTTTTCCACCCATGGAGTCCCCTATGATTCCCAAATTTGATGAAGAAAATCCCCAATACTAACTAGGGTTTCTTCAATGTAGTGGGTTTAGTTGAGTATGTTTCCAATTGAGTGGATAATACTTATTTATGATTGATTTAGTATTGAATCATGATATATTAATGATATTACATGTTTTCCATGGTTAAACCTAGTCTAACTGATGAAATTGAAAAGTGTGGGTTTATGCCTTGTGAAGTGAAATTGAAGGTTGATAGGTGATCTTCTAGAATTGATGTTATGCATATCAATTGTTCAAGAATAGAAGTATGTAAACATGAATTAAACTAGATCAAGGTATGTATGATGGATAATGACTAGTAATGATTGAGATTGAGCCTTTATGGTGAAGTATGATTAGAATTGCTTAAGGATGAAGCTTGTGACTATAATGTCTTGTGATCTATGTATGTATGATGATTGTAGGAAGTAAAGTTTTGAGAGTAGGGATTGTAGTCATGAATGATGATCACTAGGGCATAAAGAGTAAAGCTAAAATGATGAACTGTAAATGCTAAGGCTTTGAGAGTAAAATCTATATGAGAATAAAAGGCTAATGAATAGAATTGTGATGAAATATCTTTACCTACCTAATCCACCCTATAATGATAGTTGGTAGAAAGTGATAGAGTCACTTGAGTTATCATTGAATCCACATCTAATGTAGTAATTCTACACATGTTGATTTGGTAAGAGCATTGACCCTAAGAGGGCAAAAAATGATATTATGCGTGTTCCTATGAATTCCATGAATATGTTTATGAACACTTTGAGAGTGAAGTGTCTATGATCATGATATGTAGTTTTGTTGTTGAAAGGATATTCTCACATGCACACTCATGCATGAATATGATATTATATGAAAGGTTTTCTCACATAGAATGATTCTATGTTGAAAGGCTATTCTCACCTAAAATGAATCTAAGTCCAAGGGCTATGAAATGTGATGAGGTTGTGGTGAGTCCCCCAAAGACCTTTATATAAGAGGAATATGAGGTGAGCTCCCTTATTCCTAATTAGTTAGACATGAGGTGATTACCCATGTAATGTTATGAGGAGAGTGAGGTGATTGCCCTTTATGTATGTATGACTCTCAAGGCAAGCGGCGATTACCCATTAGGCTTTATGATGATCATGGAGGCAATAACCTATGATACTTGAGTGATGATGTGGAGGCCATTACCTACATTACACCTTAAAATTGATATGGAGGTGAATACCTATATCTCATTAATAAAATGGGAACATGTAGGTGAATACCTATGATTTACTTAAAATGAACATAGAGGCGAATACCTATGATTATATGATATGTATTACTTGTGGTGATTTCCCTTGTCTTTGATAATTATATCATATGTATTACAAGAGGTGATTCCCCTTGTCTTTATGATAGGCATTAATAGAGGTTATTCCCCTTGTTATTTATGATGAGCTAAATATGAGATCAAAGAGATGATAAATATGCATGAAAGCCTAAAGTGGTACTTAGTATGGGTAGGATTATGGTGTCTTATCCATACATTGCACAAATATGACTTGAAGATAATTGTGAAGTGTTTCTGATTTGTTGTATGATTTTCTTGGATTATTGCTATAGTTTCCCTCCTTGCTATGTTGACTAACGGTGATAGATCCCTTGTCTATATGAAGTAAGCCAAATATGAGATCAAGGGATGGTAAGTATGATTATGATGATCTAAAAGTAATACTTAGTGTGAATGAGATTATAGGGTCTTATTTATGCATTGCACAAGTATGCTTGGAGGTTACTTATGAAATGGTTCTGTTATAGTATGAAGGTCTAAATATTGACTATGTATATGAGTTATGCTTTATGATGGCTAATGCTTATATTGTGTCTATGTTGGAGATTGTGCTATGATTATGTTATTGTCTCTTATGGTGTATGTCTTATGTTGGCTAATACTTTGTTATGCTCCTATGATATCATGCTAGCTAACATATTTAGTACATTTTGTACTAAAGCTTACTCTTGCCTACATTCTTATCAAATGTAGGGTTTGGCGACATTGAGTTCAATTCTTGAGGATAGGTTTCTAAGAAGTTAAAGGAGTTGAAGACTTGGTGAGTCCTCATAGCATCGAGGATTGATCACCTTTCCCTTTATGTAATTTTCATTACGTTTTAGACTTTTGTATGGGATGCGTCCCAAAATTTTATTCAAGTCAAGTTTAGATGGTTTGAGAGAAAGTTTTATAGACTTTCACTTCCGTTTTATGAAAGACTTCGATTGTAAAGAAAAGCTTTAAATTTTCCACATCTTTTCTATTATCTTATGTTATGATATCCTAAGGGCTTGTATGAGACCCCTTCTGGGTCAAGTACGCCATGTTAAATATAGGGTGTACCCCAGGGTCATGACAAACATGGTAATCAGAGCACAAGGTTTTAGAATGGTTCTAGGATTGTCTCAAAACCACCTCTAGTAGAGTCTTGTTCATAAGCTTGAAGCACGCCACATTTATGAATATAAAGATATTACATTATTAGAAAGTTTCACTTCTTCATTATCTAAGTTGTACTATAGAGTTTAGCTCTTGTAGGTCTTTCTCCTAATGTGTGCCCTATGGGTTACAGGATATGGCTAATACAAGGGCAAATGGTAGGCGGAATGAGGAAGACAATGAGAATCAAGAGGTTCCTCCCAAAGCTCATTTTCAAGTTCCTCAATATCCAAATGACCCTATAGGGGAGAATGTGACTCATGCGGAGTTTAGGTCGGCTTTCAAAATGTTGGCTCAAGCCATGACGACCCAAGTTAATAAAGAGGTGGTTCCCCTCGTGAACACAAATGTAGGTACGGTCGTTTCTAGAGTGAGGGATTTATAAAGATGAACCCTCTGGAGTTTTATGGCTCCAAAGTAGAGGGGGATCCTAAGGAGTTCATAGATGAGGTTTATAAGGTATTTGATACTATGGGGTGACTTCGATAGTGAAAGTGGAGCTAGCCGCTTACCAATTGAAATATGTTGCTCAAGTATGGTACAACCAATGGAAAGAGAGTAGACCGGTAGAAGTGGGTCCCATAGAGTGGGTGGTGTTTAATTTAGCATTTCCTTATAGGTTCTTTCCCCTAGAGTTGAGAGAGGCAAAGTTGCAAAATTTTATCAACCTCAAGCAAGGTAGTATGAGAATTAAGGAGTATGGCCTGAAATTTACCTAACTATCCAAGTATGCTCCAACTTTAGTGACATATTCGAGGGCTAGGATGAATAAGTTTATGATTGAAGTGTCCGACTTAGAAGCAAAAGAATGACGTACAACAATGATTGTCGATGATATGCATATCTCACGTTTTATGGTTTTCGTTCAACAAATTGAGGAGTCAAAATTCAAGAAAGAGAGTTCTAAGGAGAATAAGAGGTCTAGAATGGATGATGATAAGTCCTTTCATGATGAGTCTGATAGACAATGTCGCCTTGGTTCAACGAAAAGAGGGTGTCTAACCGTAAAACTCAAGATGATAGTAGTGAGATTCTATTGCTAGAATGTAGTAGTGTAATAAAAGGCATGAGGGTGAATGCTTGATGAGTCCACGATTTGGACTCATTTAGGGCTTTATTTTTATAGATTATGTGTCCTAAATTTCTTGTTGTATGCCAATAACTGATATAAATCCTTGAATTCCAAGTATCTGGAATGAGGAACACAGCATGGACACTAATGTGCAAAAAAGAAGGAAACGAGCCAAAGGAATGAAGAAATAAAGGCCTAGTGATCGCCAATGTCACTCGGCGAATCGCCAAGTTACCACTCTATCGCCTAAAGTTACAAAATGTTGGAGCTATATTTAGGTAACTTCATCGAGCGATAAATCCATTCGGTGAATCGCTGATGATTTTGGTGAAGTATGACCAAGTTACCAAAAGGTGTTGATGAAGACCCAAGCAAGTGTTGATGGGTGATACAACATAAGAAAGGGTGGCTCGCGAAATAATTTGGCGATCCCGATCTCGATCACTTAATGTTACAATGGCCGGACCAAGAAAGAGTGAAAAATGAAGGCGAGATCAAGGGAAATTGACGAGTCGCTGACGAACTAATCAGGATAGTAATAACAAAACGACAAGAATTAAAATATAAACAAGAAAGACTACAATATAACATATATGCAGGAGTATGTCAGAAATCTTTGTTAGCACAAAGAAAAATGATATTTACACTACAACATGAAATACAAACTATAGAGTATAAACTAAAATATAATCTAAGATGAATAAGGAAGAATTTGCTATAGAAGAAAAAACTTACGAAAATTCAGAAGGATTAAAAATAAAGATAATATTTTCAAACTTAGGAAGGAGATATAAAAAGATAGGTGATAATTTACATTTAATGGTAGAAAAAGAAACAGTAAGATTAGAAGATAGTTTAACTGCAATGGTAAGAATAACTAAAGAAAATGAAGAAATAGACAGGAAAAAAGAAATAGAGACAATAAAACAACAAACAAAATTAGAATTACAACAGTTAGAAGAAGTAAAGAATGATAAAATACTTGCACTAGAAAAAGAACTAGCCATACTTAAACAATTATACGCAGCTAAACAATAAGAAAAGGAAAAAGAAATTGAATTAGAAATAGAAATAAAGAAATTTAAGGAACAATTAAGCCCAGATATAAGCATTGATAATGTTGACATAGATGAAAACTGTTCAGAACAAGGTTAAGATATAAGCGAAACATATACAGAAATACTAGAAAAAATAAAAGAGACTGAAATAAATAATAGTATAGAGGTTAACACTGAAGAAGTAGAAAATAAAGCAAGCACAAGTACAAGCACAACTGTAAAAAATCCAAGAACAATGAGTCCAAATTATTACACAGTTAGTTATCAAGAATCAGATAGATATGATACTTTATATCAAGAATCAGATAGATATGATACTTTATGGAATAAAAGATTAAATAAGAAATGGACACCATCTACAACAACCAGAAATACTAGTTTTCTAGACTTAGATTGCGTAGCAGACATAAATAAAACAATACAATTATGGGTAGGCTATATATCAAAACAATTAATAGATAACAAAATTGGAATGTCAGAAGTACCAGGATATATAGAAAGAACATTCATAGGGACAGTAAAATTATGGTTACAAAATCTAGGGGAAGAAAGTACTAAAATATTAAGAAATAATAAAAAAATGGATGGAGAAAATGCAACTACACCCATTGATATATTAAATAAATATGAACTTGCTATAAGAAATGAATTCAGCAGTACAACAACAGAAGTAGAAGAACAAAATAAAGAAAAACAGCTACATAGAAATCTGATGTTAAAATTAGCTATATGTAATATGTGCTACATAGATGAATATATATGTGTATTTAGAGAATATTATTATAAAGGAACATATGAACCAATAGAAGCACAAGAAATAAGAAAGTTGTATTTTACAAAATTACCAGAACCATTTAGTTCTAAAATAATAAAAGACTGGAATAGTGCAGGATTACAAGATACACTAGGAGCACGAATAAGATATTTACAAAAATGGTAGGTCCGTTTTATTCATGGATTCGTTCATAATACATTTTTTCTAAAGGTATTAACCTTATGATTTCTTTTATGTTTTCCAATATATATTCTATATATTCTATGTCGTGGGTTTGTTGAAATGTTTATATATTTTCTTTTATTAGATTACTTAGTAAAGTAATATCTGTTATAGTTTGTTGCCAGTATTCTAAATATTCTTGATTTATCATTAATCTGAATATTGAATTTCTAAATCATTTAGATCAAAATCTAAAATTTCATTGTTTATTCTATTTATTTCATCTAGTTCATACCATACTTGATTCATTAGTTCTATTTCTTCTTCTTCAACTATACTTTCCCATATGATCTGTCTTATTTCCTTTGGTATAGTTTTGAGTATATGCAAAATTAATATCTTATATGCTAAAATCATTTCACCATGTAAGTAAGTCATATCAATCATCGCAATAGCAATTTAATACAATTCCTTCATATCATAATCTTGACAAATAGCATCCATATCAGGTTATTATAACTAGATTATCTTCAAACATTTTCTTGTCACTGTTAACACCGTACTTTCGAAAATACTTTCTTCCTACAGCGCCTCAACTGTATTTACTCCCTCACGGCTTCTCATGCCTACGGTTTCAACTTTAGGATGGCATAGTCGGAAGTTTTCTTTTCTTTCCTCATGTTAACAAACTTAAAAACATTTGACAATAATTCTAGTATATAACAACTTAATATAAATTCATCTTATCAATATTATGATATTCAGGAATCAAGTAATTTAGCTATTCATATTCATGATTCTAGATATATTGATGGATATATGTACCTGTGGAGTATCTTCATTATGTTGATCCATTGCTTGGACAGAGTTTTAGCTTGAGAAAAATATTTATTTGAGAAAATATTTGTTACAAAGGAGCAATGCTTTCCGTGTAGAAAGTCTTGCCTCTATCTTGCCTAATGGCTCTATTTATACAAGTATAAGTAACCTCACTATGGTTACTTTTTCTAACCTATAGTTACTTTCTACAAACTATAGTTATTTTTACTTTACACTTGTCCTAACTTTACATCCGCACTAATTTACATTATTCTTACATTTACAAAATGACAAACAACTTTACATAATGTAATGTACACGTTGCCTTATCTTCTACTTTAGCTTTTCTTCTTTTTCTTCCACTATCTTTCCATTATCATTTGTCTCTTCTTTCATTATTGCTATCATGCCCATCTTCTATTCCAGATTGACAGTTGGAATTATATTGTCTTCTCCGTAGCATTTTGAGCAGTTGTGGTCTGGATATTTGTGTCCTATAGTTTTGCAGTAATTTGCCATTAGCTCCGTTGAGATAAAGTTTTGCCTTATAGCTCTTGTCGTCGGTTTTTGTTCCGATTTTAGTAGGCTTAATACCCACTGTCTTATTTCTTCCATATCTGCTAGTCTTGTTTCTCTGCAATTTGAATATATCATTGTTTGTTCCCTGGTGTAGTAGCTCCATATTGTATTTTCGTTTAAATAATTTGTCGCTAGTTCGTTTAATATTGTGGCTAGGCCAATAACTCTTTTTCTTGCATAAAATGCTGGTATCTCAATCTTTTGAATTTCGTCTTGTTTTTCTATCTTGTCGGGGATGATCATTTCTCTTGTCAATCCTATTTTTATTACTTGTATAATTGGTTTGATTTCGTCATATAATATCTCGGCTGGTGCTGAATAAAATTTTATATAAAATAATGTCCCTTTGGTAATTCGTTTATAGTGCATAAATGCCTTGTGTAGTTCTGGAATTGTAGCTATCTCGTCTCCTGTTGCTGTATATACTGTGTTTAGCAATCCATAATGGTAACAAGTACCTACTAGATTGGAGTTTGTACCGGGTTGTGCTATTAATTTGTTGTATCCTTGTAGATGTTGTGTAATATAATCTTCATGAGGATTTTTTGTATTGGTAGATCTGGGGTTTTGGTTTAAAAAGGTTTGTATCTTGTGGATGTTTTCTATATAGGTTCGGGTTATGTGGTTATATGTTTGTTTATGTTGTCCTAGATAAAATTAGCCCCAGGCAGTAAAATATTCACAGCTCGCTGTAAAAACCTATATGTACTAACAACAAAACACAAAATAACAGTTAAAAATAAAGTAAATAAGATAAAAATAGAAGACCCCTTTGAACAAATTGTAACAGTAATAGATAATAATGATTATAGTTACAAAGAAATAGATATAGAGGAAGATTTAGAAATAGTAAGTGATAGAAAAAGTACATCAAAAAGAATGAAAAATATAGATAAAACAGAAAATACATCTTAACCTCAACGAAAATCAGTAGAATATCCACTAATAAGAGAAATTGAACCATATCATTATTACATGACTAGAATAATAGAACAAAGAAAACATATTATTATAATAAATACAGGGCAAGAAGAAAATTATATACCAAAAGAACTAGTAGATGAAGAAGAAATAATATCTAAAAAACAAGTATGTCCAGAATTACCAAAAGAATTATCATGCATAGAAGACACGACAGAAAAAGAAGTCATTATAGGAGGAATAATTATATTAATAAAATTTACAATATACCAAGGTGATAATATAATATTAGGAATAAAATGGTTAGAAGAAATGAAACCCTATAATCTAGATAATACACAATTAATTATAACTTATAAAACCAAAAAGGTCACAATAAAAAGAGCATTATGAAAATCTATATACTTGCAAAAATAATAGTAGAAAATTATTATAATAGATACTATACTCCAATGTTAGATACAGGAGCAGAAGCAAATATGTGTAAACATAATTGTCTACCAGACGAAAAATGGGAAAAATTAAAAACCCCTATAGTAGTAACCGGATTTAATAATGAAGGCAGTATGATAACATACAAAGCAAAAAAAATAAAATTACAAATATGGGATAAAATACTAACTATTGAAGACATATATAGTTATGAATTTATTAATAAAGATATGCTTCTAGGGATGCCGTTTCTAGAAAAACTATATCCCCACATAATAACAAAAACACAC
Source organism: Solanum commersonii (assembly GCA_029007595.1). Classification (NCBI taxonomy): domain Eukaryota; kingdom Viridiplantae; phylum Streptophyta; class Magnoliopsida; order Solanales; family Solanaceae; genus Solanum; species Solanum commersonii. The sequence goes on along the minus strand of JAJTWQ010000280.1, from coordinate 19,673 downwards.
TGGTGATTTACCACACCATGTAAACAAAAAGTAGGAGCAAAAAGAGTAACGAATAAAAATAGAAAATCTACCCCATGGATTAAAGGAAGTGAAAAAATAACACAAAAATTAGAAAATATCAAAGAAAGTACCCATAATATAGAATTAATCATATTTTCAATAGACAAGATAAAAGTAATTCAAGAAAAATTGGAAACATTATATAGTGAAGATCCCCTAAAAGGATGGGAAAAACATAAAACAAAGGTAAAAATTGAGCTAATTGATGAAAATAGCATAATAACCCAAAAACCATTAAAATACAATTTTGATGATTTAAAAGAATTTAGGATGCATATAAATGAACTATTAGAAAATAAATATATACAAGAAAGTAATAGTAAACATACAAGTCCAGCATTCATAGTAAATAAACACAGTGAACAAAAACGAGGAAAAAGCCGTATGGTTATTGACTATAGAAATTTAAATGCAAAAACTAAAACATACAATTACCCCATACCAAACAAAATATTAAAAGTTAGGCAAATACAAGGTTATAATTATTTTAGTAAATTTGATTGTAAATCAGGATTTTACCATCTAAAGTTAGAAGAAGAATCTAAAAGATTAACAGCTTTCACAGTACCACAAGGATTCTATGAATGGAATGTATTACCTTTTGGATATAAAAATGCACCAGGAAGATACCAACATTTCATGGATAATTATTTTAACCAACTAGAAAATTGCATAGTATACATAGATGATATATTATTATATTCACGAACAGAGGAAGAGCATATAAGACTATTAGAAAAATTTATTCATATAATAGCATACTCAGGAATAAGTCTAAGCAAAAAGTAAGCAGAAATTATGAAAAATCAAATAGAATTTTTAGGAATACAAATAGATAAAAATGGTATAAAAATGCAAAATCATATAGTACAAAAAATAATAAATTCTGAAGAAAACATAGACACAAAAAAGAAATTACAATCATTTTTAGGATTAGTAAATCAGGTACGAAATACATATCTAACTTAGCGAGAAAATCTTAAACCATTACATAAAAAATTAAAAAGGATGTAGAATATTATTTTGACCAAAAAGACCAAGCCCAAATAAGAAAAATAAAACTATTATGTAAAAAACTACCAAAATTATACTTTCCGGACTTAAAATAAAAAATTTATATACATAGTAGAATCAGATGCTAGCGAAATAAGCTATGGAGGAGTACTAAAATATAAATACGACAAGGAAAAGATAGAACACCATTGTCGATACTACTCAGGAACATTTACAAACCCCGAAATTAAATGGGAAATAAATCGAAAAGAACTATATGCTTTATATAAATGTTTGTTAGCTTTTGAACCATATATTGTTTATAACAAGTTTATTGTAAGAACAGATAACACGCAGGTGAAATAGTGGATTACAAGAAAGATACAAGATTCAGTAACAACTAAAGAAATACGAAGACTCGTATTAAATATACAAAACTTTACATTCACAATAGAAGTGATAAGTACTGACAAAAATGTTATTGCAGATTACATATCAAGACAAAGCTACTCAAACGGATCCAGACAATGAAAATACAATTGAGAAAATACTGAATACAATGACATTGTTTCATACAAAGCTAGATACAATGGAAAAAGAGCTACAACAGATAAGAAGTCAGCAGCATGACATTAAACATGCGGAGCTAAGTCCATCGGACGACTCAAAAATTCCAGAGCTAGAAGGTGACGATGGGAAACACCGAAAAACCCAACCTAACAGTTTGTTAAATGCAGCTACAGGAACAGCTAGCACCTCTGCAACAAAGGAGGAAAATAAAATAAGATATGTCAATACCAATATGACCAAATTATTTGATAAACCATTTACACCAAAAATCCAAAAAGATATATTCATACCCCCTCAGGTCAATACGTACAAAGAAAGTCTAGGACAACATAAACAAACATATAACCACATAACCCGAACCTATATAGAAAACATCCACAAGATACAAACCTTTTTAAACCAAAACCCCAGATCTACCAATACAAAAAATCCTCATGAAGATTATATTACACAACATCTACAAGGATACAACAAATTAATAGCACAACCCGGTACAAACTCCAATCTAGTAGGTACTTGTTACCATTATGGATTGCTAAACACAGTATATACAAAGAACAGAGACGAGATAGCTACAATTCCAGAACTACACAAGGCATTTATGCACTATAAACGAATTACCAAAGGGACATTATTTTATATAAAATTTTATTCAAAGACCAAAGAGATATTATATGACGAAATCAAACCAATTATACAAGTAATAAAAATAGGATTGACAAGAGAAATGATCATCCCCGACAAGATAGAAAAACAAGACGAAATTCAAAAGATTGAGATACCAGCATTTTATGCAAGAAAAAGAGTTATTGGCCTAGCCACAATATTAAACGAACTAGCGACAAATTATTTAAACGAAAATACAATATGGAGCTACTACGCCAGGGAACAAACAATGATATATTCAAATTGCAGAGAAACAAGACTAACAGATATGGAAAAAATAAGACAGTGGGTATTAAGCCTACTAAAACCGGAACAAAAACCGATACTAAAACTGGAACAAAAACCGATGACAAGAGCTATAAGGCAAAACTTTATCTCAACGGAGCTAATGGCAAATTACTGCAAAACTATAGGACACAAATATCCGCACCACAAACCGCCTCAAAATGCTACGGAGAAGACAATATAATTCCAACTGTCAATCTGGAATAGAAGATGGGCATGATAGCAATAATGAAAGAAGAGACAAAAGATAATGGAAAGATAGTGGAAGAAAAAGAAGAAAAGCTAAAGTAGAAGATAAGGCAACGTGTACATTACATTATGTAAAGTTGTTTGTCATTTTGTAAATGTAAGAATAATGTAAATTAGTGCGGATGTAAAGTTAGGACAAGTGTAAAGTAAAATAACTATAGTTTGTAGAAAGTAACTATAGGTTAGAAAAAGTAACCATAGTGAGGTTACTTATACTTGTATAAATAGAGCCATTAGGCAAGATAGAGGCAAGACTTTCTACACGGAAAGCATTGCTCCTTTGTAACAAATATTTTCTCAAATAAATATTTTTCTCAAGCTAAAACTCTTTGTCCAAGCAATGGATCAACATAATGAAGATACTCCACAGGTACATATATCCATCAATATATCTAGAATCATGAATATGAATAGCTAAATTACTTGATTCCTGAATATCATAATATTGATAAGATGAATTTATATTAAGTTGTTATATACTAGAATTATTGTCAAATATTTTTAAGTTTGTTAACATGAGGAAAGAAAAGAAAACTTTCGACTATGCCATCCTAAAGTTGAAACCGTAGGCATGAGAAGCCGTGAGGGAGTAAATACGATTGGAGGCGCTGTAGGAAGAAAGTATTTTCGAAAGTACGGTGTTAACCCCAAGAAAATGTTTGAAGATAATCTAGTTATAATAACCTGATATGGATGCTATCTGTCAAGATTATGATATGAAGGAATTGTATTAAATTGCTATTGCGATGATTGATATGACTTACTTACATGGTGAAATGATTTTAGCATATAAGATATTAATTTTGCATATACTCAAAACTATACTAAAGGAAATAAGACAGATCATATGGGAAAGTATAGTTGAAGAAGAAGAAATAGAACTAATGAATCAAGTATGGTATGAACTAGATGAAATAAATAGAATAAACAATGAAATTTTAGATTTTGATCTAAATGATTTAGAAATTCAATATTCGATTAATGATAAATCAAGAATATTTAGAATACGGCAACAAACTATAACGGATATTACTTTACTAAGTAATCTAATAAAAGAAAATATAGAAACATTTCAACAAACCCACGACATAGAATATATAGAATATATATTGGAAAACATAAAAGAAATCATAAGGTTAATACCTTTAGAAAAAATGTATTATGAACGAATCCATGAATAAAACGGACCTCCCCACAAAATTGGTATCAGAGCTAGATAATAAAAAATTAAACATGGATAAGAATGAAGTTCATAGATATGAATTAATCAAGACAGTAATAACAAAACGACAAGAATTAAAACATAAACAAGAAAGACTACAATATAACATATGTGCAGGTGTATGCAAGAAATCTTTGTTAGCACAAAGAAAAATGATATTTACACTACAACATGAAATACAAACTATAGAGTATAAACTAAAATATAATCTAAGATGAATAAGGAAGAATTTGCTATAGAAGAAAAAACTTACGAAAATTCAGAAGGATTAAAAATAAAGATAATATTTTCAAACTTAGGAAGGAGATATAAAAAGATAGGTGATAATTTACATTTAATGGTAGAAAAAGAAATAGTACGATTAGAAGATAGTTTAACTGCAATGGTAAGAATAACTAAAGAAAATGAAGAAATAGACAGGAAAAAAAAAATAGAGACAATAAAACAACAAACAAAATTAGAATTACAACAGTTAGAATAAGTAAAGAATGATAGAATACTTGCACTAGAAAAAGAACTAGCCATACTTAAAGAATTATACGCAGCTAAACAAAAAGAAAAGGAAAAAGAAACTGAATTAGAAATAGAAATAAAGAAATTTAAGGAACAATTAAGCCCAGATATAAGCATTGATAATGTTGACATAGATGAAAACTGTTCAGAACAAGGTTCAGATATAAGCGAAACATATACAGAAATACTAGAAAAAATAAAAGAGACTGAAATAAATAATAGTATAGAGGTTAACACTGAAGAAGTAGAAAATAAAGCAAGCACAAGTATAAGCACAACTGTAAAAAATCCAAGAACAATGAGTCCAAATTATTACACAGTTAGTTATCAAGAATCAGATAGATATGATACTTTATGGAATAAAAGATTAAATAAGAAATGGACACCATCTACACAACCAGAAATACTAGTTTTCTAGACTTAGATTGCGTAGCAGACATAAATAAAACAATACAATTATGGGTAGGCTATATATCAAAACAATTAATAGATAACAAAATTGGAATGTCAGAAGTACCAGGATATATAGAAAGAACATTCATAGGGACAGTAAAATTATGGTTACAAAATCCAGGGGAAGAAAGTACTAAAATATTAAGAAATAGTAAAAGAATGGATGGAGAAAATGCAACTACACCCATTGATATATTAAATAAATATGAACTTGCTATAAGAAATGAATTCAGCAGTACAACAACAGAAGTAGAAGAACAAAATAAAGAAAAACAACTACATAGAAATCTGATGTTAAAATTAGTTATTTTCTTATTTTTACTATGAGTGGCTAAAACCCTTCGCTTGGGGTTTTTACTATGAAGCCAATTGTTAAGTTTTACTAAGTGGGTGTCATTGAATTGCAAATAATAGGGTTAATTTGAAGTGGGTTTGAGTTACTGCTGCATTTTGAGATCGCGTTGCAAGTCTAGTGTAACAAATTCAATGTTGTGCACTTGCTCGAGAGAGAGGTGCAGAGCTAAAGTAGCAAACTTAGCATCCTTAGTAGTGGGTTACCATGATTTTAGCTTGAGAGAGTGAAACATGGGATCTATCCTTTGTATCCAACCCGAGAGAGTAGATCAATATTAACCCACCAAGTTAAACTTTGACAATTGGTTGGTCATTACCCCAAGTTTTATGTTACTATTTGATCGTTACGTGTTGAAGTGTGAAATTGAAGTGATAATCGATAGTTGATATTTGAAACTAAAACAAAAAAAGTGTAACATTTGCTGAATTGAAGAGATTGTTGTCATACTTCCATTATTGAATTTGAAGGAAAAACTACTCTCTATGGGATTCGACCCCAACTCACTTAGTTGGGTTATATTACTAACTAAGGATCGTTGGTACTTAGTATTGGATAGAGTGTCCTGATACGTTAATCAAAATGGCGCCGTTGCCAGCGAGTAGCGTTACTTAGAGTTCTTTGATTTAAGATCTGACACTCTTGAATTTGTTGGTTGTAGTTGAATTAGCTTTGGCTGCTTTATGTAAGTGCTGGTTGGACTACATAGAAGTGAACTTGAGTGAGGAAGAGATAAATGATAGTCAAGCAGGTCATTGGAATGGTATTGACTATATCAATAGTGTTCACAACCCAGCTCAATTGGGTGTGATGGGTACAATTTTCATCCTACAAGCTGATGAGAATGTGACGTTTGAAGTCACTAGCACAACTCTTCAACTACTCCAAATGAGAGGACTATATGGAGGGCTAAAACGAAGACCCACATGGGCATGTAACAAAGTGTATAGAGGTTTGCAACCTGTTTTCATTCAAAAAAGTTTCACAAGAGTCGATTCAGCTGCGGTTATTTCCACTCTCCTTAACGGGAGAAACTAGTAAGTGGTTAGCCTAGTTACCAAAAAACTCCATCACATCATGGGAGGAGCTGATTATAGCATTCAACAGAAGGTTCTTTCCTCCATCAAGTATTATGAGACTTAGAGACGATATTCAAGGTTTCAAGCGGTGGGAGGGGGAAGCCATCCATGAAACATGGGTGAGGTTTAAGAAACTCTGACTTAAATGCCCAACTTATGGACTACCAAACGATTTGTTACTCCAATATTTTTATCGGAGCCTTGATTTGGTTAATAAAGGAGTGGCTGATCAATTAGTACAAGGAGGATTAATGTTACAATCATTTGAAGTGTCTTAGTTCCTTCTTGATAACATTACTAAGATAAACCAAGCTGGTACATCCAAGAGGATCAAGTCTCTCCATTTTGTTTTAGATTAACACAAGAGCTACTTGATAAAGATAGAGAGAGGGATGAAAACATCAAGAAGATGTTGGCCCAAATGGAATTTCTACGAGAGTATATGAAGGGGACATGTGGATTGTTTAGAGTTCAGGAGGGTTCTTCTTCCGGTTACTCAAGGCCGGGGAGAATCAAGGTTGGAACTCTAAGAGATATGAGGAGGGTTTCTACCCACGCTATCTACAGCGAGGTGGAAATCAAGGTTGGAACTATCACAAAGGAGAAGAACAAAGGGGATACTATCAAGATTGGGCTGAGCAAGATGATCATGATGAGAACCACACTCACTTGAGTGAGAACCCAAAATCAAAAGGGAGTGCAAGTAGTCCCCGGGTGAATGACTTGTTGTCATGCATACTTGATCAAGTTGAAGGTTCGGATGATTTGTTAAAGGGGATGAAGGATAACTTTTCATCATTGAACAATAAATTGAACTCTCATACCAATGCTATCAAGATACTCGAAGGTCAGTTGAGTTTACTTTTACCACAATTGAAACAAAAGTTTGCAATGGAAAATAACAATAAAGAGCTAGTTGTGGTTACTCGTAGTGGCAAAAATAGCAATAGGTAATGTGATAGGGAATGAAGAAGCTCAAAAGATTGGAGATGATAAAGGCATGGAAGAACAAGAGATATTTATCCATCAAAACATTGCCAAAGAACCACACAAAGATATGGAACACCACATTCCAATCCCACAAGTCATGCAACCTTTGCCCAAAATACCTCCCCAATTTCCCCAACGCCTAAAGAACAAGAGTGGGGATGAGAAGTTCAAGAAGTTCTTATCGGTTTTTAAGACATTATCAATTAATCTCCCACATATGGAGGCATTGTTGGAAATGCCAAGTTCCTGAAAGAGTTAGTCACAAAGAAAAAGAGCTTGGATTTTGAGACAATTGAAGTTTCCCATAGTTGTAGTGCAATTATGACTAAGCAGTTGATCAAAAAGAGAGAATATCCCAAAGCATTCACCTTTCCTTGCACCATTGGCATGCTCAAATTTGCTAAAGCCTTATGCGATTTTGGAGCAAGCATCAACTTAATGCCCTATGCGATTTACAAACAACTTGGGTTGGGTGAACCGGAAGCAACAACAATGAGGCTATTAATGGCAGACCGTTCAATCAAGCATCTCGTGGGGATACTTTATGACATCTTGATGAAGTTTGATCTGTTCATTTTCCCGGCTGATTTTGTCATTCTCGATTGTGAAATAGATGTTAAAATTCCCATTATTTTGGGAAGACCATTCCTAGCAACCGAAAGAGCATTAGTGGATGTTGAAAGCGGAGAGTTGAAATTTTAGGTGAACGAAGATGAAGTAACCTTCAATGTCTGTAAATCAATGATTACCCATGTGATATTCATGTGGTGTCACCCGTTGATGTTATTGATGAGGCGGTGACTAGCTTGAGCCACTTGATGTGCATGAGCGAACCTCTTGAAGTCGTGCTTGTTAACTATGATGAATTTGAAATTCAAGCTTGTTAACTATGAAGAGGTAGTATCTACTCTTTCAGGCTTGGGAGGGTATTCAAAGACTCCAATCAAGTTAGATATTGATCTAAAAAATAGAGAGATTCCTCTCGCAAAGCCATCAATAGAAGAACCACCTAATATGGAATTGAGGTCACTTTCCTCCTATCTCTGATATGCTTTCTTAGGTGCAAATAACACGTTACCGGTGATCATTGCAGCTGACTTGCTTGAATGGAAGGTGAAATATCTCCTTGAAGTGTTACGAAAGCATATAAAAGCTATAGGTTGGACCATCGCGGTATAGTGGGCATCCCACCCGACATTGTACTCACAAAATTCAGCTTCATAATGATTGGAAGCCTAGTTTTGAACATCAGCAAAGATTGAACCCATCAATGCAAGAAGTGGTGAAAAAGGAGATAATAAAGTGGTTGGACAGAGGTGTGATCTATCCTATTGCGAATAGTAAATGAGTAAGTCCGGTACAATGTGTATTGAAAAAAGGAGGTATCACAGTAGTCCCAAATGAAAAGGGGGAGCTTATGCCTACAAGACCAGTGACTGGGTTGGAGAGTATGCATGGATTACCGAAAGCTAAATTTATGGACTGAAAAGGATCACTTTCCCATGCCTTTCATGGATCAAATGCTTGATCGACTATTAGAGAGAGGTTGGTACTGCTTTTCTAATGGGTACTCTGGTCACAACCAAATTTCCATTATGCCGAAAGATCAAGAGAAAACCACCTTCACCTATCCTTAAGGAATGTTTGCATTTAAAAGGATGCCATTCGGGTTATGTAATGCGTCGGCAACATTTCAGCGTTGCATGTTATCCATTTTTGCGGACATGGTGGAGGATTCTATGGTGGTATTCATGGATGACTTTTCAGTCGTATAGGACACGTTTGAAGAGTTCTTGGCACACTTTGGGCAATTGCTCAAAAGATGCATGGAGACAAACTTGGTTCTGAATTGGGGAAAATTCCACTTCATGGTGAAGGAGGGCATAGTTCTCGGGCACAAGGTGTCACAAAAGGGATTAGAGGTCGATAAGGCGAAGATTGAAGTGATTGAGAAACTACCTCCGCCGATTTCAGTGAAGGGTGTTCGCAGTTTCTTGGGACATGCCAGTTTTATTAGGGGTTCATCAAGGACCTCTCAAAGATTGGACACCCCCTGTGCAAAATCATGGAGAAGGAAGTGAAGTTCTATTTTGATGACACTTGTATGGTGGCATTCCAATGCTTGAAAGAAAAACTGTTATCCACCTTCGTCATCATCAGCCCTGATTGGTCCAAATCTTTCAAGGTACTATGTGACGCTAGTGGCACAATGTTAGGGGTTGTATTGGGGCAGAAACACAACAAATTATTTCACCCTATCTACTTTGCTAGCAACACTCTAAATACTGATCAACATAACTACACTGTTACTGAACAAGAGTTACTTGTGGTGGTTTATGCATTTAAGAAATTTAGGGTGTACTTGTTAGGTACTAGAGTGATCGTGCACACTGATCATGTGGCATTACATAATCTAATGTCTAAGAAATATGCCAAACCAATGTTGATAAGGTGGATGTTACTATTGCAAGAGTTCGATTTTGAGGTCAAATATAAAAGGGGTTGTGAATATCAGGTGTTGACCAGCAGGAAAAGAAAATGACAAAATGTAGATTGAAATTAATGATTCTTTCCCCGATGAACAGGTATTCTCGGTAACTCTCAAACAATCTCCATGGTATGCTGATTTTGCAAATTACGTAGTGTGTGGACTAATGCCAGAGGAACTTAACTTCTACCAACAAAAAAGGTTCTTATTTCATGTTAAGAACTATTTTTGGTATAAACCATACTTGTTCAGAGAATGTGCAGACTACATCATTAGGAGGTGTGTTTCGAATGAGGAAACCATTGAAATTCTCCGTGCTTGTCATGCTTCGGCAGTTAGGGGTCATAATGGTGGTGTACGTACAACTGCTAAAGTTCTCCAAAGTGGCTAGTACTGGTCATCTCTCTACAAAGATGCCTACAAATTTGTGAAAAAATGCCCTCAGTGTTATTAGCAAGGTGGAGTGTCCAAATGACATAAGTTACCCCTCACTACCATTTTAGATGTTAAACTATTCGATGTTTGGGGAATAGATTTCATGGGCCCATTTGTGAGTTCGTTGCTAATAAGTTTATCTTGGTGGCCATAGATTATGTTTCTAAATGGGTGGAAGTTGTTGTACTTCCAACGAATGATGGGAAAAGTGTGGTTTAGTTTCTGAAATGCTACATCTTTGCTAGATTCAGTACTCCTCGAGCTATCATTAGTGATGGTGGAGCCCACTTTTGCAATAAATGGTTTTCAGTTGCATTGAGTAAGTATGGGTTGAAACACAAGTTAACAACTCCATATCATCCCCAAACAAATGTCAAGTTGAAGTGTACAACTGGGAGATCAAGAGCATCTTGGCCAAGACATTGAATGCTAATAGGACTGATTGGCATACATAGCTCCAACTGGTATGTCTTTGTATCAGTTAGTTTTTGAAAAGTCTTGCCATCTACCAGTCTTATTGGAACACAAAGTGATGTGGGTATTGAAAGCTCTAAATTTGGAATGGACAAAAACATCAAAAGAAAGAATGGAGAAGTTAAACGAGTTGGATGAATTCAGGTTCAAAGATTATGAAAGATCATCTCTCTACAAGGAAAAGATGAAGAAGTGGCATGATGCTAAAATAATTAAGAGAGAGTTCAAAGTGGGAGATTGGGTGCTACTATACAACTCCATACGCAAACTTTTTCCTGGGAAGCTCAAGTCCAAATAGTTAGGACCAGTTAGAGTGACTAGAGTATTCACAAATGGTGCCATCGAAGTTGAAGGTCAAAAAGGACCTACATGCAAGGTGAATGAGCAGCGCTTAAAATTATACTTTTGCTAGTGCCAAGAGATTTCTTTGATTGCGGTGGTGTACCTGAAAGATGCATGAGAGCATTTCCACGTCGTGCCTATTTTATTTAAAAATTAATATACATAGGTTTTAAGAGTCGCCACTTAATTTTTAAAGAAAAATCAAGAAAGCTATTTTATCCAAAAGATTAAAATAGAAATCTAATGAAAATATTAAAAGATGGTTCGGGGTTCATATTAGCATTTTGGGAAGGGTTTGAAAGCACCCAAAATGGCCGCTAACATGCGGTTATCTGATAATTAACTATTTGGCTAAACAGTTTTAAGAAAATACACATACTTGAATAAATAAAGATAGCCAAAATATTTAGTTTATACAAAATGGTTATCTTTTGGGGGGTTAAATTTTGAAACCTTAAGATTAATTTTAACAAATAAACACATACATACAATTAGGTAGATAAGGAAAGAAAATTTGGGCCCAAGTATGGATCTGTCCGCCTGGGCCAGCACTTGGGCCTATTTTTATTTTGGGCCTTTGGCCTGTCAAATCATATGTACCTGTCTTATCCTAACATAGAAAAAATGCCTTTCTTTTGGGCCTTAGTCCCAACTCTTCCACCTGTCCTAAATTCTAAAAGATAATAATAAGTAAAATGATAAGGGCTTAGGCCCAAATAAAAAAAATACAACTTAAAAAATAAAGGTGGGATTTTGTCCCAATTTCTCCGACAAGCCAATTTGCAGTGCTTTATCGTGTATACTTAATGTATACGGGCTCCCAAAACCTGTTCTTCGATTTTTACGGCTGGCTGACTCGATAAATGATAGAATTTGGACCTCTATGGCCCATTTTGAAGTGTAAGGGAGAACATGTGGAGTCTAAATAATGTATACGGGGTCCCAAAACCTGTTCTTCGGTTTTTATGGCTGGCTGACTCGATAAATGATAGAATTTGGACCTCCATGGCCCATTTTGAAGTGTAAGGGAGAACATGTGGAGTCTAAATGACTCAATCCGAGGGAGTTCATGCATAAGTAAACAAAGGGAAGGAATTGATATACTTTTTAAGTATCAGTGGAGCGCTATATCAAGTAAAACTTAATCAACAACACACATACTGTCTGGGACAAAATAATTAATAGAAATATATTAAGCCATAGTTCAATAAATATAAATCTACACAATGATGTCTTAAGGATCTTCAAAGAATACTTCGACATAAATAGTAAGAACAACACCAAAGTAGATGAGCATGAAGGTTGACATAAGAACAAACTTATTCATTAAAATGACAACATGACATTCACCCACAATACTGAACAAACTCAACTGCTTGACAAGGTGTAGTTGAAATAACATGCTAACTTGAAACTTCTTGAAAACCCAAAGAAATAAATTAATTAAAAGGGCATTTTACCATTGATGCTTGACAACAAAATTAACTTGGGCATTAAAATGAAGGTCAAGCTTGGAAACTAATTCAAAAGCCAAAACATCCATGTCTTTAGAATGGTAATTAGGGAAAATAGATACTCACATCCATTGAGACACAAACAGTAATCTTGGAAAAAACAGGATCATCATCAATAATACTCAAACAAAGTATAAATGATTTAAAACATAAGCACATTTAGACATATTAATATATGAAACACACTTAATATAGTAGAAAATTTGAACAGAGACCCAAATCACCGTAAAGAAACTAAATAAGAACTAGAAAGACACCAACTAGCTTAGAAAAACAAACTAAATCAGTGAAACTTTTAACATACTAATAGATTTACTCACAACAGATCAAATCGAACTTCTGGCCGAGTTTAAGAACCTAATCAAACAAACATAAGAAAGAAACTAACTTGACTGGAGGATTTCTACATTTAAGGAATTAGATGGAAATTTATAGTAACCTAAGAAAAGGAACAAATCACTGAAATGCCCATCCAAATTTTAGCGAACAAACAACAAACAAGCATTTCTATCTATCCGAACGCACAAGCATTAAATAGAGAATGATTAGAGGTTAACAAAATAGAGCCAAGAGGAGAGACTTTTACCTTTTCAGGGGCATTAAGTTGGGACAAAACAAGCTAGAGAAGAGCCTTCCACGACCACGTGAAAGAGGCCTCCGACGGAGGCTTTCAGTAAACGAGAATAGGGAACTCGAATTGGTAGTTTGAGATTAGAAAACGTTCATCTCATCACTACATTTGTGACCCCATTTATATATTTTTTCCTTCTGCTTTTTTTCTCCCCCTTCTAATACTGAAAGAGAAAAGAGCTTATATAGAGGAGAAATAGGGCTAATTTAGGGGGGGAAATAAGGAGGGAGAATGGGTGAATACAAATTCAAAATTGAAAATCTCCTTCAGAGATAAGGTTTGATGAGCTGAAATTTGTACCAAACTCGTACAATTCTCAACGGAAAATAGATGATGGCCGTCTGATTCAGAACAAGGACTCCTGAGGTGAGGAGATTTCTCCACCTAGATGATTCGAGTAAGAATCGCGCACAGAAATAATAAGAGCGAGGAGAGGGACATGCGAGCTGCTAGATTCGAGTTGCGTTGGGCTGTTGGTCATGCCTTGACTGGGCCGCAATTTTTCTTGAAGTTTCTGGGTTTCTTCGCGTCTGAAGAAGAAGAAGACGCTGGGGTCGTTTGCAGGATTGGGCCATTTTGGTACTGCTGTATGTATTGTTATTTTGGGCTGCTGGTGGAATGGAAACAAAGTGGGCTGGAATTGGTTTGGGCTAGTTCTGGAGATGGGAATTTGGGCCTATTTTCTTGGCTGAAGATGGGGTTTAAAGAAGTCAAAATGTGGTTGGGTTTTGCAAATTAGGAAATGGCCATATGAATTGCAATTATGGCCAATGGAGATTAAGAAGTTAGACAAATTGAGTTAAATTAACAAATTTGGCTAAAACCAAAATACAATGAATTAATATTAATTAATTAGCGAGCATCTTAATCTTAACGAAATAAAATAATTAACTTATTATAAACTAATGGTTCAAAATTATAACCATAATTTAAACTAACCTAATTTAATAAATACTTACTAAAATTAAAATCTTTTTGAGATGATTTTTTTGAAAATGTTTATAAAATTTACTAATTATATATAAAATTAGATAAAACATATGAACTTTAAAAATTATAAAAATGATAAAATTAATTAAAAGTAACTTGAAAAATATTTTGAACTTTACAAAAACTAATTATTTCAAATCATTTGGAATTGAAGAAACTCAGTGAATAATTTATATTGTGGAGATCCAAAATTGGATATCAACAACTATCCCTCGTTTAACTCGGATTGATGCAAGAAATTCAAGGAAAATGATATTGACTAATCTAATTTTGACCGACCACATATTCATCTTTTTGAAATAGGGATTTTGGTACAGAATTTTGGAATTATGGTCGAACCCCAAAAATGGGTTTCCTACATATCTCAGGTTATGTGAAAACTCAAGCCACTGGTAGTTCAAGAAGGTTTAATTGACACACAATTTTAAACGAATTTAGAAGCTATCCCAATTTCAAATTATGAAGATACTGAAATGCTTAGGAAAAAGATTTAAGAATGAATGTCAAAATACAACCGAGTTTCAACACTAATCTCACCTACATATCCTTCAATGCAAGGAATCATGTTGCTTGTAGTTTGACTCAATCAGTTGAAAAAGAATCCTTTATGCAAGATAACCTTTGGTTCTGGAAAAGTGACAAAGTAAGTTTAGTATTAAAAAGAGGCTTGCAACCTCTTAGCCATGATTGTGGCATGCTTCATACCCATAATTAAGAACTTGCACGGACATAATTTCTAAAGATCTTAGTGTATTGTCACTCAGATTGGAAAGTTTCCTCCGGTGAGAGTGAAAAGTTTTCCGGATGCAAAACAGAAATTGATAGACCAAAAGAAAAACACACATGCCTTCTAATAGAGGTGTGGTTTGATTGTGGTGGAAGTCTCTCCTTAGCACGCGTCCTAAGAGTTTGATACTCCTCTTCGGACTATGTCCTAATTTGCTGCTAAGAAAAAGATCCACGTTGTTCTGCATTCTTTTTTATGTCGTCCACACCTGTGGTTTGATTTGAGAATTCACCCTCTTGGATTCTCTTTACAAAGAATGGAGCACACTTGTTAGTAGAAACATTAATTTAAAAAGTGGAAGCATCTCTTACGATGCTTTTCAGTTACTCTTGCTGTGAAAGATGACACATAAGTATGTTCAGTATATGTTTGCACACTCAAAGTAAATAATTAGTAGACATAGTGCAGTTTTAGCTAGCGATTTGAGTAAGAAAATAAAGAAATATCATTCATTCAACAAATGAGTATATCTTAATGGATAAGCATAAACATCTTTTCAACTAGATGAGAAAATAAAGAAGTATTGAGAGTAAAAGGTAATGGATACAACTTTCGAACACAGTATGTCCATTATAACTCATGGTTTACTGAGGATTTGGAGATGTCATTGCTATTTTTTTGCATGGTGAACTCTGATGATCTCTGCAACGAGCCAGATAGCTTGATAATGATCCCACTGTAACAAGGTAGATTCTCGATAATATTCCAT
Source organism: Solanum commersonii (assembly GCA_029007595.1). NCBI lineage: Eukaryota > Viridiplantae > Streptophyta > Magnoliopsida > Solanales > Solanaceae > Solanum > Solanum commersonii. The sequence continues at coordinate 3,871 of JAJTWQ010000280.1, read as the reverse complement.
CTGTAACGAGGTGGATGGATCGATGATTGTCCAACTATAACGAGGTGGATGACTCGATGATTATCCAACTGTAACGAGGTGGATGGCTCGATGAATATCCAACTGCAATGAGGTGGATGGCTCAATGATTATCCAACTTTAACGAAGTGGATGGCTCGATGATTGTCCAACTGTAATGAGGTGGATAACTCGATGATTATCCAGCTGCAATGAGGTGGATGACTCGATAATTGTCCAACTGTAACAAGGTGGATGGCTCGATGGTTATCCAACTGTTACAAGGTGGATGACTCGATGAGTGTCGAAGTGTAATGAGGTGGATGACTCAATGATTATCCAACTGTAACGAGGTAGATGACTCGATGATTGTCTAACTATAACGAGGTGGATGGCTCGATGATTATCCAATTGTAACGAGGTGAATGACTCGATGATTCACTCCTTAGCTCACACTAAGAAAAAGCTCCACGTTATGCTACATCTTTTTCGATGTCGTCTGCACCTATGGTTTGATCTGAGAATTCATCCTCTTAGATGCTCTTGAAAGAGAATGAAATAAACTTGTTAGCAAAAACTGTATTTTAAATAGAGAAGTGATATGTTTTACCGTATTCGGCAGATGTTCTTTTATATAAATGTTCTAACGCCAGCCTCCATCAGTTTAGACATAATAGTTAATGACTTGAGATGATGTGGATGAGGATTCTTCATTGATAGGATAATTCTGATCCATTGGTAGGATAATGGTGCTACATGATAGGATGGCGATGCTCCATTGGTAAGATGATGTTGATGCTCCATTGATAGGATGATGATTCTTCATTCATGATCCATTGGTAGGATGATGATTCTTCATTGATGATCCATTGGTAGGATTATGTTGATGTCTCTCTGGGTGATGATGTTGATGCTTCATTGATAGGATGATGATTCTTCCTTGATGATCCATTGGTAGGATTATGTTGATGTCACTCTGGGTGATGATGTTGATGCTCTATTGATAGGATGATGATTCTTCATTGATGATCCATTGGCAGGATCATGTTGATATTCCATCAATAAAATGACGATGATATGCATCTCGGTGGTGGTACTATCTTATTTGATAATACTGCAGATATGTCCCTTTGGGTAGTGGTATTATCTCATCTGATAATATTGTAGAAATATCCCTCTAGGGATTTCACGTTACCACGCCTGATATCGACGTGGTTTGTGAATATTCTTCAAATGTTCTTGATACTGAAAAATGTAATTTGATGTCATTGTAGATTCTTGTACATGTTGAGAGTGATGCATTCACTTGTTCATATTTGAACATTTGTACTCATTGTGACTTATGCTTTACTGGAAATTTGAACGAGGTGTTGTTGCTCGTATTATGAGTTGTTTCTTTTTTCTTCAGAAAAATTTCAGCGACTTTCTTGCATCCACAAAAAAGTTGTCCATTTTGGGGAGCTCCTCGCCCTTTTGACTTATCCATATTCATTGAATGAAGGAATAGGATGATCTTGAGGCAAAATTATAGACCTACATCCACAGAAAAATTGTTAGTTTTTAAAACAAACTGATCTGTGTTGAGTTCTTCATTCGCTTGTTCCTTGTCTTGCTATCTTTGGTTGATCACTTTGATCTCTTGTTTCTCGATAGACATAAGATGAAATTATATGAAATGTTTGACATATCAAAAGCCTAAAAAAAAAATTCAACAATCATCTTGGGAAAGGTCATTGTCAAATTTCATGCCATGCATAGCTTAAATGAACGTCCTTGGTTCGAAACTTTGGTGTATCCGATAGTTTGTTTTATAGAATTCAAAAATCCTTAAAGCTTGGGAAATTTCTGACACAGTTCTCCCAAAATTTTCTCTAATTAAAAGGTTTTGCAGTTGACTCTGAACTTCAATGGTGCTGAATATTGTTGATGTTGATTGTAAAATTTAGAGATCATTTGAAGTTAGCCTTAAACTTCTAATCTTGCTTGAAATGTTTGAACCCTCTAGTGATGGTTGAATGAAATTTTGAGGCCATCCACAAAAAATTCTGTCCCAGTTAGATATCTTGGGGTATCTCAAACTGTTGAAATATGACTTGTAGAATTTTTGAGACCCTCTCAAAAATTCTTTCCCAGTTGCAATTCTCAATGTATCTTCAGTTTTGGCTAGTTGTAGAGATCCTCTTCTACACAATTTTTGAGTCCCTCTCAAAAATTCTATCCCAATTTCTATTGTAAAGCAAAATAGAAATCTTGTGGGAGATATGACCGAGCCGTTGGGGCGTCTACGTATCCCGTTGAAGCAGGAATATAGTCAAACATAGGTCCTCTCTTTAGGATTAACAAAAATAAGAAATTTTGATAAGGAAACGACCTAGGAAGACATAGGCCTCCTACGTATCTCATTCTTGAGAATTTAGATCGAACGTAGTTCAAATACAAATGAGAAATATTGAAAATATATGAAGGGGTGACTAAAGCTGACATAGGCCGCCTACGTATCTCATTCTTGAGAATTTAGGTCTGACGTAGTTCTTTACAAAAAAATAATTTTCTAACTACAGAACATAAGATGATTACGAACAAACGATGCGATTACAGGGAAAGAAATAAAAGAAACTCTAAATCTTCAAACATAACAGCTCTTGATAACATCTGCGTCGATTGGCAACTTGAGATGAATGTCTATGCTCAACCATGATATGTGATCAAACAAATGCATCGATGTATCTTCTAAGTAAATTGTTGAGTCCTCTTTTTCGAGCTTTTTCCAAATGGTCTCGGATCCTGACTTTTTTTACACTGTCATCCTATTCTATATTTACAATTTCCGTCTCATCCAGATTTGACTTATTCTGATTCTTGACTGTTTTAAATCTTTGACAAGGTGTCGAATATCATGACCTCCTCATCATGCTCTTCAAACTCATCTTTATCTACCTCATTTACTTCATTCAGCTTATGGCATGACTTGATATTGTCAGGTTTAAAAAAATATTCTTACTGAAACCAAAAACAAAGACTGTTAGATTGGAAAAATTAAAGCAAGCAACATAAATTTTTGCAATAGGAGAGGCTTTCATTGAAAATAAGAAAATAAGAACTTTGGCCATGACCATAAGCCATTTTTCCTTTTCAAAACATTACGAGGGAAATTAAAGCATAATCAAGTAAAATTGCATAAAGGGTGGGTCACGGGCCTCTTCCATACTACCACTAAATTTTAGAAATAGCATAAAATTCATCTTTGTCTATCAAGATGAGCGAGGAATCAAGATCGGAGTGGAAGTCCAATTATGAAATTTCTCCATTGGCTCGGCATTTCATATGCCTGGTGTCTCGATCATCCTCTTGGGCGCAACATCATCTTCTTCCAAAAGATTCCCAATTCCTTCTCAAAGACCGTCATCATTGGCAAATTCCTTTACTAGAAAGGATTGGCATAAAAGAGGAAAAGACTTTGGTGGAACAGGATTAATCCCCTTCTTATTCTGACCCTCTCTTGACACTAAAGCAAAAGCCTTATGGGGTGTCATGATCGTGAAATTGAGTTTCGCAGTTATGTCAGAGAAGCTACAACTCTCTCAAGCTTGTCAGGACAAACCAGAACTATCGCCTTTACCATGCACCACTCATCCTCCATCTCTATCATATTGATTGTGGCGCCTCCATGGTTCAACACAGGATTACTATTGACGTTGGGTATAGCGGTCCTGACCACTTTCTGGTCGATCCAGTCCTGGATAATATGCTTCAAATTAATAGAGTCTTCACTATCATGCCCAACAGGGTTGGAATGATACGCACACCTTCGATTGGCTTGGTAAAATCTTAAGCTAGTATCAACTGGCTCGGGCTTGGCCAGGATGAATAATAC